>OX346246.1:16247472-16717472 GCA_947049315.1 Epistrophella euchroma | reverse complement strand
ACTGTTCTTCTTATAGCTGCAAACTGCAATTATGGTTTTTAGTTCGCTTATGGGTGGATATGGCGATGTTTTGAAATAGGATAATCAAGTCACAGGGTCATATTGTGTGGGGTAAAGTCGTCATAAAAGAGCCTTTCCTTATTGGGCTACTTGAACTTTTTGCTCATAAATATGACGTTGGGCTATATGAGGTTAGTTAAAAATTAGTTTTAAGCATTAATAAGGAAGTCTCTATAGAATTTATCGACAAAGGTAGGTACTTATGATAAAATTTTGTAGTTGAAATGCAAAAGAAAACGTTTCCAGAACATCTTTTGGGTTTGGTTCAATATTAATTTGTCAGTAATTTTGTTAAGTATCTTATAAGGCAGGAAACATTTTGCATGTTTTTTTTTTTCTTTATTGGTTAATAAAATATTAATGTAGTTTTCCATCGATTATAATTAATCGTACTTATCCTGTCCGAAGTTTTATTTTTATCAGGTTAATTTTGAAAGCTTCTCCCCTTTACATTCTTTCAATACTTTTGGTAATTAAATCTTTAACAAACAGCAAAATGAAGGTAAGACCATTAGTTGCTCTCAACCGTTTTCCGTACATACGTTGTAAATAATAGGGCCAATGTCCAATTTACTCATTTTTGGGAATTCAAAAATTTCGTTTTTAATTTTTTTTGTGTTTCTCATCCTTACTTTTGTATATTTTTAATCAACATTGCAAAACAAGAAAAGTAGCAAAATCATTTTCGATTTGCCTGTCTGTTTTCCATATTTGTGCATCTCTGTTCCAAATCCGTCAGTTCCTGATTATTATTTGTCCTTTTTTTAGATCGTATGTTGCCTACGGTTAATTTTCACTGGAGTCTTTTATTAAATGAAATAAACCAATACCTAATCAAATTTAGTTACGACTTAAATATTTCAGTAAATTGGACCATAATGGAATCGGCTCTAAATAATAAACCGTGCTTGGTATTGCCTAAATATTTACGTGGACTATAAATAATGAACCATATATCAAATTGACTCCAAAAAAAATTGTGAATATAATGCATGGTTAATTATTAAGAATCTATGACGTTTTGGTTAATTTCACTACAATATTTAAGGCATAACTAAATTTTATTAATGGAATGGGCTCTAAATAATAAACCGTGCTTGGTATTGCCTAAATATTTACGTGGACTATAAATAATGAACCATATATCAAATTGACTCCAAAAAAAATTGTGAATATAATGCATGGTTAATTATTAAGAATCTATGACGTTTTGGTTAATTTCACTACAATATTTAAGGCATAACTAAATTTTATTATTGGTAAGGCCCATAGGGTCCAAAAAACGATTGAAAAATTTAACTTCAAATTTCTTTTTTGGAGAAGTGAAGAAACTCATTGGGCAATTTTAAAAGACTGGCGTTTGCCATGTCAATGTCTTGTGGTTTTAAAATCAGATTCAATTTGAAGCTTTTAACCAACTTTTTGCTTTTTTAATGGCGCGTTTGTAATTTCAAACCAGTGTAACATAAAAGGAAAATCCAATTATTGATTGCAAATCATAATCTTAAAAAAAATATAAGTTAAAATTCGTTTAAACTTATTTAAAGTTTAATTATAATTTCAAAATATTTTAAAAACTTCCCACCCCTGACAAAGCCCCAATGTCATCATATTTTATTTTGGCAAACAAGATCTATCAAGGGTTAATTGCCGCTTCCATACAAAAAGAAATAAGTTTTAAAATCGCATTATTTTTTATTGATTTTTTCTTGCATAATCTTTAAATGAGGTTTATTAAAAGGATGATCATTTAATAAAATCAACAAGAAAATTAAAAATATCTGCAGTTGTTTGGAAGAAAAGAAAAAATAAAGTAAAAAGTACATAGACTATACTATAAAATCCAGTAAAAATTTGTATGGGAAAACTTTGGCTTTAGGGACATCGGCCTAATATTTGTTTAGTCAATAAATTTACTGTAGGGCATAAATTTTTGACATATAGGTTGTGTCTAATCGAAACAAAAAAATTTTTTGGGAAATAGCGGGCACCGTTATATGCAGTCAATATACTTAAAAAGGGTTTTTTATAAACACAGAAAATCTATGTATACATTACGAAATTATTAATGTCAATTTTGAAAATTTGAAATAATACTAATATTTTGCTTGAAAACTACATAATTTCTTTCATATAGCAGTGCTTATTTCTTACTTAAGTAGAAATGTGTAATACCTTTACTTCAACGGGACTAATTTCCTATTTTCTTGACTTCAAGCCCACAAGAAGTGTAAATGTTAATAAATTTACTTTTTTAATTAACTTTAAAAATAATTTAGCAGCGTAAAGGTCATAAAGTTTTGAATTTTTTTATTTAACATGCATACGTAATATATGTGCAAACTAGAAATTATAGGTAACTATTAAAAGGGTCATCCAAATGTTTCCGCCCTAGAACTTCCTTGTGACGACCGATATCTTGTTTACAAAAAAATTAAATGCAAGTTTGCGCCCCTCCTATGCAATGCAAGTATCAAACCGAGCACGAGCCCTAATCTAAGGCTATCGTTCTCTTGTCTTGTTATGTTAGGTATCATCTGTTTATTATGGGCTTTGTAATAGTAGCTGTTATGTTTACTCTATGAGTCTTTTTATTTTGTTTCTGCACTTGGGGTGAAAATTACCGATAAGATATGCATAATCATTATAATTCGTCTACTTAAAAAATCTGGGGTGACATTCTGTATCTAAAAAGCCATCAAACTTTTTCGTTTGTGCGAAAGACTTGCATAAAGATTTTACGTAAGTCTTTTGCACAAACGAAAACGTTTGATCGCTTTTTAGGTAAAGAATGTCACCCCTGGTTACATTTCTGGCTACAGATTTTACAGGCTTACTTCTAAAGACCTTTTCATTTCATACAACGTAAAGTATATGATAAATCTACAGGTTATGTATTCCAGTTTTCATAACCCAATAACCACTACACTTCTCAACTTACAATCACAAAGATTTCTTGATTCAGATACATTTGTATTAAATTATTAGTAGATAAAACTAATTTATTCATTTATGAATGCTACAGTAACTAAATAATTATTAAAAACAAACCACGGCACTTGCCTCCACAGATATCTGCTACAGCTACTGCTATATCGACATTAGCTCCTGCTGTGTTAAACTACGACATTAATTCTAATGAAAAAAAAAAAAATACATAAACTGTAGAATGAATAGTATTCATACCTATAAGCGATTGCATGTACACATTAATGACTCAATAACTCTCGATTGTATAAAGAAATACTTACATGTTGCTATAAGCTTGATCGAGTTGCAAGAAAATACTCTTAGCACTCTTTAACGTATGTACATACCACAATGCCATTTATGGAATCTCTGAATAACACATAAGCTTAACTTAAATTCATTTATTATTATCAGTAAATTGATCAAAAAAATAGTAGGACGATAAAAAACAAGATATTAGAAAAAATTGAATAATAGGCTTGATTATTTGTAATTCATAAGAAAATTGCTGATAATTCTTTTTTACTATACATATTTAATAGTAATTTTTTTGACTTCAGAAAATACTGTTGTCAGAATTATCAGATTAAAATAATTTAAATAGGTAATACTTATGTAATATGACAATCTAAATGACTCATTGTTAGAAAGCATTTGTATTGCTAATAATCATTGCCCAATAATCAGCAATGTTATTGTCCTTTTCTGTCATATTAATTTTAATTTTTCCAATTTCTTATATTCTCTTTAGAGAGCCGCATTGGTTAAAATCTTGTACAATTATCCTTATCCTTTCTGATTTTTGCGTTGAAGTCACCAAGCATAATCTCGAAGTCGTAGTTTGGGCACATATCATTCATATTCTCAAGGAGATCGTATAGAATTCTTCCTTGGCTAAGTCATCTTTTTCTTCCGTTGGGGCGTTGGGGCACGTGATGTTTCTAAATTTTGCTTTGGTGCGGATTGTGACCAGGAGCTCTCTTACATTTCTGAAGCCCAAGACTTCTTATCTTCCCCTCACCACAAAACCACAACCAAAGAATTGCTGACCCTGCTCCTTGCAGTATTCGCCGAAGTATGGCACACGATTGTCCTCCGTATGCGCTCTCCATTTCATCGCACTTCCTGAATGACAGTTACACCAGCCTTTAGCCTATGCAGGTTCTCCATGAATACTCCCCCCCCCCCTTCCATCGTTGGGATTGGGGTTCCAATTCAGTTAAAGGTATACTAGGCACCCGATTTTCACCACGGGGGGATGTAGGAGTTGATAAACAGAGGTTCACTTTGAAAAAAGCTTGTAGACATTAAATGCACCGAGCCTAGCTCTTGAAAATCTCCCCTTCTCCAAAATGCTCTATTTTGGTAATGCCCTTAGCAGACAGAACTTAGCTTTGATAATGTGTCTCTGAAACTTTTGTCTCTCTGGTTTTCCATCTTCAATCGAAATCATTGTAACTGTTTTTGAAAACATATAAACCAAATGTGGAGTAAGCTGGTTGATGGTTTTAGGCTGTAATTACGTTGATTTCGACGAACAGACGTATGCGGAAAAACAGACTCACGGACCAATTTTTTAGACTTATTCACTATTTAAATGTTGGACTTGAATAAAACCTCGAGTTTTTCACAAAAAAATGTAAATGTAAAATTGTGATTGTGAACAAAAACTATAATCTAAATGCCACCAAAAAATACCTCGCTTTGGAATAAAAAAAAAATCCTTTAATGGCCCCCGAAGTGCATAATCATCAATTGCTTTAACAAACCAAGCCACTACGTCTACATGCATCGTTGTCCCTTGTCAACATTCGATTCTACAACCTTGGACGAAACAAAAAAAAAAAAAACTCCTTCTACGAAACTACTTAACTGTCATCAATAAATATTAGAGGTTCCGTTTCGTTGAGTCTTCTTTATGACCCCATCAGCTTATAAAATTCAATGAAATTCGCACCTCGCCCATCCAACGCGGCCACATAATGGGGACCTTTTATTATTCCCTTATACAAAAAGTTGTTTGAGCATATTATTCTGCATTAACTCAATGTGTGATTATTAAATTTTATGGAGCCACCTGCCTTTCAACATTTTTCTGACACTTTTAGCCAAACCACAAATACTTCTTTTACGGCAGAAAAGGAGTAAGAATCTTCAGTAAGTTAAGTGTCTAAGGAATTTGTGACTTAAGGACCACTTAAGTATCTATACACCCTTGGGTTTGGGTATAAAAAGATATTGGTGTAGAATGCATATGGAGTTGGATCGATTTATTTGCATTTTTACGATGACAAATTTATTTGCAAGCTACCTATGTACCAATTACCATTTTTTATTTCCGAGATTTTTATGTTAATTTTGTCTTTAATACTTGAATATATAAAGTACCTACATAATGTACAGTACATAGATCTAACCTGCATACGAGTATATGTATAGGTACACTTGTACAGAGTGGCGCACAACTATAGAACTCTGGCTCTTTTTGATTTTATTTAACTTTTAATTTAATTTTTTAAATTATATATTGGACTGCTAATATGTTTATAATTATGTTTTGAATAAAATGTCTTGATTGGTATCTACCCATTGTATTTTTTTCTGACGTAATCTTTCCAGAATATTTTTATTTTCCATTATTTTTGTTAAAATTTCAGAAACAAAAACAATTTTGAAGTCAAATACGTGACTCGGTGACAATATTCGGCACGAATAAGATCACAGACAAGCCCTTGCTGCTGAAAATGCTAAACCAATAGACGTAATTACAACAATTACAACTTTTTGAAAAATTATTTTTCGCTTTTTAGAGACCTCAGAGACCTCTCTTTGATATGATATGAGGATATGAGGATATGAGGACCTCTTACAATAATTCAACAAACTGTTGAACTTCTCAGTCAACTTTTTTTTAGAAAAGGCTTCCCTCTTCTAAAGAAAACAACCAATCAATTTTTGTAAGAAAATCAAAATAAAACTTGCAAATTTTGAAAATATATGTGAGAAATTCAGTGATGTAGTCCATGGTACAATAAAATAAACATAGAATTTGATTTTTACTTAATATTTTTATATCTATTACTCATCATCACAAAACGAGTATTTATCACAAAAAATAACATCACATAAATATCTATACGTAGGTATTTAAAGTATTTTTTACAACAGCAAATTAAGCCGTCTGGCCTTCTGTGCAGCAAACACATCTATAACCTCTTCAGTATTGATATCAATTTCTCTATGAATTGACAACAAAGCTAATCCTGTCAGTCTTTCATCGCCGGTAGAGTTTCTCAGATATGTTTTTAATCTCTTCATCGTTGAAAATGTTCGTTCCGGTGTGCATGTCGAAACTGGAAAGGTAGCCAAAATTTTTAAAAGTTTGTGGATGTTTGGAAAAAGTTGTTGGTTGCATTTTTGAAGAGCTTCTATTGCATTTTTCGCACGGTCTTCTGGTAATTGTTGGTGGCATTTTGTCTTCCATAGTAAGAATTCAGCCTCCATAGTGTCCCAATCCAAACATTTTTTATACAATTAAAAATTTTCTTCATTAAAATTAGTTTCATTTTTACCGATAGTCGATGGTATTAAAATATACAAAGAAGAAAATGTCGACTTATGATTCTCGAATCTCATTTTAAGTTGACTAATAAAGTCATCTAAGAGAGGAATAAAAATTGTTATCCTAAAATAGGTCTCTGGATCTGTCGTACGCATGTTGGACCTATTCTGTTGTCTTCCCACAACTCGAGGTATTTTTATTTTTTCTTCTGCAATACTTGATAATTCTTCTGCTGTCTGGAAAATTATATTGAATTCCAAAATAACATCCTCTCGAATTTTTTGGAATCTGTTTGATATCAATTCAATATGTTCCAGAGCAGATACCAAGTCGCATGAAGGGGACTGTAAGATCTTGCAAAGCGGCAATGTGTATGTAAATAAAACACTCAAGCTGCAAAAACTTATCAAAAAATCACTAGCTGTAACAGATCTTAAAAAGCAGTTCGCCTTTGATGAAGTTTCGGAGTCCCTATCAGCACACAACACATGTAATTTGTGAGTTGTGACCTGCTCTGAAATAAATAAATAAATTTGATGGCACAACAGCTCATGAAGAACTAGGGCCTAGTGACTTACAACTCTCAACCATTACTGTGTGCGTGTCTGCAGTAATGGAGGGGACCTACAGTTTATTGCCGAATCCGAACGGCACTTTTCTGTGACAGGAGATACTCTTGGAGGCTACTACCTGCTCTGAAGCAGATCATAATTTCGATTGTTTTTGTGACTCTCACAAGTTGTGACTTTGGGGGAGAATACGAAAAAGTCACAAAATTAATTTCACCACCTCTTATGACTTGGCGGGGAGAATCGGGCTGTTAGTGCAGAAATTTGGGAAAAAATTTTAATAAAAAGCAATTAATAAAAAAAAATAATTTCTAAAAAAATTTCGGGGGGGTTCAAACCACTGTGCACCCCCCCCCCCCCCCCCTGGCTACGGCCTTGTCTATAGGTACTTCTCATCGTCCACTCCTTAAATAAAATAAGACACTAGCGACTTACTTTATTGTCAAATAGGGTTGCTAAGTGCATGCGATCAATTTAGTAGCAGCAATCTTATATTTTAATTTTGAGTATCTTAAATTTTTTCTTTCATTTTCATTTTATAGGGTTCAATAAACTAAGTCATGATACAAAAAAGTTTTAATTAGGGTTGCCAGCACCATGCTACAATTTTAAACTAGGCAACCCTATGAGCTAAGAAGTTACTAAAGACGACCCATGTGAAGATTTGTGGATTGAGTGACCTTGAAATTTCTAACCTAATATACGAGCTAAAGGCCATTTATACAAACGTGTAATTAAATATGTAGTTTGGAATTTAAATAAAGATGTTGTCGTATAAACATTTCAACATTATTGCAAATGATAAATGTTTATAAGCAAAATATTAGCTCGCTATATTTTGATGGACTCACATTAAAAACCGTTTTGCCATAACTCAACTGCACCACTGATCGTTATGCATTAAAACGTTTATTAGTTTCTGTCTTCAATTAACACAAATAGCAAATAAACAAAATTATTTACCAATATTTATGGTACCTACACATTCTAAGCAGAATTAATGTTGCTTAGTTAATGAGCAATGTTTAATGGACAATATTGTACAAAGTAAGTAGAACTACCTGTTTCTCTCAATGAATTTAATACATAAATGCTTTGAAAGTAAAAATATTTGTATGTCTACATTGGTAATCAATTCAACGGTTGCCTAATTAGCACTTTAAGTTTAATGGAAAAACAGTGGCTTAAGTCTTAGGGCCACTTGCACCAAACGAACGGATAAATACATAAAACTCAGGATAAATATCCCAGTTTAAATAAATAAATACAAAATTATCGTTTTTTAACTGCACGAACGGAAAATAAATAACAAGCGGATAAGATAATATTTTTCAGAATCACCAACACAACAAACACAAAACACATTACAAAATAAACAAACTTTAACGCTTTGACTTTCTTTCTCGTAAGAAATTCAATAATTTGACGTGAGAGCTATTCAGAGTTTAAATATTTATCCAGAGAACGAGGAGAAGTAACTTTTAAAACTTAAATAGAGAACAAATATTTTGCTACAACTTGTTTTGAATCAAATCGGTCAGATAGCTCTCAATTATTTATAATATAAACCAGAGATTACTGCTGTCAGAAAACGTTTGTGCAAGCGTCCCTTAGAAAAAAAAAATACAAAAATTATAATTTGAATTTTTCTTATTTTCTATACATATTTCCATAAACCCAAATGATTTTTTTTGATTTTACAATAAAAACGATAATCAAAATAATATCTATGTAAGTAGTTACTTTTTTTTTATTGAAAAATCAAAATGGATACAAAATAAGGAATAAAACAATAAATTAGAGCTGTAAACAAAAGTCATATTAAAATACATTTTTACAGAGCAAATAATAAAAAGAACAATAACAAACACTAAACATAATACATTATGCGAAATAATATAAAAGAGCCAAAAATCAATTATAAAAGTAGATAGAAAATATAGATCGGTAAAAGCGTAAGTGTGCATTTAATCCAATTAATTCCCAACTCACTCGTTGCTGGTGCTTATTTCCGATCCAATACATAGGTATGCTGTCATTAGGAAAAATTCATAAAGCTACATATTTCTATACTCTAAAGCTTCTTTGCATAAATTGGCTAAATTTAACCATCTACAATTGCCCTTAAGTATTTCAAATTTTTCACTTCGGGTAAAGTAGTTTTTTTTTTTCAAAATAAAGCCTTCTATGTTCATGAAAACAAGTCCCTCAAAAAAATGAAACATGTCCCCTAAGATATAACAAAATTACGGCATATAAACAGTGAGGTATGTATGGAGGGCATGCTGCCCCACTGCTTTGGCACACTATAGGATTTGGGGTAGGTGCGAGGTTGGGTGTATGCAAATTTTCTTTTGCATTTAAAGAATCCGAATTTAAAGAAACTATGAATTTATCCTATACTAGCACGCTCGTGCTCGCCTTGCTTCGCATGTTTAAATTACTTTATGATTGTAAAAAAATTTTGTATATTTGTTTTTTGATATTTTTAAAATTTTAATTTCTGACATTTCAAACAATTTATTACTTATCTATATATAAATAGCCCTAAATAAATTTTGTGATACCATTTTCTCAAAAAGTATTTGACCGATTTCGATAAATTTTATTTGGTTGGAAAGCCACAATTGCGGAGATGTGCAAAAAATATACTTGAGACACGCATTTACACACTGTGGGTCATTTTTGTTTTGTACTGTAGAACAATGTGTATATTTAAAAATTTTCTACCCTTCAATATTTTCAAAAAAATTGTTTGCGAAATTAAAAGTTGGTGTCGAATTTCGACACAAGTTTTATATACCTATTTTAACTATTTTTTGTTAAATTGTTGTAGATTTTGAAAACAAAAGTAGACTATGTCCATCCTAATGTTCCAAGCTCTCGCTTCACCAATTCTCATTAAGTATTTTTAGAGATTAAGAGGAATAAACAGACAGACAAACATACTTTTACATTTATAATATTAAAATAGGAAGGATATCAACAGCGACGGTGACAGTGGTGGTGGCGACGACGCGACGGCGGCTCACAGTGGTTCAGGGGCGGACAAAAATCATTGTATCGACTTTTAAATATTAAGATTTTTGACATTGTAGTTTTGTTAAGTAATAGTTGAAGCATAAGAATCAGGATTTTTTTTTTATGAAATCAGTTTGAAAATATAAAATTTTGAGCTACAAAGTTGATAAAGGAAACTTCAGCGATTTTGAAGCAAAAAACGAGCATTTATCAAAGACGATTTTTATTTATATGATTCTTTTGACTTTTTTTTGTTATTTTTTCTCTATGAAGCATAAAAAAACAAATTTAATTTTAGAAAAAAAAAATTAATTTAGTTGTAAAATTGTTTTTTACGAATTTTTAAAATGAGTACCTTTTTTTAAGTTAAATTCAAAATTCAACTAAGAAAAAGTTAATGTTCCCTGGTCTTCCCCGGTCGGACACATAATACATACTATACTAGGAACCGTTAAGTATCGAATACAAAAAAAATTAGCTGCTAATACCTGCAAACCTTCAAATGCAACCAATTTATGTCTCAAGACTTCCAAAAACTAAACATTTCCTTGAATGACGTTTTTTTTTATTGTTTTATTGGAATAACTTCAAAACCTTCCCGTAAACCATGAAAAAAAATATATATTTATTAAGTCTAGAGAAAGACTTTTTCAAACAGTACCATTTTTAGTCCACTTTTTTAATAATTTTTTTTTTGGGGCATACAAAATCGAATGAATAATAATGAATGAATGAATAATAACGCCCTTGATTATCTTTTTGTTATAGTGTTATTAGTTACCTGCTTCCTAGGTTTAAATAAACTATATAATTATGTTTAAGCTACCTGTGTCCCACACCTTTTGCGATATATTATTTTACAATAATAAAGGATTGTAATAAATAAATATGTAAAAAGGATTGTAAGAAAGCCTGACGTTGTGTTTTATAAATAATGTAGATATAAAAATACTTCGCGATTTTTTACCTGATATTATTTTTTTCGTGAGTTTAATTTTACAAAATGGTATTTAAACCAAAGGATTAGTAGGTGTTTAGAAAGTCAAGAATTAAAATCCGACAGAAGTAAAAGAAATAATCCAGGAAGATTGAAAATTTTACCATATCAAACATTGCGTTGTCCTGCAATAACATTATAAATATGGTTTTTGTTTCATCGGATCCATTTTTAATTTCTTTAAGACAAGCGCAAAAAAAAAAAAATTGGAGTTATTAGACGATGTAAAGGACCTAACAGAAGAAAACGAAAATTTAGAGCAATGATAATTTTTTTTTGTTTTTGTTTTATTAAAATTCAGTTGGTATTTAGTTATTTATTTATAACTTAAGTTATAAATTTAATGTAGTATTTAATTATAAAAAAAAAAAACACTTCAAAAATACCTATATTTCAACGATTTTTCCCGATACACCCCCAAAAAGTGGGTGTGGAAAAAAAACTGCTTGTTAGAAAAAAAATCATTTTCTACACATTCTGTTGTTTATTTTTCATTATTTTTAGGAAAAGATTTAATAAATAAGATTTTTGTCGCCCTCAAAAGTGGGCGTTGTAATTATTTCGCATTAATATTTTTTGTGCATGTTTTTACAGCAACTTGAATTGTTTTCTACAAAATTAGTCCAAACATTTTTTGTTGTAAAAAAAAACGCCCTCAAAATTGGGCGTGGCAAAATTTTGTTTACTAAAGACTTGTATGAAATTACATTATCTACAATGTTTTCAAAGAACACACTCCTCATTTAAATGAACTATGACAGTTAGAAGACCTTTTTTTTTAAGTGGGCGTGTCAGTGGGCGGAAATCTTCTCTTATGATACCTTATGCTCTCCTTAACCGAGTTTGGAAATTTCATTCAAATCGGTTGGCTGGTTCAGATTTTATAGATTTATGACCGCCTCTCCATACAACCTGAACCACTGTGCGGCGGGGGGTGGGAGAGGGGGTCGGGGAGCGCGTGGCACCCCGCGTCCAATCTATTGTCAAACATCTGTACACTAACATTGTCCTTACTTATTGTTTTGATGATGTAGATTGAGTTGACTTTAAGGTTATTGATTATGGAATTGAAATATATTTATTGCATATGTATAATAAATGTCCGTTATTTTGCCAAGCTTATTATATCAGATGCCCTCAAAAACAAAATTGTGATGGATGTGACCCACGCCGGCCATGGTCACTTGCCATTGGAAACCAGAAACCCGATTTTATTTTGTTATGTTCAGGAAAATCGCCTACTGAACAGTGTTCCAAAAAAAATTAGAGTTTCTATTATTTAACGATCTAATTTTTCCAAAAGAAAAAAAGTCGGGTGCTATTGAAACCCCTTCTGATTAAATCCTGGATCCGAAAACCTAGAATAGACCCCGACCACCTAGAATAGACCCCGAAATCTTCTCCTTAATAATGAAACAATAAAACGTATTGCTTTTCGGTGCCAAAATGAAAACAGATTTAAAAGCCTTCAATTAAGACAAAAATGTTCAATTGGATTTCAGAAGAATGAAATAATAAAACAAGGTTGTAATGGCGGCACTACTCAAAACAAAAAAAAAATACCAACCTTACTTTATGCAAGAGATTAACCTCAACTTATAACAATTCAATCAACATTTATCACTCAAATAAGAGCTGCTGGTTTCCGTTTTGTGTCATTTGTACAACTCTCTAAAGCTCTGACAGTCATGTCAAATTATTTCCAATTAGTTCAGTTTATCTGTGCCTTAAGTAATCCATTTGGATTGTATTTTAACACAAAGTAGGTACACACCTTAATATGTTTCTTTCATTTTAATGCATGCCTTTAAAAAATACCATTCTTTTCGCTCCCCTTGAAAGTCACTTTAGTTGCCATTGCCATTGTTTATTTTAGTCCGATATGGTGGTACAGTATTCTTCAAAATAATGCGTGGGATGTTATTGGCCGTGCCCAAAGGAACAAGAGAATTCCACAAATTATGATCGTTTATTGTTATTTGCGGCACAATGTTGGCAAATTAATGACAAAAGACATAAAACTTTTATGACGTTGTTAATAGGAAATAGATGTAACTGTGTAATTGCATGTTATACCTTAAATAAGCTTTTACACTTAGTTGAGAGTGATTTAAACATTTTTTATTAAGATTGACGTACCTACTTTGGTGTTTTCGATCTCGAAAAAAATTACTAAACGTCATTGTAGAATTCGGTTCTGTTCACTTCACTGGTTGACTAATTAATAAAGTTTTTCAAAATGCATAATGCTTACCTCGAATCCGAGCTCGGAATTTTTCAATCATTAAAGGGTTCCAAGATGTTTCATCTTTCAAAATGAAAAAGAAAAGCTATAAATTCCGTCTTAGTAATCGGTTCTCCAAGGCTGGTGGCTACATTCTTGCATACAAATTTTTGCGGATGGGTAAACAATTTCGTGCTTGGATCCGCCATCAATGTGACTTTTGATTTTAAAATGCTAAAGTCAATGAAAAATTTTACAATTTTGGAAAACCCTCCTCTACAAAGTTGTCATGGGTTTTGGTGGAATAAATGCAACAGGAGAGGCAGGAGGGGTGTCTTGAAGCTAAACATTTCATTGAACCCCATTAGTTACAGGTGAAATTTGACGAGCTATAACTTTAAGATGAAAAAGCCCCAGAGATCGTTGAAAACCTCATTTTGTAGGTATTTTGATTCTCTTAAATTTGTTTACTGGCCATTTCGTTGTAAAATAAAATCCAGGCGATTAATTAAATGAAAACAAAATGACCATAGCTGTTTCAATGTGGTGACTTTTTCCTAGCCCCTATACCACCCCAACAATTTTTTTTTATAATGTGGAGATGTTCCCAACCACATACGATAAAAAAATATTTGCCCGTCAAAACATGCAACTTCAATAAATTTTTTTGACTAAATCCAGTACACTACAGTTTGTGCACGTTTTTCTTAAAACCTATTGATTGTAGAAAAAACATCGTCGTAACATTTTTTATGTAAAATTACATAAGCTACAACTTTTGCCTTCATATTTTTTTAAAAATGTTTTTGAGAAATTAGCAAAAAACCGAAATTAACCCCGGGGGTGGCCCCTGCGCAGTGGAAGTAGTGCTTGACTGCTAACCTGGATGTGTGGGTTCGAGTCCCAGTCTATGCAGCATTCTTTTCTATATTCCCTCAACTGGACGCCACCCCTGGGATTTAATGAGATAATCAAAACCTTATTGCTCAGTCCATCCTTCTATTCCTTCTAACATTGCCTAATTTATAAGACCCTAGGTCTTACTGGCAAATATATGTTTGTGTTGTACCCCCCATAAAAATTTTAGCCCCGGTCCAAATTTAGGGTAATTTTTGGAAAATGCTTAAGATACAAAAGTAAACATCTCCACCACCAGATTTGTCGGAATTTTTTCGTAGTGAAAGTCTAATTTTCCTGGGCTAAAATGGTGTACATACAAGTTTTTTGAGATGTTTTTTTACTATATTCTCTTTCAACGATACGCACATTTACACACTACACAGTGTTATTAATAAGTCCACAAGACAAAAGTCCATAATAGATTTTTGACCCACTTGAATGGGTTATAAGTCTACAAATCAATAGTGCATTGAGCTGTATCTCTGTGAGAAGTGGTCATATTGAGATCATATATTATATTATTGGTTTTGGGAAATTTTAGAAAATGATTTTTTTTAATTTTTAGGTACCGTTACTGCGCAGTCATAAGAAACAGAACGACCCAAACATTTTAATTTTTTTTATTTTTTGAACATTGCCATTTTCTTTGAAAAATTTTTTTGAGCCAATTTAAAGTTTCGTTTCGATAATTACTTGTTTATTCAACTTTAAGGTCGTTTTTTTCGTCATTCTACAGTTTTTTTTTTCAGAAGAATATCTGGCTTTGAATGAAAAAACAGACTTTTGACTTTGACCACCAATATCTTGGCAAGGAATGACGACACGGAAAATTTATGGGTTGTTTTAAAAACTGGAATTAATTTTGTACATGATTTTTTCAAAACTTTATAACGATTATTTTGTTTGGCTGCTTACCGTTACATTCAGAAAAGGTAAAAAAACGACTTCTTAAAGACTTTTCCCCGTGTCGTCATTCCTTGCGAAGATATTGGTAGTCAAAGACAAAAGTCTGTTTTTTTCATTCAAAGCCAGATGCCTACTCTTTTGAAAAAAAATTGTAGAATGGTGAAAAAAGATGACCTTAAAGCTGAATAAACAAGTTATCCAAATAAAACATTAAATTGGCTCAAACAAAATTTTCCAAAAAAAAAATGACAAATGTTCAAAAAATAAAAAAAAAAAAATAAAATTTTTGGGTCGTGCTGCTTCTTATGATTGCGCAATAACCATACTTAAAAAAAATCATCTTCTAAAATTTCTTAATACAAAAAATATAAAGCTTCAGAATGCTTTTTGTTTCATCTCAATATGACCACCTTTCACAGAGATACAGCTCTTAAAAAAACACTAAAAAAAAGTGATTTTTTTTGTTCGCTTAATTGTTTTGACAAGTGTATTTTTTAATTTAGTTAAAGCGATTAAGTTAGTTAATGCGATCACAAGCTTAAAGTTCCGGCCTTTCAAAACTCAGCTTGGTTTAATCCGCGCAATAGCTCGGCGAAAGAAAGACTTTAAATCAAGTATATTTGAATTTGATTTTTGAAAAAAATAATCAATCATATTTTTTAAATTTAAATAGGTGTTAAACAAAACAAAGTATCTACGGCATTGATTGCGAAATTCACTTTTTGCATCTTCCCTATCATCTTAATGTCAAGTTTCCTCAAGGTCTCGACTTTTTTTACAAATCCAAAACTTGGCAGGTTAATTCGCATAAGGTGTGACAAAAAGCTAGAGCGTGTAAGTTGAGTCGAGACAAGAAAAAAATCATGTAGGAGAGGTAAAGTAAATTTAATTATTTTCAATTTTCTCAAAAACTGGAAGACATTTAGGAATCCAGTTTTTAATGTTTGACTATTGATAATAACCTAAAATTTTGTACAAAATTAGTTTGAACAATTTTTTTTTCATTACCTTTGTGTTTGAAAATTAATTTTTCAAAAACTATTCTCTAAAATAATTTTAATTAAAAACAAAATAAAAGAATAGACTACAGAATGTGGGATATTAGCACGCCATGTATGGAATTTTCGCAGAAAAAGTATGCAATCTAAAAGGTCAGTAATTGGTCGTAAAAGGCCAGGTAGTTTCCGAAATTGGTCAGCCTTAGAAAATTAGTAATCCAGGGTTAAAGTTTTTTGAGGTCACCTCATTTATGGGATATTCGAAAAAAGTATAAACCATCTGAAAAGCTACTTAATCCTTATAAAAGGTCCATCAGTTTCTGGTGGCATAATAGTTTTTTTGTAAATTCCACAAATGAGGTGGTAAACATCTCTAAGACCTTGAAAAAAATATTTTTTTTAAAATTCATAAAAAAATCTCTATGGCTGACTAACTAGCTGACCTTTTGGCCGTTTGGATGAAAATTGTTTCGCAAATCTTACTTCGCAATTATCAAAATAAATTTTGATCGACTTACAATAGTTGTTTCGCGAATTTTTGTTTTGTCTTTGGATCAACCCGCAAAACGATCATTTCGTAAAAGTTCTTTCGTGGTTTTTTATATCGCATATTTATTAAATGGCAATTTGTTGTTTTGCAAGATCTCGTTGCGCTAACTGTTAATTTCCGTTTTGTTATGTCGCCGTTTAGTTATCCCGCCATTTAGTTATCCGAATTTCAATAACATGTATCTAAAATATCTAAAGACAAAACAATTTAAAAGCTAAATAATAATTATGTAAAAGTAAAAAAATGCGAAATAATAAAAAGCGAAATAATAGTTAGCGAAATAATGAAATGCGATAGAATAATTAGCGAAGTAATATAATGCCAAATAATGAAGTGCGAGGTACGGAAAAGCGATAAAATAATTAGCGAATTGATTTTTTGCGAAATAATGAAATGCGAGATAAAAATTTGCTATGTGAAATTTGTAGAAAGATGATTTTGCGAAACAATAACATACTGATATAAAAACCTGCCAAACAAAAATCGCCAAAGAATTAAATGCGAAATAACTAAATTGTAAAACAAGAAATTGCGAAATGATCATTGCGAAATGGAAAACAGCCAAACATAATCCACCAGATGACCCCTACCCAACTTTTAGATGACATATGTTTTTTTGCGAAAATTCTATATATGGGGTGCTAAGATCCAACAGTCTAGGCTACTAGCATTTGGTCTTATTTTTTATTAAATATCAGAAGTCAAATTTAGGTACATAAATACATATACAGTGAAACCCGGATAAGTGCCTATCGCATAAGTGCCTAACCCGTTTAAGTACCTTTTGTTTTTTAGAACCAAAATTTTGAGGATTTTTTCGTATAAAACTCATCTAATAAGTGCCTTTCGCTTAACTGCCTTCCCCGCTCAATTGCCTTTTTTTTTGTATACTTTAATTGAAATTTACCTGAAAAAAATTCTTATAAGTACACAATTGAAAATCAGCAGAAAAAGACAAAAGCTTCCTTTTATCAAGCGCTTCCTTTTTAAAAGGTTACCGATACTAATCAGTTGATGTAATGTTATTTCTTATTTTTTAAATAACATTAAACGTTTTTTTACTGTCATTTTTTTTATTTTTGTAAATATATAGAGGTAAGTGCTTATGCCACTTAAGCGGGTTTTTTATAACTGCGCAACCCGCATAAGTGCCGCTCAAAACGAGGCATTTATGGTGAGGCACTTATCCGGGTTTTACTGTACATATTATATAATTAAACTGATTAAAAAAATTAAAAGGTCTTCGAATTTTAAATTTATTTATAATTTTATGTACGTTTATTTTTAACCCTTTTATAGTTTTAATTCTAAGAAAAATGTATGTCAGTATGTCTACAATATTGTATTGTTGATCTTAAATGTATGACTCATAGATGGCATAGAATAATTTATATTCTTTATATTCAGGACTTAAAACCATAGCGTGATCGTATTTTATAATTTTTTATAAAACGTGTTTCTAAAAAATTTATAAATAGTTACATTTATGAAATTCTTAATTGAACTAAGTATGTCAGGGAGCCGGAGCACTGCTAAGCATTCGTCTAGTTAAGAAGTGACTTTGATCGTTTTATTATTAATTTCGGTTTTTCGGATGAATTTGGATTGAGACTTAGTTCAATCCACAATTAATCGGTAATAATGTCAGTAAATTACAGCTTTCAATGAACACAATTTTGGATATAATCTTCAAAATAATGGGCAGTTTTAATACAGTCATGATGAAATAATAAAGAAGCCCTCTTTATCAATTTAAACACTCAGAAAAAAAAGTTGTAATGCCAACAATTTTATACTTTGGCTCAACAATTTTCGTTGGTTAAAATGAACCCAAATGTCTAAATTCTTGAATTAAGAATGCGTTGTTGACAACGCTATAAGAATTTAAATTTTTAAATTAACAATAAAATTGTTAAACCCTTAAGAACTAAAGTTCTTGCCACAAAAACTAGTTTTTAAAATAAGTTAAAAATTAAGTTCTTGCCCCAACAATTAAAAATGTCAGATAATTGAGAGCTTTCATTGTTACCCCAAATATTTAATTGTTGAGAAAATTTAAAATTAATTTGTTGCGCCAACAATAAAAATTCTTAAAAGTTTGTTCCGATAAAAATGTATTTTCAATAAAATGTATAAACATATATACCTACATATACGTACCTAAAAAATAATCAAGATTTTCATGAAATCTTGACTTTTTTGTAGGAATATTTTTACATTTCCTTGAAAACACATTTATTGCACAAACTTTTGTAAACAATGTACTTCTGGAAGAAACCGGCTGATTAGTTCAGGCTTCAGGGGAGCGGCGTTCTTCGCTTCCAATTACTAAGAGGAGGGTATCGTCACTTGGGCAGCATGATAAGTGTTCACTAGAAAAGAAGTTTTTAAAGGTAAAATTAATTCTACTTAGCGATTTTACTCTTTTACTTTACTCAATGGATGAAAAAACTTGCACGTACTTCTAATTTGCACTCACCAGTGACACTACTGGAATCGGCGTCGCGTTGGCGGCCACAAAATGAATGGTGCATTTTTTTGTCATTAAATTTACAGTTCCTGCAGTTCAAGAACAAGTTTTTGTTGTGCGAAGAACAAATTGTTGATATTTTGACAATTTTCGTTTCAATATCAAGAATTAGTTCTTGAACATAAGTAATAAATTAAAATACTTAAAGCAACAATTTTCATTGTTGTGCCGAGAAAAATAATTCTTGAAAATAATTGTTACCGCAAGAACTGATTCTTCAACTAACAATTCCATTGTTGATAGGAAATAATACAAATAAAAATTGTTTCCACAACAAATTTATACTTGGGAGAACAATTTTGCATTTTTAATTGCTTTTAACAAACAGAAAATTGTTGTGCCAAGAACCTTGGTTCTTGAAAATTCAAAAAATAATTCTTGTAGCAACAACTAGTTCTTAAGGCAACAATTTTAAGCTTACAACTTTTTAAAAACGCTAAGTTCTTGTTTTAACAACTTTTTTTTTCTGAGTGAATGAATGCATTAAACAGGAACAAAACCTGTCTTTCTTCAAAAGGTACCTTACATATCTTATTTATGTCACTATAAACTTAAATAAATTGTGATAATGGATTGGAATTAGATAAGTCTAAGTGCTTATTCATAGGTTTACATAAAATAAAACAACTTTATTATTAAATTAAAATGTTTAAAAACCACTTAAACCTAATGGATTGTTTTACTCAGAAAACCGCATAATAGGTTATGATTTCCTTTCGTTCAGATAATCTTAATTATATGCCCATAAGAAAAAGGGCTCTGCCTGTCATTTGAGGAAAACCGAATGATTTTATTTGCGTTATTGCGTTTCGTGTCAAATAAATTTTGAGCTTCTAATCAAATTTTACATTAAGATGATGGAGGAGTCCATAATAAAGGGGTTTTCGTGATATCGGTGCTGTGTGGCTTTGTGTCCAAGTATACATCGCGTTGGACCCTTAACAGACGTATTTACTTCAAATTTTATTTAATTCTCTAGAATGATAATCCGAATTTCAGTTTCGGTTTTTTTTTAAATTGTTTTGAAATTGATTTTAATGATTTTTTATAAAACTTTAAAAATGCCATTAAAACCATTTCTATTATGGACTGGAGAAATGCCAATTTATAAAAGTTTTTTCCCAGTAAAACTGGATTTACGTACATTTTGGTGCTTTGCCCATATTTAAATAAAACTCAGGTTGCCCGAAGTAACCCCACCAGCCACCACCGACCTGCGCGGCGGCGTGGTGGCAGCGGAGGGCCTGGCCCTGCAGGTTTGCATAAACAGTACTTTTATACCTAAACAAAACTGTTATAAATTGGCATGTTCGAAGCCACTTTCTCAATTACACTGCATCTCGTATTTCGCTAAAAAAAAATCGCATATAGCTAAAACGTTTTTGATCGACTAACTTTGATACTTACGACGGCATCACATCCTAAAAACGCTTTAACATCTATCTGTGTGGTTTGGCTTCTGAAAAACATTTATTCGATGGAGAAGTCTTCAATCAGAGTTCAGGCGTAGTTTCCGTAGAAGAAAAAATGATGTTCAAAAAAGATTATAATCCTTTATACGTAATACGTTTAAGTTGTTTCTTTGATATCTGGATTTTCCAGTAATGAATAAGAAAAATTTAATGAAAACAACATTCGTACTGAAATCTTCGCTTGACACAGCTATAAGAACTTTTTTTTTTTTTTTGGAAAAGTACGCAAGTCCTCGCTCACAAGTGTTCATTTTTAGCTCTGTGCTCATATTTTGCTCACGAGACGTGAGCAGTTTTCAAAAACTCGTGAGCGTGAGTGTGAGAAAATCGTAGAATACGGAAATGCTCGCTCATAAGCAAATTTAGAAAGAACTTTTAACATTCGACTCATTTCACTCGTATAAGCAGTTTTGAGCATAAAGGATTTGGATTTATCCAATACAGCATACAAAATTTGACTCCTTTTTTCACGAAATTGGAAAATGCACCAGGCGCGCGCTGCACACTGGCCAAATTCCCCAAAAACATGGCCAAAATTATTGTTTGTGTTTTTTTCATCTACTATTGCAAAAATTCGTCAAAAATAGCTTTTTTAGGTAAATGCACTATTTTTACTAAAATTTTGTTAAAATACAAAAGTAATTAAATTCAAATAAAAAAAAATTAAATATTTTTGGAAGTGGTTTTAGTTTTTTTCAAAAACTAGAAGACATATCTAGTTTTTAGCCTTTGATTAAAAAACAATAAAGCATTTAATACTTACTCAAAACCAAAATAGTAATCTCTATCAAAAATTTCTGGAAAAAAAGTTAAAAGTTTATGGGACACAGTTTTATTTTCAGTATTTCTAATATTTTGAATTTCAATTTTTTTAAAAAGTCGCAATAGTTTTTGGTTGCCTCTTATTCCTTAAGCCAAAAAAGTGAAAATGTACAAAAGTGACTTCATTGCTCAGCAATGCCCAGAAGTCACACCTTTCTTTTATGAAACAAAAAGTACGATTTTTCACTAAGTCCCAAAAGTCATTTTTTTGGCAAAAAAAAAATCTGGCCAATATTTGAAATATCTCAAAAAAAAAATGTCACAATTATTCTACTTACCACTAGCAACACATTTCATAATAATATTTTTTTGTATCACGAAGAAAATATAAAAAAGAAAAACAAAGTAAAGCCTCTTGTTATCGCTACCAAAATTGGTACTGCACGTGCTCTCTAAAAGCTCCCACTTTGGCCATATTAACTGACGAAATGGTTGCAATATAAATAGCGAAATCAATGAGAAACTAAGCTCATGTTAATTTTAAATAACTTAGCATTAAAAAAAAAAAAACAACATCTCGATTTTTATTTTTTATTGTTTTGGCCATGTTTTTGCAAAAATTAGACCAGTGTTCGCCGTTTGTATGGGTTTTTCTTTCTTATATTCTCATTTTCATATAAACTATACGATTTGATAGGAAAATATAATTTTGGCTTAATTCAAAATGAAATTATTTAAAAAAATTTTTTTTTTAAATATTTCAATGTGTTGTCATTTCATTCTACGTTAATTGCTTGCGAGCAGTAAATTGGCTAGCTCTTGTCTCACGCTCACGAGTTGATCAGTTTTGTCAGTGAGCAGTATAAGAGTGTTCACCGCGAGAGCTTTTATAAATTGATCACTCGTGAACATAAGAAAAATTAAAAATGCTCACAGCTAATAACTCGTGAGTGAGAGCGTTTTAAAAGTGCTCATTAGGAATTACTCAACAACTCAACTCGGGAGCAGCTCACGAGTGAGCATTTCCGTACCTTGTTTTTTGGAAAGGATTTATAGATGGCATGAAAGCAGATGCCTACTGGACAAATTTGAAGATAAGCATCCAGAGCAATACTTCAGCATTCCCATCAATGAATGTTTCTTCAGATTAAGTTAGTTTGAGCCGTTCTTAAATAAAAAAAATAAAAAAATCAGATTCTCAAAAATCAATAAAATAACTGGAAATTTTTCGAAATGCGTAAAAATGATTTGTTTCAAGTTTGAAGCAAATCAGTGGCACTCGTTTATGCTCTAGCTCAAATTACAGTAGCTGCCCATCCGCACTCACCATTCTCCATTATCGTAGTGTTAATTTATGTCGTTTTCCATTGGTTTCACTCAGGGATTCACTCATTCCGAAATCCAATGGAACAGTACAAACTACTTCTACTCAACTTACAAATTTTGTCATTGTATTGGTGAATCGTTCTGTAGGTGAAATGCCCTTCGGTTTACAGGTATTATCATTATTTGATTTGATATTTTTGGCTGCAGGAGAATGACAAGCATGGCGTCCTTCGAACAGAGGCTGACGTTTACTTTTGACATTGAGTGAGTTTGTTCTCACGTTAGAGCTTTTCATGTATTAGTGCTTCTTGAGTGGATTCTGATTTTAAATCGAGAAGCGAAATTCTCTTCTGAGAATCGTCGGTTGACCGTTTTTTTTTGCCAATGGAATGGTTTTAGAAGAGTTTGGTTTGATTCCGGACGCTTCCAGACGTCCAATGGAAAACGACATTAGATTCCAACATTGATTTTTGTATACGAAAGCAATAGAAAAAGTATAGGTCAATCAATACCTTCTGGTTCTGACCGGTTCCTTGTTTTCAAAATTTTTCTCAATATTTCGCTTTCCATTATAATTCTGCTGCTGTAAATACCTCTTGCTCAGATACTTTGATCCTTTTAAAAAAAGTCATCGCCAATTTTGCATTTTCGCAACAAACTGCCAATTTGTCATTTTAATAGTCCTCCTCATTGAATACATTTGGCATTTGCGCGGCTGCTTGACGCTATAACTGTCAAAGCCTTATATTATTGAGCAAGGATTCCGCCATCGAAAAGTGAACACATGTGCGGTTTTTTTTTTGCAAGTATAGAGCTGTGGTAATGAATATTTCTTGATTGCGCCCATTTCGTTTATACCAAACCCAATGGATTCGTGCATTTCTGGAAATCATCAATTACCAGACGGCTGGCTGCTACTATGGCAGTGCGATTCCGCCGCCGCGCGTAATGGCTCACGATTAGGTGCTATTGGAGTTAGCGTTCGCACAGAATATAACCGTGCGCAAAGTACAGCTATTGATTCGGTTGTTGCTCCTGCGATGTCACCGCGCCGCCGCTGCACTGCTGCTGTTGTGTGAGCCAGTCAGTGTGGAGTTAGCCTTCAAGTGAAAGGAAGCTTTATCTCCCAGGGCAGATAAACGAGGAGTTCCTGTGCGAAAGAAGAGACCCAAGTCTCAAGTCATGCCATCACAATCCATCCAATCAACTAACGAGTGATGCACCACTGATGGCTACCTGCAGTGAGGTGTCTATTCAATTAGATGCCATTCTGGCTCTGTAATTATGACTCGGTGCATATTTTGTGATTTTCCTTGCGATGCGATACGAAACAAATTAAGTTCGAGATTGAAGGCTGAAGAGTTGGAAATAATTTGTCAAGATCGCAGTGGTGCGGTGCGGTAGATCGGTTGAAGCTCTTTGCGCGTCTGCATTGAAGTTGAAGAGAACCCGAACAAAAACAAACGCTAATTGCCTGCATTTCCTTTTTGATGATACATGAAGTGAGAGGGACGGGCTCTGGTGTACAGCGATTATGACGGAGGTGATGCTGATGTCAAGTGAAGTCAGCTCTGTGGGTATAATAATGACGAAATGCCATCGTAGTGGGGTAATGCTGTTGTGATGCATATCTGACGGGTGAGGCTTAAATTGTTGCTCAAGGAAATGAGGCAATCTTTGACATTTTTGTCAAGAATTTGATTTATGAGCGAAGTGATGATGTGTTTGGCATTCGGTTAATTGTTGATACAAGGATGCGTTAAAAATATTTTCAAAGAAATTGATTCCACACTTTAATGGGAACACAATGTTTTAATGTTGTTGAAACATCATTACCTCACAGGGAGTCAGTTAGTTTATACATACAAGTAAATCTTGTCTTAGTCTATAAGTGGTATCAGCCTATATAAGGTCAAGTGAAGATAAGTTGTGTATTCTACTTCTTTTTAGCGTGTTTAATCCCCTATGAGCTGTGATACGAATACCACCACCAGCGTAGATGGGAGGAGGGGAATATTCCAGGATTATAGCTTTGGAAGCAAAGATGAATTTTACAGTTGTCTACTTGTAAAAATATAAGAAAAATATAAACAACCCTTTAATTTTTGTGTTTGTTCATAATATTATAAAAGATAAAGTGTTAAGCAAATTTTGGATAGGACGCATAGTTTTGGAACCTGGTATAGGTCTTCCCGCGTCATCAAATTTATTTTATCTTGTTATAATTCCTTACAAAAAAAATGTAACAATTAGGTTTCTTTCTTGTGTTATGAGTTGACTCTTTAGGAGCCATGAAATTAAGTGGGATGAAAAGTGGGTTTATGAAATTCCATATTTCGAGAAATAAAAAAAAGCGAAGTTTTTTTTTTTTGTTATTCGAGATTATTTTTTGTGGGGTATTATGAGCACGCTTCTCAAATAAAAGCGTTCTTTTAAAACAAACGGAAGAAATAAAGATTATTCTGACTCTGAAGCAGACATTTGAACGATATTCATCTGACGAATCGGAAAAGGAGTGATTAAATTTTTCGAAATTAATGTTTTGTTTCCAATAACAGAACTTAAAGTTAATTTTGCAGCAAAACAGCTTGTCAATGTTTTTTTTGTTGAAAATATAAACAATATTGTATAGTTGTATGCTTCTTTATTAATTTTAAAGTTTACTTGTTATTTTAATTTGCTCAAAATATTAAGGTATCCACCCAAGGTCTGGCAGGGAAGAATTTAATTTTCACTGGCACTGATATAAACTTCATCTGACAGGCAACTCACACAAGTTATTGTCATATTAATTTAAATATTAAACTATGTATGTTTTTTGTAAAATTACTTTGGAAATAAAATTATTTATCTATCTATCTATCTATCTATCTATCTCTTTAAACTTCATCACGAGGTAGTGGTTAATATTTAGCATGATGTTTATTTGCCTTTTCTTAAATGCATTTTTGGCATCCTTTCAGAGGAGGTCCTGGATTACCGTAGTACCGTCGTAATGTCTCAATTACGAGTCACAAAAGGCAATATTTTAAAATTATTCATTGAATATATCCTCCAGAATTTTCAAAAGGAAGACATTTTTAAATAAGAAAGGAGGAGGGGGCAAATACTTCAAATGGACGACTGTCATCCCATCCCAATTAGGATATTTTGATGGAAACCCGAGTCCGGCTGAATGTGGTGACATTCAAAACATCTGGGACCCCCATTTACCCCCGATATACAAACCCAGAAAATCGCAATTTTCAATCCCCCTTCCCTTCAACAAGCGAGAAAATAATTCCTTCTAGACGATTGAATTTGACTTCAGGGCTCTTAGATCTTAGACCAGGCGCGCACATGCAACTAAACAGTTTGGTTTCGATTTTGAGTACTATAGGGTTATATGAGAGTCCGCGCACATAAACCGGTGCGCAGTCCCATATAAGGCCATTGTGTTCAAAATCGAAACCAAACTGTTTAGTTGCATGTGCGCGCCTGGCCTTATACCTCAACACCAGTGCCCACGTTCTGTAACTCTCACATAGCAAAAATTAGTCGAGAAACAGTGAAAAATGGAAAAAACTCATATAATTTGTTTTAGTTCTAATCGTTTCTCGACCAATTTTATTGATGTGAGAGTTACAGAACATAGACACAGGGTTCGGACTTGAGAAATCGTATATCGCTTTCGCAGTAGAATTATAATGATATTTTAATTATTATTTCGTGTTGGGGCTGGGGTCAAAATTCTGTATGCCCTAAGATTCCAAAATTCTTTATGTATTCCGAAATTCTGTATTTGAACTTTTTTCGTTAAAGAAAATTTTAAACTATTTTTTATAATTTTCAGAATTTTGGAGTATAGTTCGCAGAATATTCATTAGCACTTAATTAAGGTGTGTTTGATTTGATTCTCATAATTTCCAAACTTATTTCTTAAAAAATTGGCTCAAATTATCTCTTTTCAAAATATTATGATATTGTGCGAAATTATTTAAATAATAAATTAAATAAAACGTAGTAATCATTTCCAATTCCAAAACTATTTTTCTTTTACATAATAAATTTACAAAGTTTTGATGGAGTTTCAATACATTTTTGCAATCTCCATTAAAGAACAATGCAAGATTAATAAAAAGACAAACATTAGGGTTGTTTCTTTAATTTGAAACTTTTTGATTCTCTGTGCATTTTAGTACAATTTTGTATATGAACTTTGACATAACTCTTGTATCCACACAAATGCACAGAAATCCACAAAGTTTAAAAAAAAAGGAACTAGGCGATTATTTTTTGAATAGAAACAGAACATGAAAACAATACCAGAATCCAGAATTTTAATAAAGAATTTTGGATTTAGAGAATTTAGTATTTAAAGAATTTTGGATTGGAATGAATTTACAGAATATTGGAATACAGAATTATATCAGGCAAGATTTTAGAATATAGTAGAACGACCCGTTCCTGATTAATTCAATTAAATTTCAACGTTTTATTAATTAACAAAACAAAAAACAATATTTTTTGGCAAACTAAAAAAAAAAAATTAAGAAAACAAAAATGTTTAAATGCTGACTCGTTTAGTGTGTTGCGTGGTCGTAAAAGGAAACAAGGAAAAGAAATAATTGAAGAAAAGTTGAACTAAATACATATTTAAATGACAAAACTTGCACAGAAGATAAAAATATTTTTAAATCTTTGGCATTTTATTCTATCTACTTACATTAATTTCTATGACCATTCAAACAAAATCCAAAAAATCGCAAGAGATTGTAAGAAAAGCGCAGTGGTGCAGTAGACTTTAAAATTTAGAAAAAAAGCGTAGTAGATCTACTGCTTTTGCAGTAAAGTCCGAACGCTGATCAACACACACGTTCGTGGAATTTCGTCCACTTATTCAAAAATTAATGCTTAGCCTATATCAGAAAAATACCTTGCATACGATACTGCGCAACAATATCTTTTTCAATGGTTTCTGTTTGTGTGTTGCCCTGGTTAAATTTCCCTTTGATTTTAAACTTAAATAAAACTCGTTTACTTTCTTTAAACGTTATAAAAAATTTTCTTTTATTTCATTTATATGTTTTGTCGATTGTCTTGGCCGAATGTTCTCGAAAGATAAAAAAAAGAATGACCTTATTAATTCTTACAAGGTTAAAAGATGATATTGCAAATTATTAAAACATCGAATAAGGGTGTGACAAGAAGTGTCATTTTGAGCTATTCTCTGACTTGACTTTATGGTTAATTCACAATAATTATTTTTAGATATATAAATAATAATAATAAATATTTTGAAACATAAACTAATTTAGTTATTTAATTAATGAATTAATTGGTGTGCCAACAGTTTCATCAGTGTTTTAATTTGGCATTCACAAATTTAGCAGAATATTGTAGGTACTGTACAAACCCTGAAAAGTGCTCAAAAACACAATTTTTCATTAGCGCTCTGAGCGCTCAGAGATTTTTTCTTCGTGGGACAAAAAATCTCACCTGAGCACTGAGATATTTTGCTGAGATATGTGAGATGAAAATTTTTTGGATTCATTTCTCAGTTTTCTTTCTCAGCCAAAACAGCTGTTCTTTTGACAATCAAATTTAAATTTTTTTGTGGTGCGCAAGTGCAAAAGTGGTAAATAAATACAAAACAAAGACGGAATGTTAATAAAAACTAAAATAAATTGATCTTTTTATTATTTCTCATTCATTTCAATAAGTTTTCTGCTTCAAAAATTAAACATTTTAAGCAAAAGTTGAAAGTGATTTTTTAGAATTTCAGTGCGAGAATTAAAACACCTGAGTTTTTTACAATTGAGCGGAGAATGTTGTCCCACGAAATGATTTCTCCTCCGTCAAATTGACATTGAGCGCTCACTGAGATTTTTTCTCCGTGGGACTGGCCTATTCACAACTTGTTCATACGAAATGAAAATTGTCGCCACCACGTGACAATTTTTTTCGGAGTGTCACACTTGCAATTTTATATACCATACCATAATAAATTCATCATTCATTATATCTGATTATTGCTTTGCCGACCTCAATTATAAACGGTTAATCCTATATTAGTTTCCCAATAAAGTCAAGCTGCAGGTCTACAAACAAAATTTTATTTTTATGAAAAGAATAAAGTTTAAAAATTCCAATGCAACGGCTTTAAATGTCTGATTTGTCAAAAAAATATTACCAACAGAAATTAAACTATAAAAATTTAACTTCTCTAAGAGACAACAAAGGCCAGAAATCATAAAATTCAATTAAAATAATATATCAAGAGATTATGACAGCTTTGAGAATTGTCTGCTTTTATGCAGACCAAACCGTGAATAACTGGCTATGGCACCACGACACCGCGCCGCGTACTGACAGCGTCCATTTGCACGTCATAAAAGTAATGTGGAGCGTTTATTATATGCAACTACAGAGCCCGCCCGTTGTTTTCAGCGTCTTGTTGATAATAGATTTGTTAATTGCACACCTTTCTCGAGTTCATATAGGTATACAGACTCGGTATACAACAGATTTAGACTAAAGTGATAATAACAGTTCCATTTGCTGCCTTTGCCGTCTCGTTTAGATCTACACTGGTACTTATTGTTGCACTTTTTCATTGCAATAACCAACAATTACTATTAACAACAGACTAAGGCACATACTCTCAGAGCCTCAAATCCATACTCATGGTTTGAATTGTTTCTGACCAAATTAATTGGCCATCTGTGTGGCTGGGATGTGAACATTTTCATCAAAATAGTCCAATACCCATAGTGCACCACAGAAAATGAGATTGGATTTGAATATACTGTTCTGATGTTGATGGTAACACGGATTGGGGCCAACAAATCCTGTATTAAAGCTATGCCAACTGTTATAGGACATTCACAGATATAGCCTAGTTCAGAGGCTTCTTATAGAGTTTGTGTCGGATTAATAAATAGTTTTGCCATTTTACTGTCATGGATATAGAGGTAAGCGTAACTTTGCCGACTTAACACAAGAAACAGCTTGGCTTGAGATTACTTAAAAAAAAGGCACTGACATTCGATCTGACAGACGACAGTATACATTTCTGAAGAAGTAGGATTTCTGCTCATACGATAAACTGTTTGAAAGAAAAGTTTGGTCACATTCGATTTCTTTCTTGACAAGAAAGTCTTACTTTCTTTAGACAGATTCAACTGCCAAGAAATTTAAAAAAAAGGAATAAATTCAGTAACAAAAGATAGCTTTAAATTTTAAACTTTTATATCAATTTAACAAATCTTCTACATCATTAAGTCCAATTGACTTTGAACTGCATAGATTTGAACTCAAAACTAATTTTTTTCCCAAGCAAACTTAGAAGCCGCAAAGACTTCTTCAAGCAAATATTTATTTATGAAAACCTTTCACATGGAAAAGCATTTAATGAAATCTCTAAAGTCCCACGATTATTAAATTGATGACAAATAATGCTTCACTGAATTTTTGACAAACCTTATGACGCCCCTTGTATAGGCTTGTGGCAGTGCTGGTTTAATAAATGATTGACCACTTATGCATTAGACAATAATGTTTTATCGTCTGGGAATTTCAAACTTTCCATATACTGTCTAAAGTCACATTTTTCAAATATTTCATCAGAAATATTCTTGCATCATTAATCTTTAAGTTAAGTTTTACATGCCTACCGGAAAGTTACCTCTGTCCATCTCGTTGTTGTTAATAAAAATGGCAATGAAAAAAAACTACCAGGCCTAAAAGCTATTAGTCCATGGATTGTGGTTAGCAGTGGCGTACCGTAAGGGGGCGAGGGGGGTGGTCCGCCCCGGGCAGCACTTTAAGGAGTGGCAAAATTTTAAATTAATAATACTTATGTCGAATTCCTTTCAGCTAAAAATTCGTTTTTTTTTTTTAAACTGAATAGATTTTTTTCTTTTAATAACGGGAATCTGTACAGAAAAATTGATTTTTTTTTCTTCTAAACAAGTCGAGTTTTTTGTTGAAAGAAATTTGACATTTATAATATCTTGATATGTGAACAATTTCATTTTTTGTCGCACCGATTGAGATGAGTTATTATTCATACTAGACAGTACGGAAACGTCTAATTATGGTGCAGGGACATAAGGCCCAGGGACATAAAGCCCAAATTTTATTTTTGGGGCTTATGTCTCACTTGAGTGGGACATAAAGCCGAAATTTAATTTGGGCGTTAAGTCCCACCCAAGTGAGACATAACTCCCAAATATTTTTTGTTAAAAATGGGACATAAATCCCAAATTTTTAAGAATCATAGAAGAGTAAAAACATTTCGCATTTCAATACAATAAAAACAAATTTGTTGGTGTTTTATTTGAACGAAAATTAGGAAAAACAGGCACGATTACGAAAACTCCGCTTCTCAGCTTTTTAGCAATATTATCTAGCGTTTATTTAGGTATATAGTAAAAACGTCATAACAAAAATCGACATTTTTTTTGTTATTTATGATTAAAAGTTTACATTTTATTAAAATATTATTTTACTTTTCATTTTTGAATTCAACGGATTTGCTTTTTCTTAATATTTAATAACTACGCAAAAAAAAATTTTCACTGTCAATAAATTTTGCTCCGTTTAGCTTTTAATAAGTGGGTACTCTACAAAAAGTGAATAAAAAGAGGACACATAAAAAAAGAGAACAACTTAAGAATTTGATGAAAAAAGAAAGAGTAAGAAAGATCCGTGTCAAAAAAGAGACCATATGTTTCTCTTTTAAAGGGGAATTTTCGAAACCCTAGCCTACGACAATGACAATGACTGTTCTTGCCGGAAAGTTATTTCACTCTATACCATAGTTAAATTGAAATACCTAAATAAGAGGGCGGCTGGATACCCACACTACGCCACTGGTGGTTAGCTCTTTACCCTCAACGGCATTGATCAATTAATTTTAAAATTCAACACCGGAAAATTATTAACGTTCAATACTGATCCGGCAGTCAATTTTGAACGATAACCAAAAAATTTACCGATAATATTCGTTTGGTATCAAAACATGTCTTTTAAGGTAAGATTAAAAAAAAAATAAAGTACATGTCCAGGGCGAATGTAATGGCTTTGAAAAGTGTTTAATGGGGTTTTCCATTGGTAAATTTAGATTTCAATGAAAAAATTGATTTATTTTGTGGCGAATGGAACACAATTTCAAATTGATTTATTTTTGTCACTGTATTTGTGCATTATAGCTTCTATGTAATATTTCAAAAAAATCTTCATCCCTCGATTTACTTTTAGAAGAGAAATATGAACTTGATAAAGTTGCCGGTTTATTTTAAACTGCTACCATTTATTTATTAGCAATTATTTTCCACATTTTTCAATATAATTTTCACAACCGAAATATCAACGAAAAACATTTGCAAATTGACAGCTGGATTTATGTTGGTATTAGTACAAGGAGGGGTAAATCTGCCGAAAAATTTAGATTTGCAAATTTGATTTAAAATCAAAAATAAATCAATTTATTTTGCCCAATGTAAAGCAAAAAGAGGGGAAATTGTGTTTTTGACAGATCCAAATCAAAAATAAATTGATTTATTTTACCAATGGAAAACCCCATAAGTCTCACAATTTCGAAAAAAAAAACAACCAACCATTAAGATTTTTGTTGTTGGTAAATATTAAGTCTGATCGACAGGGGACAGATGTATAAGGATTCAGACAAGCAAGCACCAGCAGTCTGAAATATCTCACTTTACAATTTGAATGTCACCATTTAGGTCATGTCTTATGTTTAATATTTTTTAATGAATCCATTAATTGCCTTTATTTGTAGGTATAGTTCCAACAAGGTTCCAGTCCACCAATAAACAATCAAGCAGGGAGACAGATTCTTAAGCTTCAGCGCGAGGCAGCGCACGAGCCTTGACTTGAATATTCAAATTAAAATGTATATGTATGTATATTTCCAAGTAATTCAGTTTGTGATTTTGGTTGTCTGTCTTTTCGATTGTCATTTGAATGATTGCAGCAGCCAAAGATTTGCGATTTGGCATTGAGCTTCACGTGCGTCTGCGTAGTCTTGAAGTTGAGAGTCGTGCTGCTGTTGCCTGGTGCACTGTGCACACTGTCATGGTTCAGCTTTGGCATCGTGCATTCAGTTTCAGTCCGTATTTATACAATTGACAGGTGCTTTTGATTTATTGGAGGGGAAATGTTAACAGGTTCATTAATTTATTCGATTGTTGTGTCGTGCAGCCACTAGGCGGCATCATGACGTGCACCAGATCACTCCCAAGTTGACGATGGATATGGATGACTCAGTGCGTTGGGAGCTTGAAAACAAAAATTTGTATTCATGAAACTGGTCCATGGCTAACAAGGAAGCAACAAACCAAATGAAATACATATATCTTTTTTTTGGTTTGTTTGTTGTCCATTACAATTTCTGTTTAGAGTCTATAACGATCTAACCAATGTTCTTATATTTGATGATGTTTTGAACTAAGTCTATTGACAGAACAGTTTAAAGTATAACTGACAGGAACGACAGGAACATCAAACATATCAGACTAATAAATGAATTGGATTCAAAAAGTATCAGTTTGTTAAAAGAAATCTAGTTTAAGAATTTTCTTCTGTCAATAGACAGGCACAGGTGTTCGTGCGTTTTGCAAGCTCAAGCACAAGCCTTTATTACGGAAGAAATGGCATCAGATAAAATACCTAAAATTTAACGCCGAATCCGAACGGCTAAGGTGAGCGGCACTTTTCTGTGATAAAAGATACTCTTGGAGGATTTGTCAGTTCCTCGCAAAAGGCAGTAGCTTAAAAAAAGGACCATGGGCAGGGCACTTTTGTATGGACTTTGGACCCACTTTTAACATTGCTCAACAGTGATGAAAATTATGTTTAAATAAAGCTTATGGAGAGCACTTTATTTTATTATATGGCAGCTTAGTCGAAATCGATCTCAAAAATGGTGTTTTGGCGCATTTTATAAAAAAAGTACCTAAAATGGCAACTTTTACTAAAAAGTGTTTTACGTTTTTTGAAAGCCAGAAGTCTTGTCTTTCATTCCTTTTCTAAATTTCTGTTTAAAGTTTTCGAAAAAAATACCTACTTCCATAAAAATGTTGAAAAACAAAAAATTGAATATAATTGATTTTTTTTCACAATTTTTAATACTAGGTTCTAAATTGGCTTTTGTATATTAACAACCTCTTAGAACTTTGTATTTAAAATTGTGAATTTTTTTTGTTTTGTTTTTTAACATTTTTAAGTTAGAAGTAGGTTTTTTGAAAACTAAGCAGAAATAAGTTGATTTAAAAAAGGAATAAAAGAAGAGACTTTTGGGCTTTAAAAAAAGGCATCACACTTTTTAGTAACCGTTGCCGTTTTTTTTCTTTCTAAATTTTTTCCATTTTAAATACTTTTTTTATAAAATGCACAAAACCACCATTTTCGCGCTCTATTTCAACTTAAGCTATAAAATAAAGTACTATCTATTACCTTTCATATAGGTGGAAGGAGCTCTGGTATGACAGCCCAACGCAGTAACCATTGCTTGACAATAACATTGAATTAGTAATAAAAAATTCTAGAATTCAGGGCTCTCATCGTGTAAGACGATGATCGTCTGACGACGTCGTTTTGACGATTAGTTTGTTTCGTATAACTGATGAAAACATGAATCGTCGAGACGTCGTCGTTTCGACGATTGAATAAAACCTTCGTATAACTGCTCGAACTGTCAAATACGATCGTTTAAACGATAGCGATTAAACGATTGATATTTTACAATCGTCTCGCTTTTTGGTGTATGTATATTTCAGAACTTATTTCAACAAAAAGAAACTTTTTTTTTAAATAACAGCTATTGGTACCTTTTACCTAAACGGAGAGTTACCAATTTATTGATAATAGGGCCAGAGATATGGGTCTGCATTTTGGAGGTCCAAAACTCACTTTCTTACTAATGAAAGACCATATCTACATATCTACAAAAATACTTCAAAAATTCAAACTAAAATGACAACTATTTTTGTTTTTGACATCGCAAATCGAATTTTTAATATGTTTTTTGATGTATGTATAGGTAGTTGTCCTCAAACTGTTCATAAATTAAACGATGAACGACACGATTGTGATGTTATACGAAGGAAAAGTTTGACGACTTCGTTTACTATACAATCGTTTAAACGACGATCTTTTTCAAAATTACGAGATGAGAGCCCAGGTAAAATCTGTTTGGGGAAAAAAACTCCTAAAAATATGTAAACTGTTCATTTATGTTCTTAGAACTTTAGGCCAAGCGCGCACATGCAACTAAACAGTTTGGTTTCGATTTTGAGTACTATAGAATTATATGAGAGTCCGCGCACATAAACCGACGCGCACTCCTATATAAGCCCATTGTGCTCAAAATCGAAACCAAACTGTTTATAGTTGCATGTGCGCGCCTGGCCTTAAAGTTAACTATCAGATTCAGTTTCCGAACTTGTAAGTACAAGTTAATTTAACATAAGACAATTTTCTGATTTCTTAAAACTAAAGCCGTGCGGGAATTGATTAAAATGTCGATTAAATTGTATCCGAGATTAAATTTTTACGAAAAAAAGTTATCTTTGGATTTTTAACTTCATAAAAACGATTATCAAATAATTACACATGTATTTTAAATTATACGTGCAACACGGATACACTTGTACACTAGGGTGTCCCGTCCTTGTATGGAGTAAAAAAAACTTCTCGAATTTCTTATCGAAAGGGGTATCAAAAGTTGCGTATTAACGAGGAGATTCTGAATATGTACTTACTTTTTGATTTGGACATAACTTTGGGGGCTCTACCGACGTTTGAAAATCTAAGTAAGGCACTAAAATTTTTTTTTTTTTTCATTTTTTTCATATTTTTTATTGTTATAAGAATTCATTATTTTTGTTTTATATATTTAAAAAATTAAAGTTTACGTTAAATTAAAAGTTAGAAGTGATTTAGAACAAAAAACATAAAAAGAGTAAGGAAGGTGTAAACGCTTCAAAACAGTTAAAATTAAATTTTAAATTGACCCTTGAAATCAAAAGAAGGCATTTTAGATCTGGACGCGATTTTATTTCTTATAACTGTACACGCGCAATAGGGGGCTCTAGTTTCCACTTAAATAATACATAAGAAATGAAAATAGGTCAAAACTCCAAGTTAGTTTGTTTTTGCTTACTAACTATACTTAAACTGCACTAAGTGATGAGCCAGATGAACACTTATTTTGTGCGTTGACAATCCTTTGGTCGTAAAATGTTGCTTGTACTAAGAACTTTTCGCAAAAATCTAATAGTTTAAAAGTGTTTTTAAACAAATTTTCTTTAAAAATTTCTTCGGCCACCTAGGGTATAAATATTAAAAATGCTTATTTAATTTGATAAAAACTTCCAAAATCTTAGTTATTTTCACTTCTGAAAAAAAGAAAACTCAAAAATGGTAAGAAACAAAATTTAAAGCTGCAGCATTTTTAAGGAATATCAATAAGTAAGTAAATTTTTGGTAGTAGCCCGTTGCGTAATGGTTAGTGCGTTGGACTGTCATGCCAGAGGTCTGGGGCTCGATACCAGCCGCCTCCACCTTATATTTTTTCGGAGCTACAACCTCTTGCGAGGAAGTGACAAATCCGCCAAGAGTATCTCTTGTCATAGAAAAGGCCGCTCTCCTTAGTCGTTCGGATTCGGCAATAAGCTACTGTAGGTCCTCTCCATTCCTGCAGACGCGCACAAAGGAATGGTTGAAAGTTGTAAGTCACTAGGTCCTTGTTCTTCATGAGCCGTTTGTGCCACCAAATTTATTTATTTATTTATAATTAAATTTTTGACCCAATTAAAAAGATTAAAATAAATAGTTTTCCAGAAAATGAGTTCGAAAGTTGGTAGTGCCCGCCCAACTAACAAAATAGCTTCCGATTTTGGCAACTAAAGTATTGTTCGCTGCAATAGCACTTTTATAGCCCTTCCAGAGCTGAGTTAAGTCATTATAGGAGTTAATGTTAGTATAATTCATCGCTTAAGTATTCTCTGGAGTACATTGTATCAGCCTTACAGGCACAAGGAGTCAATTTTTCTATAATCATACTATAGTCATACTATAAAATGAGTTTTTGCTCCCAAAATGATCCTATAAAAAAGTTAAAGAACCCTTATACTTGCAGCTGGACGCTTCGTTCCGATATCAATTGTATAAGAAAATGTTGTAAAGCTTTAATTTAGGAATTAATATGGGAGCTATGCACGACATTTTTTATAGAATGATTACCGGAGAACCTTTGGCCAAGACGTACTTTTATTACGCTATAATTTTTTGTGTTGGGTATTATAGTGTAGTATAGTTCCTATAGATTTTGTATAAGACTGCAAATTCAAGAATAAACTAAGAGCCTCTACGCAGCCATTTTAAATCATTACTATTTATCTGAAAACCTATTCATATCTAAATTTATAAATAAATAATAATGAAATTGTGGCAAAAAAATAAAAAGTCGGGCAACTACTATAAAAGAGTAAACAAGGACCGTCAACAATTTAAAAAAAAGATGACAAAAAGAGGAACGATAAACAACAAACGATTTACGATCATCGCTATAGAAAAACTATAGGCGTATTCTGTTTTCTATAACGATGATATAAGTATGCATACATGTCTACATTATTACGCAGCATCTTTGATGAATGACTATGTGAGCCTTATAGGTTACAATTTTGTATGAAAGAGAACCCGGATATAATGCAATGCACTGCATAATCCAGAGTTGACGAGCGGTTAGCGTGTTAGACTATTTGTGCAAGGGGACTCCGGTTCGATTCCAAGGACGTGTAAGTAATTTTTAATTTAAATACGCAAATATTTACAATACTAATAATAATAATGATTATCTCTTGAGACCCTTTCAGGTGATCATACGGAAAAATATGCACAATATGCAGTACAAATATAAAACTAAAATAAAAAATGTATACAAATTTTTTTTTTACATTCCCTCTATAGCACTTCTTACAAATCTTATAAAAGTATTCTTCGGAGTAAAACTATTTTACTCCATAAAGGTGAAATAGGAGTAAAAAAATGTCGCCATTTTAACTCTTTGTAGTATAATACAAAACTAATAGAAGTAGGTTAAAGAGTGATAAGAAACTTCTTTGAATGAATATAAGACTAAAATTGTGAGTTAGGTTGGTCCTTCTATTCCTATTGGAAGCAGTTATCATAGAGTTATGTTTTTGAACAAAAAAGAACGGAACCTGACCTAATCAACACCCTGTAAATAATTTTGTGAATAAAACCCTCTTATAGTACATAACATACATCATGTCAAATAAATATTTCCAGATATCTCTTGTTTCTGCTTAAATTTAATGTGAAATAATTGTACATAGGTATTATATTTCCTTTCACCTGAAGTGTGTATCTTAAAGATATCTTAGCTTTTGGAATAAATTAAATTTATCTTTTATACATTCAAAAGCACTTTTTATATATTACTTTTTATTTTTAGTCGAGATTGCAGTGCCCTAAGATAGGCATCTGGAATTTCCAAATGTTAGATACTCCCATGAAATGTTCATTATAATTAAACTCCCACTTGTCCAAAATTATAAATTGATTATGACACCAATACACAATAGCACGAACTCCTTGGTGACAACATAATTATGCTTCTACAGTCAAACCCGCTAACCATCAGCAAGTGCCCACTCCGCACGCTTTTTATATTTTCAAACGCGAAAACCTCTAATCATCCAATAAATGCATTTCACGAAGTGAATATCTTAACTTCCTCAAGACCTCGCAGCACAAAAATATTTACCAAAAGTAGCAATTTTCTTTAAATTTTAATAGCGCAACGAACACCTCAGTCTCAGTGCGATATAAAATAGAGGGAAATATCTATTTTTGGTTTTCCACCTTATATCCATGAAGAATATATATAATTCCCCATTGGCAGGCTATATCTTTCTCTTAAACGCTTCAACTAAACAAGAGCTATATTTCAAAGATACCTATACTTGAATTGGATGCAGCTTTCGACGATACATACGACGAGACGCGACGCAATGCAACGTCTCGTTGTCTTAACTTACCGTCCCTGGTCCACCAAACATCGACGGAACAAATCATTGGCGCGATTTATTTGCTGAAGGAGCCGCCCAATTTTCAGTCTTGTATCGTTGAAAAGCTAGCCTTGGATAGGCCTCAGCTATCTGCTGATTATTTCATTAAAATTCGAATGGGATATCTCATAGTTTCGTATATTAACACAAGTCTTATTCATTGTACCTCAGTGTAGGAAATACATTAAGAAGCCGCCAATTATTATAAGGTGCGCATGTTACACTTTGGGGCATCCGTGAAATGGGCTTGGTTCTTCGGAGCGTTCAGTCAGTTGGTACAAGGTATATATTCAAAAAGTCATAACCAGAGGTATTTAGCGATTAACGATGAGAAATTTTCATGACTATAAAAAAAAATTCGAAGAATATGTACTTTTAAGTGGCTTCGGACAGAAGTGGGTGTTTTTCTTTCAACGCATAGAAGATTTGTGTTAAGGTAGTCTTCATTTCATTATTTACCATGAACTAGAAGCAGACGTATCTACTTTAAAAGATTCGCTTATACAGAAGATCGCGAAACTTTTAAAAATTAACTTAATGCCATAAAAGTGAGTTAAACAAAATAAAATAAATTTGATGGCACAACAGCTCATGAAGAAATATAGGGCCTAGTTACTTACAACTTTTCTAAACCAATTGTGTGCGGGTTGCCGAATACGAACGGCTACAGCTAATGTGAGCAGCACTTTTCGATGACAAGACATACTCTTGGAGGTTTTGTTAATTCCTCGGAAGAGGCAGTCAGTAACCGTTTTATTTTTTTTAATAATGCGGTGGTGAGGCTGGGTAGCGAACCTAAACCTCCGAAATGACAGTCCATTGCACTAACCATCACGCCATGGCTACTATCATAAAAAAGAGTTGGATACGAAAAATCTCGCAGTATTGAAATCTGGCAAACTAAAATTTCACATTTGAAGGAAATATAATTTCTTCACCCATATTAGACATGAAAAGAAAAGAGAGTTCTATAATCGGAATTATTAACAGCAGCGCATGCCTATATTTGCGCAGTGTGTAAAAACTCAAAGTAGGTACATATATAGCTATACAAAAATTTATTGATGAGAGAATTTTCTGAATTTGCAAAATTTTTACTTAGAGTGAAATTTTTGAAATGCGTGATTTTAAAAAGAAAATTTTGAAATTCGAAAAATCATTTACAAGACTTATTTAAAAAAGAAATCGAATTTGTGCTTATAGTGAGTCTGCATAAATCGCAATCGTAACGCTCCCTTGTAGAGTTATGTTATTAAATTGGTTTTTGGTGTAAAACTTTAAGTCTAAAAACTTAAGATGTATTTATTTTTTCGTTTTCGCTCGCTCTTCGGCTTATAACTGTTTTTATGATTTTTGGTCTCGTATTTTTGGCTCTAACTTTGCCAAGCTGCAACCAATTCTTGATTTTTTTTTTTTTGTATATACACAAAAGCAGTTAGGAATTTTTAACTGCTTTACAACTTTTTTCTATGCGGGTAACCATTTTCTCGCAATTTTATGTCTTCAGAATTTCCTTATTCTAATTTCGTTCAGGGTCCAATTTTTTAATGAGAGGTTGTAATTCAATTTTTGGTTAATATCTCGAGGACATTTTTTTTTTTAAAGTGACCCATTTAGGTCAATATTTCAAAACATTAATATTTTGGATTCCATCACTTTTCGTACCGCAAAAAAAATTACATATTTTTTTTTTTAAATTTAGTTAATTTCAACAAACTTTTTTTAACGTGCGAAATTTGCAAAAAAAGTTTAAAAAAAATACCATACCCATTATCCGGATTTAAACACCGAAAATTTTATTTTTTGTTTGTTCTCAACCGATTTTCTTCAATTCAATGACTTTTAGCAAAGAAATTGAAAACGGTACAAAAATGTAATAATGGTAATAACGCAGTCTTTTAAACATGAATTGCACCCTTCTTGAAGAATATAGTTAATTTATTTTTAGTTGCTTTGCTACACTTTCGTAAATAAGAGCTTTTTGGTGAGTGTACCCAGTTGAATAGTCATTTCTATCCCACCAAAGGATTAAAAAAAAAAAAAAAAAAACATGTAAGTGCAAAAGAAAAAACTCATTTTTATTTGTTTAAAAGGATAAGATTGCTCTATATGAAAATTGATTCAATAGTTTGAGAAATACTCAGTATTGCCTTATATTTATAGATGGGGTCCCAGCCCCAAAACCATTCACTGGATGTACACGGCCATAATAAGGCCAATCTTGACATACGCATGTTTGGTTTGGTGGCCAGCCCTAGACAAGGCAATCAATCTTAGAACCATGACAAAAATTCAAAGATTAGATTGTATTAGTACAACCAGTGCCATGAAAACCACAACAACAGCAGCCCTGGAAACATTCCTTTCACTAGCCCCATTAGATCTCTTTACGAAGGAAATGGCGGCCAAAAGTTCTCTACGACTAAAACAGTGCAATCATTGGAAAGGGGGCCACTTCGGGCACAGTACGATTTCAAACTTTATTGACAAAGACTTCAAACCAGTAGCCCTAACAGAGATCCCCACAAGGGACCTCTGGACGGAAAACGAGGTCATAAACGAAGATCATGTCTCGGTATTCACGGATGGCTCAAAGACGGATAAGGGAGGGGGTAGGGTCGGGTATCTTTTTAGACAATACACCCCTAAATATATCAATAAAGCTTCCTTACTTCTGCAGTGTTTTTCAAGCGGAAGTCCTTGCAGTTTATGCAGCCGCAAGGAGTCTTGCCACATTTGAATTCGTAAACAGGAATATGGACTTCTTTATTGACAGTCAGGCGGCGATTAAAGCTATATCCTCCATCGTCACAAAGTCTAAACTGGTAAATCGTTGTCGTAACGAGCTAAGATCACTCGGCGCAATAAATACAGTCACCCTTCGATGGGTCCCAGGACATTGTGACGTATGTGGGAATGAAAGGGCAGATGAATTGGCCAAGAACGGGTCATCTCTTGACCCCAGGCAAACATATTCCTCTGTATTTATGCCACTAGAACAAGAGAAAAGTAGAATTCATAGATCTCAAGGAATCTATGGCCGGAAATCTCTAAGAAAAAAACAGATTACCTTCTCAAGCTAAGCAGACCTCAACTGTCACTCTTGGTGGGAATCCTAACGGGTCACAACTCAATGGGAACCCACATGAGCAGAATGGGTATCACCACATCTGATTTATGCAGAGGGTGTCAGGATGAAGAGGCGGAAGAGGGCTCCTATCACTTTCTATGTGAATGCCCCAGCCTAGCAAGAGCCAAAAAGACAGCCCCCGGGGAATACTTTTTTGACGAATCGGGTGATATCTCATGTTTGCCACTAAAAAACATTTTGAAATTCGTTCAGAGCTCAAAATGGTTTAGGGAGGCTCCCATACGTTCACCTAGCCCCTAAGCTCCACTTACTCCTCTGCTTACCCGTCCTTAAACCTACCTTACTTGTCCTGGGGAGCACAATGGATCCACTGAGATCCGAGTGAGATAATGCGGCTTGTCGTATTATCACCCCTCTAAACCTAACCTATATTTATAGTATAAACCACGATTTTGTTTTTCGTCTAACGAATATGTCATTCCTTTAACCATTTAGGCTTACTTAATCCATGTTGACAAATCAAAATTCAGTTACTTACAACAACTTAACCTAATTAATCTTTAAGTTCAACAAATTCCGAAATTTGTGTTTGAATTCCACAAACTGCAGTTTTTGTCAATTATAAAAAATAAATCGTATACCTTTTACCACACAAAATCAAAAGCGCTAGTTCAAATGTATGGTATTTGGTATACTTTGTACGAACTATTTAAGAGACCTAAAAATAAAAGTCTACCAATTTTTCCAAGTGAAACTTAATTTTCCCAAAAAAAAAAAAAAAAATTTTAAAAATGAAATTTGTTGAATAAACAACATTTATTATTATATGTATATATATACGACCGTTAACTCTTAAGCTGCTATTACATCACAGCTAAATTAATTTTCTCCGATACAAACTTGAGATTCTTCCTTGAAGATTCACCCACGACCACGAGTCGATGGTTATGCAATGGTTTCAACTCTCAGTCTCATTTTGAAATTGCTAACATTTATCTAATGTGTGACCATTACCAGATCTTAAATCAGGAAACCATAGACAAAAACTTACAATCTTATAGACAGATAAACATATACAAAAAATGTAGTTAGTGCTGTCGAAGAACTTGGTTGTGGGCAGACAGGAATAAACTAACTTCACGCAGGTAGCAGCAGGTGTTTTAAAATTTTTTTTTGTTTTTTCTAAGGCTGTTTTCACCTGTTCGAGATTATTTCGATGGGGTGATTTTTTATTTCATATCGATACCTCAATCCTTGCATCCAAAGAGACCAGCCATTATTTGGAAATCGAATAATCTAAAGGAAGTGAATTAAGTTAGCATATGACACTATATTTAATATGATTTGATATGTTTATGGTGCTTATGCAATATACCAACAAATCGCCATCGTATAGTTATTGCAATTAATTTATTTGTCAATATGCACATACTCGTTTATTATTTGTGTATTAATTACCGACGCAAAATACTTGAGGCTGTGAACAAGACTTTTGAATCAAATAAATCTTATTGCATGGTGATTTGTCATTTTTGGATTTTTTATTAATTTATCTAGTTTAAATTATATCATTCGAAGCGATTGCAGAAGAAAATAAATCAATGAAAATTAAAACAGCATATTAGTATTTAAGTTGAAGTTTCTAGGTTGAAGTGTGTAAGCTTGGAAGAGCAAAAAGATAAATAATCTTTTAAGTGCTAGTAGTCCAGTCAAAAAAGACCCAAAATCATCAAATAAATGAAATAAATCGTGTAGTCTGGATTATTTTTTTAAGTGGTAGAGGTGACCCCCAGGTACAACATACTAAATGTCCCCAGACCAGGCCCGCGAGCCTTAGCCAGGACGGTGGGGAAAGTTCCTCTTTTGTAAATATTTCGAAAACCGAGTTTAAGTCCACATTATGATAAATGGAATTTGTAACACCGACCCTCCCCCCCCTCGCTTTATTACTTTTTCTGTTATTTCTGGGTAAGTTGATCAATAAAAATTAAATGTGTAGAGTAATTACCGATTTTTTCGACTTTTTGAATTTCTAAGCCCCGCATCTCCATTAGTGTCACTTCTAGCGAAAATATGAACAAAACCTTTTCTGTAGAAAATTTAATTTACTTTCATTTTATGTAGTAGACTTTTCTTCTTAAACGCTTGGTTTTCGAAATATTTACGAAATACTACAAAAGGGGTCCTTTACCCCCCGTTCTGGCTAAATCTCGCCAGTGGGGGTCACCCCTACCACTTAAATAAATAATCCAGACTACATGATTTTTTGAACTTATTTTTTTTTTCATTACAATATTGACAGTTTAAAATGTACTAATTACTCTACAGAAATAATTTTCTAAAAAAGTAGTAGCTTTCATAATTTTCAATTTTCTCTAAGACTAAAACACTTATAGCCATCTAGTTTTTAGCGTTCACATAAGGATTAAAAACAGTATCAAATACTAAACGAAGATCTATGACAAAAAATTTTGAAAAAAAAATTATTATAAGTTAACTGTTTTTTTTTAAGTTTATTTTTGATTTTTTTAAATACTTTTAATTAGAATTACTTGTTTTAGCAGCCAAATAATAGAATAGGTTCTTGCATTTTCAAAAAGCTATACTATAGTTGTTTTTAAATGATTATTTATGCACTTTAACCCAATTTTTTTCAGAAAATGATCCCTCCCGCATAAGTGGGGCAACTTGACCACCCCCCTTCTTAGCAAGTTTTTTCTTAATATAGCTCTTAAAACTATTTTAGAAGATATTGATCAATAACTTGGAAATACATTGCATACTTCTTACTTTTGAAGATACAGTGTTCTTCATATGACAAAAAAACTGTATCAAACAAATTAAATTAGTACATTTATATAGTTAAAGAAGGTGGTGAGCTTCTTTGACCCCAAACCCACTCTCCCATTAAGTCAATGGAATTATCATGAATCGATGCGTATTTACCTTTTCTATAATTTCAAGGTTAATTCATCAAAAAACGTTAAATTTTTAACGCATTAACATGGTTTTTCAGACTTTTGACTCTGACTTTTGTACCCCCCATATCTCTCTTAGTATTGCTCCCATCAAAAATATGACTGAAACCTTTTTTAAAGAAAATTTAATTTACTTTCATATTGTAGTGTAAGCTTTTCCGCTAATATACTCTTGGCTTTCAAAATATCTACTAAATAGTACAAGAGGGGACCTTTACCCCCCCTCCAGTCTAAAGCTCGCGGGCCTGGGTTGGGGACTTTTAGTATGTTACATCTGGGGGTCACCGCTACCACTTACAAAAATAATCCAGACTACACCATTTTTTTCATTTATTTTTCCTTCGCTAACTTGACTATGGGTATGGGTAATAGGTTCAATGAAATAATTTTCCAATTTTCATTCAAACCCGAAATGAATTTTATGAAAAAATTAAATATATGAGTGCTAATCAATTTAGACACAAGTTTAATGCAACTGCAACTGAGCTGAGGTTTAAACCATAAAGTAATATAAGGAAATTATATTGTAATTATTATCTTGAAACCAACTTCACTTTATGGGGCTGATGTGGTTTTTATTCGAATAGGCTTAACATAAGGTCTTCTAGAATTTCAAAGTTACAGTTTTTTTGTTTTTCTTATTTGATTAATTAGGTTAAAAATGATTGAAACTCCATTGCCATTCATTAGCATTATATACCAATTCACACAAAATTTATGTACGTATATATCCTATAGTTGAATAATATTTTTGTTTATTACATTTGTTAGTGCTATTAATCAACAACTTACATATATATATCATGGCACTCTTAGACTTAAGTTGTCAAGCACCTAAGGCCAATGTCTTGACATATTATGCACGACCAAGGTAATTTGTGGTAAAATTAAGTCAATATTCACGAAAGTTGTACGAAAGAACTCCTACTATTGGACTGTTTTGGCAGCACATGGGTGTGCAATGTGCATTTGCTTAACATAAATTGAATAACTGATAGTGTTTGCTACTATACATAGCTACATATATACGAGTTTAATGTGCATTAACAGTATTAATTGAATATTAATTGCTATTTAATTGTAATTATTCAAAATCATTTAATTGCGTGTTTAAATATTTTGATTAAATGTTGTTGCCATGAATATTATGTCTGTCTGTATACATATACAAGGTGATAACAAGAAAAGATATTTTATGTTCTTTTTTAAATTAAAATTAGTAAAACCGTATTATGCTTTATTGAAAGCAACTGACTTACGGTCTAACTTACTCGCAGATCAAACACCATCTCTACAATATACAAATTTTTATTTTACACATTTAAATCCATTGAAAAATCACATTTACCTTGCATTTTTATTTTCCAAGACGAGTTTTCGGGATTTAAAGAGATTTTAATTTTCTTCTTGAAAACGTTAATCTATTTTTTATCCCAACTTTTTTTTTTAAATTTTATAGTAAGCTAGCTGCGACCCAACAGACTTCTTTCTGTCTTAGCTAGTCTTAGCTATGAATATTCAATTTGAACTGGAATAAATAATAATGAAAAATTATTTAAAAAACATAGTGTATACTGTAATGCTTTTTGATACACAAAATTGTGAGTTTTTTTTTCTGGTGCCTAACCAAATAATGATGATGGTTTTCCGACACGGGACATATAAATTATCTATGTTAAAACTTAAATTAAAAAGGTTCTTTGACTTCTTTGGTCAAATATTCCAATATTCGGCTAATAATTAGCCGAATTATTAGAATCCAACAAAAAAATCTCCATGCCAATCGGATAACGTTCAGCCTAAATATGCACGCAATTTTCCGACTTTTCCTTAGATTAATTTAAGGAATCGTGCGCATAAAATTGAAAAAAATCAAAACCGCCCAAAATTTACGGGAAAAATGTATATTATTCAAAAATTCACTAAACCAAAAATTGAGACTACATCAAAATTTTGGCAAATACGGGTCAATTTATTTCTTATCTGCTTTTACAAAATATAAAATTTATTTCCAAAAAACATAACTCTGATTTATGGTAATTTTTTCCCCAATATCTATTTTTGACATTTTTGCTTTCAAACGTTCATATCTTGAGCTAAAAATTTTTCATATTTTTTGTAAATATCCATGACTTTTTTATATTAAAAGAGTCTGTCGATTACAAAACTAACCAACTCTCTACCATTTTTCGTTTAGAAAATAGATTCTAGACTTTTATTTTTGTTTACCCTAATTTACCCTATGAAAAATTTGATTTTTAGAAAACCGCCTATTTCAATTTTTTTAAATAAAATTTCCTTTTATATGGTATTTTGCTTATGTCTGTAAGACATACCATCTGAGCTGTGTCAGATAATTGCAAAAACTCGAAAATTGACCATTAAAGGGTGGCAACCCTACGCCTTGTTGTAGTAGCCGCGGCGTGATGGTTAGTGCGATGGACTGTCATGCCGGAGGTCTAAGGTTCGATCCCCAGCCTCGCCACCTATTTATTTAAAGAAAAAACGGCTACTGCCTCTTGCGAGGAATTGACAAATCCTCCAAGAGTATCTCCTGTCCAGGGTTGCGAGTTTGTGAATTAAAAAAATCATTAAGTCATAAGTTAGTAGATGACTTGTGAATTAAAAAAATTTAATTCATAAGTTAGTTAGTGACTTATGAATTAAAAAAAAAAATAATTCTATAGCTAGTTAGTGACTTATGATTTAAAAAAAGTTTAATTCGTAAGTCAGTTGGTGACTTGTGAATTAAAACAATTTAAGTCATAAGCTAATTGGTGACTTATGAATTAAAAAAAATTTAATTCACTACCTATTAAGTGACTTATGAATTAAAAAAAATTTAAGTCATGAGCAAGTAATTTTTGTTATCAGAATTCATCCATTAGCTTATGAATTAAATTTTTTTAATTCATTAGTCTCTTAGTAGGTAGTGAATTAAATTTTTTTTAATTCATAAGTCACTAAGTAGGTAGTGAATTAAATTTTTTTTAATTCTAAGTCACTAACTTGCTCATGACTTAAATTTTTTTAATTCATAAGTCATGTAGTAGATAGTGAATTAATTTTTTTTTAATTCTTAAGTCACTAATTTGCTCTTGACTTAAATTTTTTTTAATTCATAAGTCACTTAGTAGGTAGTCAATTAATATTTTTTTAATTCATAAGTCACTTATTAGGTTGTGAATTAATTTTTTTTAATTCATAAGTCATTTACTTGCTCATGAATTACAATTTTTTAATTCATAAGTCACTAACTTGCTCATGACTTAAATTTTTTTTAATTCATAAGTCACTTAGTAGGAAGTGAATTAAATTTTTTTAATTCATAAGTCACCTACTAGCTTATGACTTAAATTTTTTTAATTCACAAGCCACCAACTGACTTATGAATTAAATTTTTTTTAATTCATAAGTCAGTAACTAGCTGCTGAATTACATTTTTTTTAATTCATAAGTCACCCACTAGCTTGTGAATTAAAGCCAAGCTTAAGCTAGAAAGTGACTTAAGCTTTTGCAACCCTGCTCCTGTCACAGAAAAGTGCCGCTCGTTAGCCGTTCGGATTCGGCAATAAACTGTAGGTCCCCTCCATTCCTGCAGACACGCACACAGGAATGGTTGAGAGTTGTAAGTCACTAGGCCCTAGTTCTTCATGAGCTGTTGTGCCATCAAATTTATTTTTTTTTAACCCTACGCCTTAACCACTTTACGCTAGGCAACCCCTGCGCAAAATGTTTATTTAGACACTACCTACAAAACTGTATAATTCTAATCTGGTATGTACCTGAATGAAGATAGGTAGTTCTATGGCGGGTGCTTAGACTATTGCAGACCCTCTAAAACAAATAATACAAAATAAGTATTAGCAGAGTCACTATGGCGTGTACGTACTTTCTATCAACAAATATAAGTTAGTTTTAAAAAATCTGTACATCACAACTTTACGTTTCATTTAATAATAATTGGTATGAGATATATTTTCAATAGCAACCCCTTAGTCCTACCCGGGGTCGAAATTTATTTTTAATTAAAGCCTCGAAATTTTTCACACAAAATTAATACTTTGCCCTATAAAGTAAAAAAGAAGATATTATTTAAGGGAACTTTCATCTTTTGGTATTCCTATATACATGGTCTCCTTATTTTATAACTTTCTATTTATTTTATTTTTTCATAGTTACTTGTTTCAAAAATATTGAAGCTTTCATCCTCACCAACATTTTAACAATTCATCGACACAGTTCTCCGATAATAAATTTTGTAAGAATGCGAACCACGTTAATGCCTTTACCTATTACAGTTCTAATTACAAGTTTCTTGAATATTTAAAGTCAAATACATGATTTTCATCATTGATCGCAATGTCTGGGAAGATTCTTCTTTTGCAGGTGTTGCGAATTTTGCTCATTCACGCCGCCGCATAAAATAAATCTTTCCCAAGAACTAATTAATCATAAGGAAGGCACATGGAGCACAATGTGTATCCATCGTTAAAATGTAATTGAACTAAAAACTAGAACCTTAAGAATACGAGTATAACATGACTGAAAAAAACTAACAAGCGAGAGCACGAATAACTTTAAGCAGAGAACCTGGATTCACCAGGAAGTTATAAATTATTCCACATGCAAGTTTAAAAGGGCAGTTTCTCAATGTGGGCATCCAAACAAGGCGTGTGCCTATGGACATCCAATATATTTGAACTATCAATAAATTAATCAATATAAGTTTTAATCGATTTATAGTTTAACATGTTGTGGAGCAAATGCTTTAATTGGAAATCAAACCTACTGAGCATTAATTTCATTATTATTTCATGATTCTACATTACTCGCAGGTATAAATGTACATAAGTCGTAAATTTCTAAATTTTTAAAGTTATAAAATAAAAATTCTCAGCGTGAGTTGCAGATCTCGTGGATATTATTTTTTTTTTTACAAAACGAGTAGGATTCAAAATAGCTCAAGGGAAGGGAACATTACCGAAACTTGTTTCCTTCGTCTTTGTTTCGATAATTTCAGTTGGCAAAGAAGCATTAAATATCTATTCTTGTAGGTACATGAATTCGAGTAGAACAATGTGCCCGAATTATAGTCAACTAAAGAGTTTTTTAATTAAGACTTGGGTAACGTCAATAAGACTAAAGGTAAATTACAAATTGTAAATTGTAAATTGTAAATTGTAAATTGTAAATTGTGAATTGTAAATTGTAAATTGTAAATTGTAAATTGTAAATTGTAAATTGTAAATTGTAAATTGTAAATTGTAAATTGTAAATTGTAAATTGTAAATTGTAAATTGTAAATTGTAAATTGTAAATTGTAAATTGTAAATTGTAAATTGTAAATTGTAAATTGTAAATTGTAAATTGTAAATTGTAAATTGTAAATTGTAAATTGTAAATTGTAAATTGTAAATTGTAAATTGTAAATTGTAAATTGTAAATTGTAAATTGTAAATTGTAAATTGTAAATTGTAAATTGTAAATTGTAAATTGTAAATTGTAAATTGTAAATTGTAAATTGTAAATTGTAAATTGTAAATTGTAAATTGTAAATTGTAAATTGTAAATTGTAAATTGTAAATTGTAAATTGTAAATTGTAAATTGTAAATTGTAAATTGTAAATTGTAAATTGTAAATTGTAAATTGTAAATTGTAAATTGTAAATTGTAAATTGTAAATTGTAAATTGTAAATTGTAAATTGTAAATTGTAAATTGTAAATTGTAAATTGTAAATTGTAAATTGTAAATTGTAAATTGTAAATTGTAAATTGTAAATTGTAAATTGTAAATTGTAAATTGTAAATTGTAAATTGTAAATTGTAAATTGTAAATTGTAAATTGTAAATTGTAAATTGTAAATTGTAAATTGTAAATTGTAAATTGTAAATTGTAAATTGTAAATTGTAAATTGTAAATTGTAAATTGTAAATTGTAAATTGTAAATTGTAAATTGTAAATTGTAAATTGTAAATTGTAAATTGTAAATTGTAAATTGTAAATTGTAAATTGTAAATTGTAAATTGTAAATTGTAAATTGTAAATTGTAAATTGTAAATTGTAAATTGTAAATTGTAAATTGTAAATTGTAAATTGTAAATTGTAAATTGTAAATTGTAAATTGTAAATTGTAAATTGTAAATTGTAAATTGTAAATTGTAAATTGTAAATTGTAAATTGTAAATTGTAAATTGTAAATTGTAAATTGTAAATTGTAAATTGTAAATTGTAAATTGTAAATTGTAAATTGTAAATTGTAAATTGTAAATTGTAAATTGTAAATTGTAAATTGTAAATTGTAAATTGTAAATTGTAAATTGTAAATTGTAAATTGTAAATTGTAAATTGTAAATTGTAAATTGTAAATTGTAAATTGTAAATTGTAAATTGTAAATTGTAAATTGTAAATTGTAAATTGTAAATTGTAAATTGTAAATTGTAAATTGTAAATTGTAAATTGTAAATTGTAAATTGTAAATTGTAAATTGTAAATTGTAAATTGTAAATTGTAAATTGTAAATTGTAAATTGTAAATTGTAAATTGTAAATTGTAAATTGTAAATTGTAAATTGTAAATTGTAAATTGTAAATTGTAAATTGTAAATTGTAAATTGTAAATTGTAAATTGTAAATTGTAAATTGTAAATTGTAAATTGTAAATTGTAAATTGTAAATTGTAAATTGTAAATTGTAAATTGTAAATTGTAAATTGTAAATTGTAAATTGTAAATTGTAAATTGTAAATTGTAAATTGTAAATTGTAAATTGTAAATTGTAAATTGTAAATTGTAAATTGTAAATTGTAAATTGTAAATTGTAAATTGTAAATTGTAAATTGTAAATTGTAAATTGTAAATTGTAAATTGTAAATTGTAAATTGTAAATTGTAAATTGTAAATTGTAAATTGTAAATTGTAAATTGTAAATTGTAAATTGTAAATTGTAAATTGTAAATTGTAAATTGTAAATTGTAAATTGTAAATTGTAAATTGTAAATTGTAAATTGTAAATTGTAAATTGTAAATTGTAAATTGTAAATTGTAAATTGTAAATTGTAAATTGTAAATTGTAAATTGTAAATTGTAAATTGTAAATTGTAAATTGTAAATTGTAAATTGTAAATTGTAAATTGTAAATTGTAAATTGTAAATTGTAAATTGTAAATTGTAAATTGTAAATTGTAAATTGTAAATTGTAAATTGTAAATTGTAAATTGTAAATTGTAAATTGTAAATTGTAAATTGTAAATTGTAAATTGTAAATTGTAAATTGTAAATTGTAAATTGTAAATTGTAAATTGTAAATTGTAAATTGTAAATTGTAAATTGTAAATTGTAAATTGTAAATTGTAAATTGTAAATTGTAAATTGTAAATTGTAAATTGTAAATTGTAAATTGTAAATTGTAAATTGTAAATTGTAAATTGTAAATTGTAAATTGTAAATTGTAAATTGTAAATTGTAAATTGTAAATTGTAAATTGTAAATTGTAAATTGTAAATTGTAAATTGTAAATTGTAAATTGTAAATTGTAAATTGTAAATTGTAAATTGTAAATTGTAAATTGTAAATTGTAAATTGTAAATTGTAAATTGTAAATTGTAAATTGTAAATTGTAAATTGTAAATTGTAAATTGTAAATTGTAAATTGTAAATTGTAAATTGTAAATTGTAAATTGTAAATTGTAAATTGTAAATTGTAAATTGTAAATTGTAAATTGTAAATTGTAAATTGTAAATTGTAAATTGTAAATTGTAAATTGTAAATTGTAAATTGTAAATTGTAAATTGTAAATTGTAAATTGTAAATTGTAAATTGTAAATTGTAAATTGTAAATTGTAAATTGTAAATTGTAAATTGTAAATTGTAAATTGTAAATTGTAAATTGTAAATTGTAAATTGTAAATTGTAAATTGTAAATTGTAAATTGTAAATTGTAAATTGTAAATTGTAAATTGTAAATTGTAAATTGTAAATTGTAAATTGTAAATTGTAAATTGTAAATTGTAAATTGTAAATTGTAAATTGTAAATTGTAAATTGTAAATTGTAAATTGTAAATTGTAAATTGTAAATTGTAAATTGTAAATTGTAAATTGTAAATTGTAAATTGTAAATTGTAAATTGTAAATTGTAAATTGTAAATTGTAAATTGTAAATTGTAAATTGTAAATTGTAAATTGTAAATTGTAAATTGTAAATTGTAAATTGTAAATTGTAAATTGTAAATTGTAAATTGTAAATTGTAAATTGTAAATTGTAAATTGTAAATTGTAAATTGTAAATTGTAAATTGTAAATTGTAAATTGTAAATTGTAAATTGTAAATTGTAAATTGTAAATTGTAAATTGTAAATTGTAAATTGTAAATTGTAAATTGTAAATTGTAAATTGTAAATTGTAAATTGTAAATTGTAAATTGTAAATTGTAAATTGTAAATTGTAAATTGTAAATTGTAAATTGTAAATTGTAAATTGTAAATTGAAAATTGTAAATTGTAAATTGTAAATTGTAAATTGTAAATTGTAAAAAGCCAAAAACATGAAAAAATCTTTTTTTTTTCAAATTTGACTCAGGACGTTCACCAACCACATCAGGACCAACGTGGCACAGCTTTAATATAAAACAATGTTGACTTGAAGCCAATTTAAGAATGTAAGCTTATAGAGATTAATAAAATGCAGGTATGTTGTAGTCGTTAGTTCACTTTCCCAGAATGTAAGGTAAGTAGGTTTGATTTCATCATTCGATGGTTCTTTGGCCTATACCACATCCCATTACCAACATTTTTTTCTAGGGTCACCATACCTCCTTATTCACACCACATGCAGCATCACATTCCAGTCATTAGCAAGACAATTATTACCTTAAATGGATTGGAGATAACTTTTTCCATGAATAATTTTAAAAACGTTTCCATTACCAAAGCCTACCATATTCCCAGGTGTGTTAAAAAAAAATGCATCTTTGATTTAACTCCATTTCAATATCAAACAAAATAGATAAAGACCCGTATGTGATCAAGTTCACAATATTGTAACCATGGGAGATAGATTTCTTTAATCTCAACGCTTGATTGCATAAACAGCATCCCATCTCATTCCAAATAACCATATCAACAACAACTGCACTCAGCAGGAAATCAAAACATCCAACTTATTTCCTTACCGCACACAACGGCCAACGCAAACACCACACACATTTCTCTGAATCCAATTGGATGAGACTCCGAAAACCCGATCTATATCTGGATCCTTTTAAGGTATCAGGTTTTCAGGTATGAATATAGAACCTTTCTAATACGCTCTGGAGTTAACGATGTTGGTTGTGTTCTTGCTGCGCCAATTGATAAGCACAGATTGCTTGGTCATTTTAACAAACCCACTACCAGGCCAGACCCAGAACTGTACTCTCTGATGCTTTTAGTTTAGATATTGTATCTTAACCAAAATACACCGTATACCCGTAGCCGTACAACAACACAGGCGTAGTTATCTAAATCAGTTCTCTCTGACTAATGCATCGCGATTAGGATCCATAAATGATAGCGGAACAGAAGAAGTACACGCACAATACCGTTGGACAGATTCGTATTTGGCTTGATTCAGCCCAGCGCGGCACGCGGGTGCGTCGCAGTTGCTGAAAAGAAGAAGTCTTGTTGGTTTTTCTCAAACTTGACAGGCGCAACTTGATTGGCGTCTACCGTCGTGCTTCGGTCGACTGACTCTGACTTGCATTTGGATTTGGGCAAGAGATAGCTGCAGATGAGAGAGTTTAAGCCTTTCTCATGGCAGTTAAGTAGATGAGATTGCAAGTTAGGACCTTAAGTTAAGTACCTTGTTTTACCTACATAGCTACAATAGCCATGATTGTTGAATGAAGCAGGCTAAAGTTCTTCTTTGGACGTTTTAACAAATTGGTTTGGTTAAGTGATGCGGATAAGTATCTAACCAAATAAAGTAGTGCCTCTGATTGATGGAACGCACAATCAGGTATCATATTATATTGATTTGACAAATCAATTGGGTCACTCGGGTCAGATGGCAATTATTGGAAAATTGAATGCTGTTTAAGTTTTATAAGGAGCTACATACATAGATTCACCCAATTGTCTACTGTTTCTAAGAAAAACAGCATTCATTGAAAGGGGGAAATTAATTTATCTTTAAGCTGTATTGTGTTAAAAAAAATGTCGTGTTGTTGAAGCATTCCTCGGAAGCCATAATAACCAATACTGTCAACCAACTTCAATCTTTCTTGACTTTTGATATCCTCCATGGTTTTAACTTTATAAACATAAATAACATCTTAACCAGCTAAGTATACACACCTATCTCAACCGGATTTAAATTTATTTGTTCTTTTTTGCCCCTTCGCAGCTTATACGACATTCTACACAAATTCTAAAGTATTTGCAACGCTGCTTTGTGATGAAAGAATTGAACAAAATTTATGATCCACAACGAACGTTATGTGGGAGTCGTAGGAATTCATTTAAATTCGAATAAATCAAGTTCTCGGATCGTGAGGAATGCATGAATACAAGCTGAATGAAGTAGCCAAGCGAGAAGAAGTCCTCACATTCTTTAAGAGTTGGATTATAAATTCAAAATCTTGCATCTAAGATAATGCGCTTGTTATAAAGTGGCAAAGAAAATTTCAGAAATACCTTCACATCTGATGATTGAAATCCGTGCGACTAAAAAACTGACATGCGAAGGAATTATCTTTGTACAATTGTGAGCCCTTAATGAATTTTCAACAATTTGAAAGTGTATTTAGATTTATTTTTTTATATTTCATTGGATAAGACATGCATGACTACATGCAGACTCTGTAGCATGCAGGTAGAAACCCCAGATCACATACCATTTTTGACCAGAAGAATGAGTTATCATTCGATTTTATAATTCAAAATGAACCTCGAAAAATTTGAAAACCAAAAATAGTGTGAATAAAAAACTCCTCAGATAAGTAAAAAAAATATTTTTTATTTCCATTCCAACAATTTACAATTCATATAATATTATCCATATTTATGGTAAATTTATTTTTAGTAATTGCAATAATGGCGGAAAAAAGTAAATCTAAGCATTTCACCGTTGAGGATTTACCCACCCCTTGCATCAAAAAACCCTGAGAGAAGTACTAGTATGCCTCTACACACCTTATTGGCTTATGTCCTCGTGTCGATAGGAACTCCGTGCTCAACCCTAAGTCACGGGAGCCCATATGGTCATCTCCTCCTTTTAACTCCGATATCTTACCTCTACTTTTTAAACATAAGAGCTGATAACAAAACTCCAAAAAGGATCAGAGAAATAAAATTACGCTTAAACATTACTGCTTCGTGTAATTGGTCCAATTTTAACTTAGACTGTATAATTTTTGTTGGCGCAGATCTAGTGGGTGGTCATTTAAGGCGATTCTTCCTGGAAATGGTCAAAATTCAGAGTGTGAGATTAATATAGAAAATATCAGGTGCATTTTGCTTTGTTTTTTACTTGCGATATATATGTAGGTACTATATGGCAAGTTTTGGAACTCGAGATAACAATTAAACTTGACATTACGATGATAGGGAAGACGAAAAAAGTGGGTCTCGCAATTCTGTCCGTCTGTCTGTCTGTCTGTCTGTCTGTGGACTCGCCTACAGCCTAAACCCATGAGCCGATTTTAATTAAACTTGGTATAAAGTGTTTTCGGGACATTACCCCGACACGTTTTTTTTCCTTTTATTTTTAGGACCAAAAATAATCGTACCTGCCATATAATTGTTTTTAGCATTTTTGGAAAATCATATTTTTCTCAAAAATGCCTCGACAGATTTTTCTAAAAAAAAATCAATAAATTTTATTAAGTATATGCTTTCTTTTTGTAAAAATTAAATTTCCAAAAAATGGTTTTAAATGGTACCTCCCATAGAACCATTTTTTAAATTTTCGTTTTTCTAGAAAAGGAATAAACTAATTTTGATAATTTTTTTTATGGAGAATCTTCTGAAAAATTTTAATATTTTTGTATACCAAAAATTAAAAAAAAACATTTTTTTGGATTTTCAAAAAAAGTTTCAATTTTTTTTTTGAAAACCAAATATTTCGAAAACGACTTGGTTGATTTTTATGAAACATGGTAAGAAGGGGTTTTTTAATATTATCTAAAATACTTTGAAAAAAACTTTTTCTTATAGTCAAAATTGATGTTAAAACTGTTACAGAAAAAAAATAAATTTTCTCGAAAACGACTCCTACGATTTTGATTAAAATTGTTTTAAATACTAATATTAGTATGGTCTACGATCTACTGAAAACAAAATTTACAGTTAGCCATTATTAACAGTACCTCCCATAGAACCATTTTCTTTATTTTGGACTATGTCATTATGAGTGTAACCGATTTAAATTAAATTTTTATACAAAAGCTTCTCAAAAGTTGAAATCATACTGCATATCAAAATTTTCAAAAAAACAAATTTTGGATTTAAAAAAAAAAATTAAAAAAATTTTTTTTTTGAAAATTCGATATTTCAAAAACGGGTAGATAATTTTTTTCAAAATTTAATTTTTAGTTAAACATAAACGAATACTAAAAAATTGTGTACCAATTTTTTTTCTTAAAAATGTTTACACAATTTTATATATAAAAAATTAAAAAAAAAAAAAAACCGCTCCTACGATTTTAATTTTTTTTTTCTCCAAAACTAAGATTAGTTAAAGAAATCAGATTGTGTACATTTGTTAGCTCTCAAAACAATTTAAGAAGACTATTTTAATAAATTTAATTCAAATTATGTTATTTTTAATAATTTTTCAATTTAAGCTCTATAACGTATAATAGGTACTAGTTTAAACTTAAGGATCCCATAAAAAAATTATTTACTTTTATCACACTCAATCTTTAAAATTAGAACAAACTTTTACTACAAGAGCAAGATTGTGCGATCCAGTCGTGCGTCTTATTGTTTATGTTTTTGTAATATTATTTATAAATCTCTCAAAAACGGGAAGAAATTTAAGTATAAAGTTTTTTGGCAGAAGCAATTAAAAAAAAATCAATTTGATCCCATTTTTTTTTTTTATTTTTAGTTTGTAAATTAATTTTTCAAACTACAGTCATTATAACAAATCGAATTAAAAACAAAATAAAATAATAGACTTTTTGACTTTAAATAAGGTATAACATGTATATTGTAGGTATTGCCGTTCTGTTTTATTTAAGCTGAGTGTGAAAAAAGTTAAACATAAGCTTAAGTTTTATTATACTCCATCCAACTATCCCATCTCTTACCTGTGAATATAAAAATCTCTATAAATTTTTTGCTAATATACACTGTCAGACAAAAAAAAGTGCAAAAATTATTTTTAATAATATTTTTTTTAATATGATATGTTTTGATTTATTTTTCTTAAAAAAAATAATTTATTCATATTTTTCAGATTATCTTACGTCCACAGAAGTAATCGTTTAAAGTTATATACAAAATGTAGGTTAGAAATTAAATAAAATAGCAATATTCAAAGAAAATAGAAGAGACAAAATAAAGTGCAAATTCGAAAGATCATCACGTAAAATAGGAATTCAGTTTCAGAAAAGAAAAATGTTAATAGTTAGTGGCTCCTCCTTTATTTTGAATAACTGCAGCAAGACGTTTGGACATGCTGCTAACCAGGTTCTTCAAGATTTGATCTGGAATTCTCTCCCATTCATTTTGGAGGCTTTCCCAAAAAGATTGTAAATTGCGACGTTGATCTAAGGGAATCCTTTCATCCAAAATGGACCAAAGGTGCTCAATAGGGTTTAAGTCGGGAGATTGGGTTGGCCATTCTAGTACGTCAACATTATTTTCGGTAAAAAAACTGCTTAGCTACTATGCTTGTATGCTTTGGATCGTTATATTGTTGAAAAATATAACTTTCCAAAGACATTCTAGAAGCAGAAGAAGCGTAACTTGAACCCGTCATTTTGGTTCCAATTTTGACAATATTTCCAACGCCACTAAAAGAAAAACATCCCCAAACTATAAGTGACCCACCTCCATGCTTCACCGTTTTTTGTAAACACCTATGGCTGAGTCTTTCGGATTGCTTGCACCAAACTCGCTTTCTTCCCTTACAGTTTTTTAATTCAAATTTGGATTCGTCAGACCAAATAATGTTTTCCCAGAACGATTGTGGCTTCACTAAAAACTTTCTACCGAAAGCTAACCGTTTTTGAATATTAACTGAACGGAGAAACGGCTTTTTCTTTGCAAAAAAGTTTTTTAAATCGCTTTCATGGAGTCGCCTTTGTACTGTCCTTGCTGTTATATTTAACTGCAATTCTTCTTTAATATTTCTGGCGGAAGATAATGGGTTCTTTCAAGTCTGAATTTTAATTCTGCGGTCATCAACTGCAGTTGTCTTCCGCTTCCTTCCGCAAGAACTTTTAAAACTAGCAACAGTTCCTCGTTCAAAGAAATTGAGGCAGATTTTTCTTACCATAGAAATGGATAATCCATATTTTTCTGCCAGTTTATGGAATATAAAGCCCCGTTGACGGTCCAAAACAAGCAATTCCTTCACTTCAGATATTAACGGTTTCATACTTAAGATTTAAGTAATAAAAATAAAATTTAACACGGAAATTATTATAAATTGGGATCTTTTGCTTCTACCTTTTTATATTTTATCAATTGTAAATATTTTTCTTTAAAACTTAAAACTTTTTGGCAGGGAATAATAAAAATGCACTTTATTTTGTCGCGAGTTAAATTGTATATGCTCCAAAAATACCGCAACTAATAGTAATTAGACATAACAATGGATTGTTTTTTTTTTTTAAGAGTAAGCAACTGAGAATATGTGACGTCAGAACATGAAATGGAATGATAAACACTCTTTGCTTTTAAATAGCGGTAGTTTGAAAATTAATCTAATACTTTTGCACTTTATTTTGTCTGTCAGTGTACATTCAAATTAAATTCTGCAACATTCAACTTGTGTTTCCTTGCATTTGCGTGTGCAATCAGTAAAACAAACAAATTTTAAAATTTTCCAGCATTCCTCAGTTAGAGTCATTAGCAATAACACCTGCTAAGCTTGGCAAAACAATCCATACATTGCTGCATTGACACCTTACAATCAAAACCCTCATAATTTTGCAGCAAGACTTTACAGGTATCGAGGTACTCCTATATCCCGATGACGACGCAAAATACAGGTGCTGCAACCACACAGCCGCCGCCGCCGCCGCCGCTGCCACCACATGGTTTTCTATACACGCAAAGGCAATTAAAATTGCTTAATGGACTTGGACAGAGGACCAGGGAGTACTTGGCAAGTCACAACCCAACTTTATAAACATGGAAAAACATTGGCTCGCTGAGACTTCACAGCCTCGCCTCCCTCATCAATTCGTTAAAAAAAAATACAACTTAAGGAAACGAAGGGTCCAATCCATTGGAATCACATCCCGTCTTGTCTTGGGATTCTCAGAAATTTTAACGAGCAGCAACAATTCGAACTTCTGTTCCCAGCGTGTCGGCATAATATCCGACATCTTTTGCATTTCTGTATGTATGTATGGGTGTTCCTAGAATTCTCTACAACTTCTGGACGGATGCAAAAAAAAGCATCTTCGAACTGCTCTAGCTTCTGTGCCACACCACATAAATCAACACTAACAGCTTCAATACGATCCTTCAGCAGAGATTGGGAGGGCTCGGATTTTGGTATATAGGTACATGCAGATATATGTACTTCTCAAAGCGGATATTATCTTTCCAATTTCAATTTGCAACATGGTAAAAGGTGCTACAGCAGGTGTAAGGTGCGCCGAGTATATGTCGGTACCTTAATTAACACTTGTCATATAGAATTAGAAGTGCGGATTACACCAAACAGGCTGCAATTATCCTTCGGCCAGGAAAGATGGCATGGAAATTATTTTATAGTTGCGTTGCGTGCACATTCTCCAATGGCAGCAACAGCAAGTGCCTTCGTGTGTGTAATCAAATATTATTATGGTCGATTTGTGAACTTTTCTCAGGTTGATTAGAAGAAGTGGAATGTGTGCTGATGCAAAAGGAGCGGGATGGAGGTGAAATTTGTACATGACTATAGTATGTATACATAAGTAGATTTGGAGGAAGTTAAAATAGAAGCTAGCAATTAGAGAGATCCTGGGCAATGGAGCTGGTTTAACGATACTTTAATGGATTTCAATTGGTTTGACTGCGTTTTAAACAATGTCCGCAGTATGTCTAATATGATCATGATGGGATGTGTAACGCCCTTTACAATTAATTTAATTTAATTTTCTTTCAATCTGGGAGAAGCTTTAAGTGCCTCACTTCCCTCCCTCATCATTACTTTTTTGTGTTTCATCTCACACATTTAAGATATCAATCAACAGTTGTCATCAACTGGTTCCGGTTGAATAAATATTTCTTCTATTGAAAAGATTTGAAAGGTGAGGTAGCACCGCATGGGCAAGAGCCCATCATAGCTCATTTTCAATTGTGTAAGATGGATTAAGAATATGAAATTCTAGAGCAGTTTCAGCAAAAAAGATTTGTATCAAACATATGGAGGTATCATAAGATTTCCCGTTCTAGTTGAATGGCAGAAGCTGATATTTTCATAAAGATATTGGGGTGTTTTCGTATTAATAATTTTATGCGAAAACACACAGTTCCGAAAATTTGTGTACTCCAGTGAGTGTGCAGTTAAGAATTTTTGTATCATAGGGTGATATGTGGTCATATCTTCTCAGTCCATATACATATCTTGTTAAGTCGTTAAGAGCAACACAGAGCTTGTTTTCAGACAGAGAATTTAATTTTGGGTACACTACTTCAGAATATGAGACTATTGGTACAAGTAGCGTTTTGACCAAGCGAAGTCTTGTTGCAAGCGGGGTAAAGTGACATGCTATCATCACAGCTTTCTGAGAGTTCCGTAAATGCATCCCACAACCGAGTTTATGTGTTCTTTACAGGATAGGTCATTCGTAACTTTGAAACCCAGACTGGTCACAGATTTTACGTACGGTACAGATAAGTTGTTCAAGGATATTGGGGGGGGGGGGGGGGGGGAAATATATCGTACTTTATTTGAAATCACCATAGCTTTTATTTTTTCAGTATTAAGTGTTAGCCCATTCTCCTTAGTCCATTTAAAAATTTCTAGGAGATCTTCGTTAAAACGGAAAACGATATCATCAATCAGGCCAATTCTTCTTGATCAATACAACTGTATATCATCTGCGTACAGATGACAGGAGACATTTTTACAGACAGATGGAAGGTCATTTATAAAAATACAGAAAAGAATTGGGCCTAAAATCGAGCCCTGAGGAACTCCGGTTATTAGGCAGCTAGGCTGTGATAACTTATCCTAAACTACCACACGCTGTATTCTATTTGATAGATAATTTTTAATAAAAGAAACAGCCAGATCAGAAAATCCAAAATAGCACTTTAGTTTTTCACAAAGAACTTCATGGTTAATTTTGTCAAAGGTCTTGTAGAAGGCCAGTAGACACAATATGGTAAACCATAAACCACAAGGTTGGAAAGGTCGAAGACGCAATGCAGTGATTATATAAGTGTGTAAGTGGATTAACAACATATGGAAAAATGAGTTTAATATTTGATGTTTTCCAACTCCAATTTCTCGTAGGTTTGCCCAAAGTTGCTTAAGTGGAAGGCTAGTATCAAGCTTTGATGCACAGACATTCTGTTTAGCCAGCCGCGTAGTAGTAGTTCTTGATTACGCACCAAACATTACGCCCGCCAGGTCTCAGGAGTACGGTTCTTTCTCCAAAGCTGATTGTGCAGCATTTTTTCGAATAAATAAATCGTTTTATGTATGACACTCCCATAAGTGTCAGTTCAAAAAGACAAAAGAACGTAATTTCTTAGAAATATTTTAAAAGTTTAAATGCCTTAACCCAAGAATTTAACATCGATACCCACCACCTGTTCATCGCTTTCCAAGCAGCCTACAAAAGTGTGAATAGGGATGAACTATATCGTCCCATGTCCAGCTTTGGAATTCCTGCTAAACTGATACGCCTTATCAGAATGACGTTGGTGAATGCTCGCTGATCTGTCAAAATTGGTAGGGATTACACCGAAATCTCCGACACCACCAGAGTCTATGATTTCATCAACAAAAGTCCAATCCCACCACCGACTTGGTCAGAACGTGACAATTGATAGTCAGTGAATTTGTCGACCTGGGCATTGAAAACAACGTCAGCGCGGAAATCAAACGTAGAATAACTCTTGCTAATCGCTGTTTCATTGGGCTAAGTAAGTAATTATTGAGGAATAAATCCCTATCGAGATGAAACAAAGGAGACGTTATACAAAACACTCATTATTCCAGTCCTACTCTACGGTGCAGAAGCATGGACCCTTACCCAGTCGGACGAAAGCTCCCTTGCTGTATTCGAGAGAAAAGTCCTATGAACGATTTATGGCCCTGTTTGCGTTGACCAAAAAAATAAATGTCTGGCGAAGAAGATACAACAACGAGTTATACATGCTGTACAGCGACATAAGTCTAGTACAAAAAATCCGTATCCAGCGGTTGAGATCACTGGGCCATATAGAGCGGATGAACAGCGATGCTCCAGCACGTAAAGTCTTCAACGCCATACCAGAGGGAAGGAGACACTAAGGAAGACTTAATCTTCGATGGAGCCACCAGGTTGAAGGAGACGAAATTGGAGACGGCAGGCTAGAGATCGTGCCGGCTGGAGAAGCATATTATGTAAGGCCCAGGACCACAACGCTTTGTGTGCCATCAAAAGTAAGTAAGTAAGTAAAAGCCTTAAACCTTGGCCTTTTAAACCTTTGGTGGATACAGGTAGGTGACACAGGCAACCTAGAGATCGTGTCCGCTGGTGAAGCATATTATGTAAGGCCCAGGCCCACAACGCTTTGTGTGCCATCAAAAGTAAGTAAGTAAGTAAAAGCCTTAAACCTTGACCTTTTAAACCTTTGGTGGATACAGGTAGGTGACACAGGCAACCTAGTTTTTGGACCCAGAAGACTTATAAAACATACTAAGTTCTTCTTGAAGTCTTACTGGCAGAACACAATGCCACGGAGCCGTAGCCGGAGTCGCAGCCGAAACATCTGTCAAAATATTAAATATTGGTGAAGGTGCCACCGCCATTTTCGATTCAAAATAAAAAATAAAGGCTGTTCTGTAAAGTGCTCAACTTGTGTGCTGCCACAAATATTTTTTTTAAACTTTGCAAATTTTATTGATAAAATTTTGTTAAAAATAAGTTTTTTCTAAAAACTTAAAGTTGTGCCGTTTTGTGCTCAAAAAATTACCTTAGAACCGAAGAGATAAAAAAAAAATATTCGCATATTTGCCACTTTTACAACCAAACCCAAATATTGCGAAACACTTTAGCGCGAAGTTACCACCGACATTTTCGATTTTACAAAAAAAAAAATAAATGTTGTGCTGTATTGTGCTCAACTTGTGCTATTTTTGCTGTGAATTTGTTTTTTTTTTTTCAAATTCGCAAGTTTTACAGATGAATTTTTTTTGAAAAACTACGACTTTCGAAAAAATTAAAAATGTCTTATTTTATGCTCAATTTGTGCTGCCAAGAGCCAAAGAGATAAAAAAAAATGTTCTTATATTTGCAGCAGGTAGAGCCAAAGATTCATTTTGCGAAGCGTGAAGTAAGCACCGCCAATGATGTACAACATTTTCTAAACAGTTGCAGCGGCTCTGATTCAATATACAGCAGGGCATTGTTCTCAATCAGTTTGAAAGATGAGCTTTATTATCCAGACTAAAAGTAGCACATAAACAACACAAAATTAAGAAATTTGCAACTTTCACCCTCCAATTCAAAGAGTATGGCTTGACCGGTTCACAGCCGGTAGACTTATGGTTAAATTTAGTCTGTCATGTAATATGGCTCTATGAAACGGCCAAATCATACTTTTTGACCAGATGTATAATTTTGCAGAGTTAATTCTTATAGAGTAATGAGATCTGATAAACTTTTCACTGTGAAAGATTTATGAGCTTGTGAGTCTTGGCTACCTATTTCATGTTTTTGATGGATAACATTTTGATGTACCCCATTTCAAACCCGTTTAAAAATAATAAAACCCCTTCCCATTAAGAATTGAAACCATTTTTTTTTTTTGGTAATTTTGACTTTATATAAAATTCCAAAAAGCATTTTTCCTCGGAAAATATTTGAGGCTGGAAACGCACCTTCAATTCTCTTCCGTAGTTTTTAAATATATCCTGAAATTATATTCCGTAACTTTTAAAAGGTTTCTAATAAAGTTAGGGTTATTATTACATACTCGACAAGCTGCCTTTTAACTTAAGAAGACAATTTTGAATATTTCAATAAAAAAAAAACTTCCCTAAAGCTTCATTGCACCCACTCTATTATCGTGCGTGATGCGTGGTTGGAAAAAGTATAAAAGAATAAATCACCACCTGCATGTGACTCATGATTTTTTTATTTCCGACTTTCATCTTTTTTTAGCCAAAAAAATGCTAATTGCGTTAACTTTCAATAAAAACAAAAACAAAATGCCAACATGCGAAATCATATCTACCAGTTCGTGACTGGAGGATGTTTGGATGTGTCGCTTAAGACTTAGCATGATGTACTTTTGAGTAGGTTGTTAAAACTTGCTAAACCACTGATTTTTTTTTTATTAAGTCCAACTTTGCTAAATGCTGTTAAGTGAAAATCAATTCGACAAAACGGCTATAATAATTATTGTGAAAGTCTTCATTACGTGAAAAAAACCTTATACGCATGTAACCAGATAATAAAACAACTTTATATACCTATGTATGTACTTATATGTAGGTAAGCAAATTGGTTCAAGAAATTTTGTGCGTGACTGGTGTTGGTGTGGCTTGGTTACATAAAATAACTTTTTACACTAAACAAAGATACATTTTATGGAAAACTTAATAGCTTTGGATATATTGCTTGGCGTGGTCATCACTAGTTTAACTCTAACAGCTTCAGCCTGTCTTTAGACCCAAGACTGTTCAATATACCAGGTGATCAACAGTATCAAAAAAGATTATGTATTAACTATCCTGGAATATGTAAATAAAAAATAAATTTAGTGGAGCAACAGCTCGTGTAGAACCATGGCCTAGCTTCTTACCAACCTCAACCATTTTGGTGTGCGTGATAGGAATGGCCAGGAATGGACTGGACCTATGCAGTTTTCTGCCGAATCTTAACGGCTGAGGTCAAAAGCACTTATTCATGACAAAAAATTTAGTCTTGGAGGAGGAATAAGCATTTTGTTTTCAGGTGGCAGAGAGGTTGGAAATCGAACTCAGATCTCTGGCATGCCAGTCCTACGCACTAACCATTATTTTTTTTTTTTTTTTGAACATTTTGGCAAAAACCTAAAATGCATTTTTTTAAATCTATTTGGTCATTCATTGAAGATAAGTTTTTTAGAAAAATTGAATGATTATAGTAATAATTACCTTATCTCACTAATGCCTCACACTGCCTATGTTCTGTCCAACAAAGATTGTCTGTAAAGGGAAGATAGGACGTTTGCATGTCAGTTTGGTTGCAGCGTATTGCATAAGTTTATCGCATATAAAACCTCTTATCGCGATGCCATAGTATGCATAATAAAAAAAAAGCCTTAAGCTCTTTCAGGAGCTAGTTGATATGGGAAATATTAGTAATGGTAACTCTAATTTTGTGTGAATTATGTTGTGGGGGATGTATGTACGTTGTATGTCGCTTGGAAAAGACTTTATTTATTTTATTTAAGCTTAATACAAGCAAAACTAAACATAGTATTTCTTAAAATCTACTTAATTCAAAGAGTCTAAACGAAGGTAGGGGTGGAGTTAAGGATGGCTTGTTTTAGAGACGTCTTACTTATGCTGAGGTATTTAAGTTGTTAGATTTGCATTGCATTCGAGTCAAAGGTTCGTATAGGCCGTAATCAGTGCGGTGGTAGGCGACAAGGAAGAAAGGAACAGATTTCAGCTGACGAGGGTTCGGAGACAGAGAGATTTTTTGACGTAAATCAGGGCATTCTATTACGCCATTCAATAAAATTGGTGAACAAAGAGAATGTCAGCAATGTCTCGGCGCAATTTGAGGGTTTGAAGGCTTAAAAGCTTAAGTCGGTCAGCATAAGAGGGAAGATTATAAGGATCATCCCAGCCAAGACCCCGCAGAGCGAAGCGTAAAAATCTGCGCTGGACGGCTTCAATTCTTTCAATGTGAACTTGATGATATGGTGATCAGACCTGGGAAGCATATTCAAGGAGTGGTCTTACAAAGGTCATATAAAGGGATTTTGTAACTTAGGGACTAGAGAATTCTTTCGACCAGCGTTTTATAAAGCCGAGAGCTGAGTTGGCTTTGCTTATAATGCTGTCCTGTGGAAGTGGGAACGAAAATTAAGTTGAGTGTCACTTTACAAAAACAATGCCATAGGGTGGAGTGCCTTGGGAATTCAGTAGGTCCCACTGATTTGAAAAAAGCTTTCTCATAAACAAATCTTTGTTGGAGAGAGCATAGAGAGTAACAACAACAAGAACAAGGTGTGGTGGCAAGAAAGCGAATACAAGGAAGGAATAACTCCTCTGAAGGCAGTAACTGAACGACGATCAAGAATCTCGATGGTGAATTTTTAGGTGCAGGGACATAAGGCCCAGGGACATAAAGCCCAAATTTTATTTTTGGGGCTATGTCTCACTTGAGTGGGACAAAAAGCCGAAATTGAGTGAGACATAAGGCCCAAAAATAAAATTTGGGCTTTATGTCCTTGGGCCTTATGTCCCCGCGCCCTACTTAGCCAACTATAGGATATGGGGTAGGTGCGAGGATGGTGTATGCAAATTTTCTGTTGCACTTAAAGAATCTGGATTTAAGGAAACTTCTAAACCCTTTACGAGGTTTTTCTTTTTATTTAATAGATAATGGATTTAAAAAAAAAAAATTTTTCAGTCTTGAAATGCTCCAAGTTTTATTATTTGGAAATTCTTATTTAGTGGGACATAACCCCAACTTTTTTATTTGGGGCTTGGGTCTCATTTGGGTGGTAAAGCCCAAATTTTATTTTTGGGCCTTATGTCTCACTCAATTTCGGCTTTTTGTTCCACTCAAGTGAGACAAAAGCCCTAAAAATAAAAATTGGGCTCTATGGCTCTGGGCCATGCACTGCAAATAATGTCTTACAACATAGAAATTTGAAGTTTGTATCATTACAGCTCACATTCAGTTTGGCCGTGGAGTAGAGTTATATAGACGGCCAAACAAACGACAAAAATCAGGTTACCATAAGTAAGGGGTAAAAACTAAATAGTTAACCCATTACCAGATTCGTCTGTTGATTTGAGTGGTTTGCCAGTTGATTGCCGGATTCGTCCGCTGATTGCTGGATTCGTCCGTTGATGTTCAGATTCGTCTGTTGATTTCCCAAATTCTTCCGTTGATTTGCCTGGTCCACCAAGTGGCTTTTTATTTGCTTTACCTGAACATTCTAGCCGGTTTCCGAGAACGCCACGACAACATAAATGATCCAATTTCTACCTATAAAAGATTAACAAAAGAAGAAAATGTTCAGCAATCAACCTACAGGGCAAATAGAGAAAAACTTTTAATTTAAAGTTCGTACTCCTTTGATAGAGCCCCATCAAAATCTATACCTACAATTTCTATGAAAGTTTGAATGAATTATTTTAACAGAATAGTATAGTTGTCCAGAAATAATTTGAGAACCACTTTAAAGTGCTCTCTTTGTACTTTCGTATTAATTTGTAATCAAATTCTAATAATTATAAACCAGCCATTCTTTTCGTATCATAAAAAAAATTTTTAAATCCAGTTGCTTCCAATTAGGTACCTAGCTTCACCCTTCCAACTCCCAAGATATATGATAAGTATTCTCGAATTACAGAAATTGGAAAAAGCTAAACTGCAGAAGTGTAACTATTGCAGGCAAAGTCAAAGGCAAAATAACCAACAATAAAAGTATCAATAATAAAAGCAGATCATTCTCCCAGGTGCACAAGCGGCAACAATGTCTTCTTGAAGCAGCGCATTCTTAGATTTTTCAATTATTTTCGATTTAAGAGGATTATGGCTGAGTCACTATATTTATGCTTCTAGAACCTTAACAATTCTTTTGCAGGCCAAGTCCAAATTAAAGACTAAGTTGGTAATGCGCGTGTCGTCCACCCTACACGCTACACCGCGAAGCATCAGCGTTGAATTCCTATTCTCTTCTTGGACAATGGAATTCAAATTCTTCCCGTGCCGCGTCTGTGCAACACAATAACAATAGGCTATAGGTATAGCCGCAACGCAATGGGTTTTGATCATCCGGCTGGCCGACTGACACTGCCACCGCTCCGCCGATATTTGCGATATTCACAATATTTAATCCTCGGAGATCTCTTTTGTTGGACCTTAATTGCAGATTTATTGTTGGACTTTGAGCCTTTTTCTGTATAAGGAGCAATGGAAGATCCTTGACAGGCGAGGCGGTATAAATTAAAGGTGGACTTCTCAGAAAACAGAACTTTTCAATTCAGCCGATGGCAACTCCCATGTTCGGTTTGGTCTGATTTTAATTGCTCCTGTTTCTTTTCGAGTATGAAAATAAAGCTTCGCTGACATCTGCGCTGGCGTGGCGTCACTTTGACCTTAACGAATGCAAATTCTCATTAAAATCTTGCCACATGATGACCATCTGACAGTCCCAGTCGTTACATTTGTATTTTCTTGGTTTGGACCGCTCCAGCTCAATGATCGTGGCAAGATCAGACCAAGAGGCATTAAAAAAAATATCTTGTATCTTCATGCACTTTCAATATGGCATGAGGGTTACTTTTACTTTCGTTCAGACGGTTGTACTACATGTCATGACTGACATTTCAATGGTATAAAGCCTTTTATTATCTTGCTTCTCAGATTATTGGTTGCAACGCCAACGACCAAAGAAGCAGCAGCAGCAGCGCAACCATTCGAACGAATTATAAATTATTCATTGCAATTCCGAAGAAGACTTTTTATGCTGTGCGGCACTGCTTCATGTCGCTAAAGTTTTATTGTCGCGCTTCTGATTATGGTGAGCTAGTGAAGAGATTCTTGTTTAGTTTTTTTTTTATTGAATTTAACTCAATAGGGAGTTATACTTATTTGGAGGATTTGAAGGTTTGCCCTTTAATGGTTAGCTATTCGGAGGACATAATTTTGCACTTACTGACTGGCTTACAACAACAGAGAACAGAGAATGGATTTTATTTCTACTGAACTTTAAGTTTAATTTCTGATGTGCACCTATACAGAAATCAGAATAAATTTTATAATCGGAATTAAAATGGATGTTCAAATTAAGGGAACGTGAACAGAAGCCTTGTTTTTTAAATTAAAAGTGGAATCAAATTTTGTAAATGTTTTAAGCCCTTAATTTTATGGCCTTGCATTACAAAAAATTCTTAAGTGATCGTAAAGTTCTACTCTGTGTGTCTGTTCTACTACTTTTTTTCTCAATTTACAACTTGCTTTATGAAGAAAAATTTGCATTTTATTTATTTTAAACTCAATAGTGGCATAAACTTGAACATTTCAAACCCAGTACATGCCAACATAATTTCTTAAAGAATTGATATAATGTATAATGAATTCTCAGGCTAAATAATGGCATATTACCAGCACAAAATCGAATGGGCTTACAATTGTATAAAATAAAAGTTTTATAGGACCATGGGGATTTTGGGCTCATTTTTCAATATTGCTCACAGTGATGAAACTTATGTCATATGAAAACTAATGGAGAGTACTTTGTTTTACTATATTGCGGCTTAATTGAAATCAAGTGCAAAAATGATGATTTTGCGCATTATATAAAAAGTATTTACGTGTAAAATTATTATACAAAAAATGGCAACTTTTACTAAAAAGTGTTTTGGATTTTTTGAAAGCCAGAAGTCTATGTTCTTTCACTCCTTTTTTAAATCAACTTTCTGTTTATAGTTTTCGAAAAAAATTACTTCCAACTTAAAAATCTTGAAAAACAAAAAAATGAGGAATAACAAAAATAAAAGAAAAATATTTTTGTTGTTGTTGAGTGGACTGTATTGAATTAAATTAACATTAAATACAAATTTAAAACTATAAAAAAAACAAAACTTAATTTTATGTTTTTTAATATTTTTAAGTAGGAAGTAATTTTTTCGAAAACTACACACAGAAGTAAGTTGATTGAAAAAAGTAATGAAAGAACAGATTTATGGCTTTCAAAAAAGGTAAAACACTTTTTAGTAAGTGATGCTCTTTTTTAAATAATTTTTTTTCCATTTTATATACTTTTTTCTTACAAAAAGGCACCAAAACACCATTTTTGCCTTGATTTCAGCTGAGCCGCCATATAATTAAATAAAGTACTCTCCATAAGCTTTAATTTAACATTATTTTCATTACTGTTGAGCAATGTTAAAAAAAGGCCCAAGCCCAAAGTCCATACAAAACTGCCTATGGTCCTTCGTATTTTTTTTTTTTTTAGAAAAATGAGAAAAATTACTTATGTATTTCAATGGAAACGAGGAACTCATTGTCGACTACTTAAAGTATAGAATTCATTATAAAACATTTATAAAAACGTTGATAAAAAGAAGCAACTGACGTAATAACCACGTTTATTAGGGTGTCCATTATTTCACAAACCCGAACAAAATTTTTTATTAATACATTTTTGGAGAGTAAAAGGGTATAAGCTTTTAATTTAGAGAGTGTCTGATCCAAAAAAATGAGTTTGAAAAATAACGGCAAACATAATCTTTATACTCTCCCAAAATAAAAGCTTTAAAAAGTGTTTTTAGACAACGCCCCGACACGTTTTTTATCATTTTAGGAAAACCGTATTTTGTTGTAGTAGCCGTGGCGTGATGGTTAGTGCGATGGACTGGCATGCCGGAGGTCTAAGGTTCGATCCCCTTTCTCGCCACCTATTTATTTAAAAAGAAAAAACGGCTACTGCCTCTTGCGAGGAATTGACAAATTCTCCAAGAGTATCTCCTGTCTCAGAAAAGTGCCGCTCGGTAGCCGTTCGGATTCGGCAATAAACTGTAGGTCCCCTCCATTCCTGCAGACACGCACACAGGAATGGTTGAGAGTTGTAAGTCACTAGGCCCTAGTTCTTCATGAGCTGTTGTGCCATCAAATTTATTTATTTTATGTATTTTGTTTAAAAATATGAACATTACATATTAAATCAGTTGTAGGTGTGGGCTACCTTTGGTGAAAAAAATGTTGGAAAAATAGTTTGCCTTCCTACTTTTTGTTTTTCGTTTTTCTCGAAAAGAAATTAACTGATGTGATCATTTTTTATGGAAATTTTTTTTTGCAAACACTATTTTCTTGTGTCGTTCAGTCAGCGGCCTTTGTTTACTTTCATCTGGCTCTCGCTCTGGGCCACTCCTGACTAATTAACTCTTGCTGATAAATCCAAATGAGATCTTCAAGATGAAATGCCACTTTTTTCAAGTAACTACACAATTAACTTAAAAAATTGTGAAACAGGCCCTAATGCCCGTAATATTTACGCCGTTTAAAATCGGTTTAGATTCAGAAGTCGGTTTTAAATTTTTAAACCAACTAATCACTCACTTAAACCGACGCCGACGTAAACCGAATGGAATTTTTTGCTTAATCTGTGTGAATATTACCGATTTAAACGAGATTTTGTCGTTTAAATTCTATCGGTATAGTTCAGTTAAATGTAGTCGGTTTAAGGGCTTTTAAACCGAGTTTTAATTTTAGATATATAACAAGTTCAACACAAAAAGTGTAGATAAATTAATGGAATGTAAGTAGTTGCCTTATTATGGTTATTTGATATTTAATATTTTGATATATATTTAAAATTTTCACCAATTGATGTAGTCCTTCACAATATGAACGTCTTTTTACTGTATAAGATATGTGGGTTTAAAATGTGCATAATTTCTTAGAGGATTCTTTTATTATATTTAATTTCTATTTGTAGGGGAAGGTGGCCTAAAATGGACCACAATGGTAAAATGGCCCCTTCTCTAGAAATCGTAGAATCGAACAGAATTAGAAGGTTTAATGAACACAATTGTTCAGTTTATCTGGCAGTACCGACACGACATACACGAAATGTTAGCAACTTCACGCTAATGTTTTAAATTTGACAGGTCAAACTATGTCTAGCCATCTTCAAAAGTAGACTTAATACAATTTTATGAAAAAAAACTCTACAAAAAACATTTAATTTTGGAGAAGGCAGTAAATACATGTAAGTATTAAGTACTTCTTATTAATTTAATTAGTTGGTCTAGTACTATTTCAGTTTGTTTGGAATTAAAACTTAAGTAAAAAACCCTAAACGGGTAAAATGGCCTACTAAGCACTCGGCTAAAATGACATAAGTGTGCCATTTTATACTTACACTTGCCATTTTACCCGTGCAATTTCGATCGTTGGAATTTGAAGACGTTTTTAAAATTAAATACTTTAAATACTTTTTGGAATTTTTTAAACTCGTAAAGCGAAAAAATGTAAGCGTTATTGATTAAGCTTTGAAAAGAATATACCTAACATTTATGTTTGAATGTCACTTTTTTCCGAGATGTGGGACATTTTCGTTAGGGGGACCATTTAAGGCCACCTTGCCCTACAATTCTGATGTTTATATGGTTTACAATCAATCAAGCGAGATCTAATCATCAATTGAAGACATATTTAAAATTAACAGGTAATTGATCTCTTAGCTTTTAATCTACCTAAATTTGCTCACGTTACGTTTCAGAATCCACTTTAATTAGACGAGTCTTAGACTCGTACGTCGTACCAAAACGACCAAATTTAATAGAGCCAGTTTCATTCTTTGAACAAGCAATGTTTACACTTATTGTGCCATTTTCTTTAAAAATCCTTGCAGTACATTTTATGCAAATATTTAAGTAGTAAAGCAAAAGACATAAATATTTAACTTATTCAATAATATACAAATATTATGCTAACTCTTATGGGTAGGTTAAAAGTCATTAAACATAGAAAATCTCCTCTGTTCCGCTATTTATGTTTTTTAACTGTATATTTGTGAAAAGACAATTTAAAAAAAAAGCAATAAAATTAACAGGAATTGAACGGTTTTAATTAGATCCCTAGAGTGTAACGGTCTTACGACAACAACATCACCAACAACGACGACGATGTCGAGTCGCGTCGTAGTCTGACACAATTGCAGGTCTGCCACAAATCACCTAGTTTGCAAAATAAATTCCTCTGACCGACCGGCCAACCGACCGACTACATCAAGCTGTGCCAGAGAAGTTGATATAAATTGCCAGGCGTTTACTTCAGGTGCTTATGGTGCTTCCCTTTAGTCTCTACTGTCTAGTCTCTTTGCGATAGAAACGTCAACCGCATTTCCGCATTTTTGCTGTCTTCTTGCTAAACGAACAAGTCTTTGGCGTTTGGCTTGGTGTTGTGAAAGTTCCTATAGATATGTGGTCATTCTATGGTCATCTTGTTCAACATATAGTCGACCGACTGAAAGGCTTAGAGGTGAAACAAGAAACTTCAACATCATCTTCAGATTGTCGTAATAAATGTCAAAACCATTTGTTTATAATGTTGGACGGTTGGCACGGAGCATGTGCGGTGTGGTTGAGGCTTAACCATATACCGCTTTTTCTTACTAATGATTAAATTAATTAAATTTACAAAGACGCGACTTCATTAGAGTGTTAGCGTTCATAATTGGTTGCCGGCGGCGCGCGGCGCATTGTGACACACACGGCAGATATACTGCTTTATCTTGCCATATCGGCGAGAAAGAAGTGAAGATGAAGATTTTTGGTCCAAGTCTTGTGTCGGATCTCGCACCTAAGGTCGCCGGTTTGTCTAAGCCTGCTGCCGCATAGTAGATAAGAATGATTGTGATAGTAGATGTGGTGTGAAGTGTTCGTTGGATAAGGATTAGACAATATGGACAACAAGGGTAGAGTTGTAATATTTGTTAGATTATTTTTATTTGGAAACATCTTGGTAAGACAAATATCAAAGATCAAAACAAAATATTCAAAATGACTGTCCAATTTGAGAATAAAAAATAAATAAATTTGATGGCACAACAGCTCATGAAGAACTAGGGCCTAGTGACTTACAACTCTCGCAACCATTCCTGTGTGCGTGTCTGCAGGAATGGAGGGGACCTACAGTTTATCGCCGAATCCGAACGGCTAACGAGCGGCACTTTTCTGTGACAGGAGATACTCTTTGAGGATTTGTCAATTCCTCGCAAGAGGCAGTAGCCATTTTTTCTTTTAAATAAAAAGGTGGCGAGGCTGGGGATCGAACCTTAGACCTCCGGCATGACAGTCCATCGCACTAACCATCACGCCACGGCTACTACCCAATTTGAGAATATATGCTCAAAAAGTTTCCAAAATTACCTTTCAGTAATTTTAGAAGATAGAAAATAAGTCTCAAATGAAGAGAAAACCATTTCATATATAAATAAATAATTAAATTTGGTGGCACAAACCGCTCATGAAGAACCAGAACCTATAGTGACTTACAATTCTAAACCATTCCTGTGTGCGTGGCTGCAGGAATGGAGGGGACCTACAGTTTATTGCCGAATCCGAACGGCTAAGGTGAGCGGCACTTTTCTATGACAAGAGGTATTCTTGGAGGATTTGTCACTTCCTCGCAAGAGGTACATAGTAACTCCCAAAAAAAATTAAGGTGGAATCAGCTGGTATTGAACCCCGCACCTCTGGCATGACAGTCAAACGCACTAACCATTACGCAAAGGGCTACTACTACATTTCATATATATTTAAAAATTATAAAAAAAGTTTGGTCTTTATATATAAAGCCGATCCCGTTATTTTTTGGGGACTTATGAACCTATAAGGAGAAACGTGGATAATCCCAGAAATTGATTAGGAACTTTTGTTTGACTGAATTTCTACAAATCCCTTGCGATGAGATTTTTTTTTAAGTCAAACTTACTCAGAAAATCAAAATTTGATTAAAACTGTGTTCAGCATGATTTTCATTTAGCATCCTCAAAAATTATTGAACTTTATGAGTGTCTTCTGTCGAATAAACAAATTTCATACAGTAGAGAAACATTCCTTATCACATCCTCAAGATCACAAGAATTTCCTATTAAAATCTATAAACTGTTATCTTAGAAGCCATAAAAGTTTCGAAAAATCTTCATATATAGTAATTAACAGACATTCTTAAATAAAATGTTCCATAAAAAATAATAAATTAGTCCACCTGCAAAATGTAAAAGAATTTGCATTCCCTCTAATTTCCGATAAAAATTTACTTTGGCGAAATTATCTTCTAAGAACTTCTAACTGCCAATAAAATTCTTCGAGCAAAAAAGAAACCGACCGAACATGCCGTCCACTTAAAGAACTACGAGGCTCTTTCAGTTTAATTCAATCACAATCATCAATATTGTTAACGCGAAGTTCTCATTTACAATGTCCACAACGACGACGATGTAGTCAGCATTCTCTTCCTGATGATGAGAAATGATGACCATTTCGCTCGCGACTCACCACGAGTATCTAGATTGCATTTTTGCCTTATTTACCGCATTCAGCGTTCTTATAGGGTCATCCAACCATTCTCGAAGTCAAGCACTTACCAGAAGAACCACATATTATTTCAGATACAAAACTTCAATTATAACCTCTATGCATAGGACCACATGTGGGCATCAAAGGTATAGGTACATTCATACTCATAGTTGTTGTAGGTAGATGGATACTCCTTAAGATGCATCTTTGGGTAGGTAAGGTATACACGGGAAGCAATCTAAGCTGGACCTTTCATAGTTTGCATATTTTTAGTTTATTGAACACGTAATGTTATTGCTCCTCGCCTTCATCTTCCTTCCGCCTAGCCTATATGAACTTCTTATGCAATCTTACCACTGATTCATGGTCAATAGCTTAGCATTAAGATCTCCAGCTGTGATATTATGGGAATTATTCCTAAATGGCTTTCGTAGGGATTTTCTTTATTTTCCTGATGAAGATCATATTTCTTGTGTCTTGAAAGCCTTTAAGGTATGTATGTTTTGGGTAGCTAATATGTGATATTGAGGAAGAACAAAATGTTGTTATTAGATTCTCAAATGATCAGATAATGATATTAATTGCATTTTTAGGATGAAGCTTTGAGACCTTACCTGAAAGGAAAAAAACAGTATAAATCCTAGGGAAATAAAAAGAATTTATTTTTACCTTTATTTGACAAAATCAATTTTCCTATAAACTTTTGACTATTTTTGCCTGATCTATAAAAAAAAATATATACCTAACCATAGTCTTAATACTTCGGAAGGTACTAATTATTTGAGATATTTAAGTTTTAATGAATCTTTTTGAAGTAATAATATTAACATTTATTGGACAAAATAAAAGATAGGTGCTTACTGCTTTATTATGAGCAAAAAATAAAAATTAAAAGCGAATTAATAATAATCCTTAAAAAAAAACAAGTATCTTTAAGCGGTTAAATTATATTTTAAGAGAAATTCTAAACAGTTCTCATTTTATATAATTTTTTTTAATTTACATTGAATAAAAGTGTAGGTAACATGGAAAATTTGAAGGCAGATTCCAGGTGTTTTCGAAATTTGTCTTTGCTACGTTTCCATGTGGTATTTAAGCGAGTTTGAAGCTCACTGCAACCCTTTGTTTACCTGCCTCGAGTTGTTATAAGCTTAATCCGAGTCTGCTAAGGCGGAGTTGAGTCGAAATTTGTGATAAAAAAACCCGGGTTGAGGAGGTTACTTCAGAAACACCATATACCATCAGCATCATTCCAAATCAACTCAATATCGAGCTCACAAATTTGTTAACGAAAAACCTGGGTTGAACGACCTTAATCCAACTCGATCTCTCGATCCTGAATATAAACGTAGTAATAAAGATTAAAAAAAGTCGGCTTTCAGGATTATCAAGGAGTGAGGATTGAGTTTCTGTGTCGTTGCCGATTGGGAAACAATTTCAAAACCTGGTGGGGTCTGTATTCCAATAATGATTCTTGATGAAACGGTTATTTAACTTCATAAGCCAATTATTATGGATTTTCATAGAATTAATTTTTTAATGTATAATTCATACGAGTATTAAGCCGCGGAACCACACATGTCTCGTGTGGTGTATTGTGTAGTGTTGTGGACTATGCACATAAATCAAAAGCGTGCTTTGTTACAAACTAACATTTCTGATTTTTATATTTTGAATTATTCTACACCCAAAAAAATGTCTGCAACACAGCATGATATGGCACAAATCGTAGCAAAAGAGATTCCAATACAACACACCACTCCACAACACATCACGCGAGATGGCTCTATACATATGAAATACATTGGAGCGATAGCAACACAGGACTCCACAATAAACCTACCACACGAGATAAGTGTAGTTCCGGCTTTATTTTACTGCGAGAAAATGTTTGTGTATCGTTCGTATGAATCATTTAGCATGAATCGTTTGGTATGAAGCTCCCAAATAAAGTCGCTTATGCTCCCTTTCATCCTCGGCTTTCCACTGTAGCCACTGCTGAAGTACATTTAAATATTAAAATTTCTTTCTCTGTGAAATTATACTTCACACTCAGTTTGAACAGAAATATAAGAGACAGCGTACGAACATTTAACTCTGTCATATTAGTAACATACAAGTCAAGAAAACCCTTTTATGAAAGACTTACGGCCATATTGTTGGCTTTCTTCAAAGCTAGTTTTGAGCAAAAACTAGTTCTATTCAGGTTTCGAGTTTTAATTTGTTCACTAATTTTTATTACTTTGACATCTAATTCAAAATATTCATACATAGTTTGACATCTAAATCAAATCAGTAATTTTGTTTGAGAACATAAAAACTCGAAACTCCAATAGAACTAGTTTTTTCAGTAAAACTAGCTTTAAAGAAAGTCAATAATATAGCTGTGGCTCCATTCATTGACAATATTTGAGGCAATGTCAATGGAAATTTATTGCTTAAATATACTAAGGGTACAAATAATTCACTGTTTTTGTCACTCTCATTCATATTTTTACTTTATATTTCAAAATGAATTAGAAATTATTCAAAATCGTGGAGAAACTATTTTTGAAAGGCAAAACTTTAAAATTTATTGCTTCGATGAGGAAAGCAATGAGAATTTATTGTTTTTAATCTTCCGGGCAATTTTAGAAAAGCGCCTCCATTGGCAATATAAAAAAAAAAAAAATTTGATGGCACAACAGCTCATGAAGAACTAGGGCCTAGTGACTTACAACTCTCAACCATTCCTGTGTGCGTGTTTGCAGGAATGGAGGGGACCTACAGTTTATTGCCGAATCCGAACGGCTAACGAGCGGCACTCTTCTGTGATAGGAGATACTCTTGGAGGATTTGTCAATTCCTCGCAAGAGGCAGTAGCCGTTTTTTCTTTTAAATAAATAGGTGGCGAGGCTGGGGATCGAACCTTAGACCTCCGGCATGACAGTCCATCGCACTAACCATCACGCCACGGCTACTACAATATGTGCACATATGTTCAAGGTAAATATACACATGTATTTCCAATGGAACCACTGGGTTAGGATCTAGAACTGACAGTGGAACCTCATATTTTAAATAGTTAGCGACTAGTGACTTACATTTGAATTAAACTATATAAGCTTAGTTATGTATATGAATTTTGGATTGTATAAAAAAACTTATAAGAAAATATGGAAATTATAAAGAACCACTGATTAGTGATTAATAAATTTACCTCGAATGAAATACAGTTATTTGCTTCTATTTTTTTTGTTAATTATGGATCCGACGAACATATCTAACATTGAAAAAACAGTATTTTTCGATGAATGCAAAAACTGTAGAAAATAAATTAAATTAAGAAATTCTAGCCTTCACCACCTGCGTTAGCCACTATCTTAACCCTCACCCCCCCCCCCCCCCCCCCCCTCCTGGCTTGAGCTCGTGGCCCTGAGCTGGGAAGTTATAGTATGCGGAACCTGAGGGTCACGCCTAAAAAATAAAAAAAAATAAAAAAATAACTCAAAAAAATAAGCCAGACTACATGAGTTTTTGCATTTAAGCCTAGTACGCAGTTCGGGAAAAATTTTTCTTTTCATACAAAATTTTTCCCAGGACAAATTTTGTCTTCAGTTTTTTCCAGGTAGTACGCAGTTCACGCGCTAAATTGTGACGTTTATACCCGTTGTAGGGTGAAGTCTCCAATAAATTTTGCCAGGAAAAATAATGTTCGAAGCATTATTTTGCGGGAAAAATTCTGACAGGTCAATACGATAAACACGATCAACTATTATTTATCGATAATTTCACAAGAAGAAAAAAGAAAGAAGAAAAACATTAATTTTGCGCGATTTTTCCAACGTTTTTGTAGAGATTAGAATTGTAGAAATAAAATTTGTCTTTTCCCGATCTGCGTACTAGGCTTTTTTTTAATAATTTTGACTGGACTTCAAACCCATCTCGATCGCAATTTGACAAATTTGTTTTCATAATATGGGGAAAAAAACCTTAACTTATCTGTGTGTTGGGTATATCTTTTTATATCAAAACCTACTTTTTTATCGCTAGGTTAGAATAAAAATTCACTTTTGTAAGGAAAACAAAATTGATTTACGTCTATTTCAACTCAATTTCGAATTATACACGAATGACATAACATACAGCTATGCATTAAAATACTTAATGAAAAGTGATGAATTAATGACAGTCGAATGGTATACAAAAAAAAAAAAAAAAGATTTTTATTTGCCTACTTTGAGGCAAAAAGCAATGAATTTTATTATACTACTTGGCCTGACTCCATACATAATGATGAAGCTTGAACTTGAAAATAAGTTTAAAGTTTAAACTTAAGCTTTTTTCTGCTTTACAAACATAAAACTTATTTTAATACATAAACAAGCTTCGACCCATAAAGTCAAAAACAAGATTTAAAAAGTGTGTGTGACGATCATTATATTTTAAGAATAATTTTAATACTACCTAACCGCGATACTGTATGTGTGTATGGAAAAGCTTTTCGTTTTGTAACGATAATTTAAGTTTTCGGTTTTGGTTGATGGTCATTTGTTTAAGCGAAAACAAAGCTTAAACGTTAAGAAAACTCTTATGATTCCTCGCTTTAAACTTTAATTTTTTAAATGAATCGTTTTGAAATTAATTAACCCGGTATTTTTGGCCGATTCATCTCATGAGTAATCACAACTCAACTTTATGAACTCCACCATCAACTGTTATGCCGGACTTACACGAGTGACAAAATGTCATTAATTTTGTCATTTTATACCAATAAATTGTCATAATTCGGTTTTATGACAGTTAATTGGTATAAAATAACAAAATTAATGACATTTTGTCACTCGTGTAAATCCGGCATTATGGTATTTGTAAGTTTGCATGCGCAATATTAAAATGCAAGATTAATTGCCCGTAATGGAGTTTATTCATAAGAAGAATATGATTAATATAGCTTTAACAACGTCGACTGAGGGATGAGTGAATGATGATTTTCCAAGTTCAAGTTTCACACACTGCCACCCGGTAACTTTATGTACAGTTCAACCTAATTGTCATGTTCATTTATTTAACAAATTGCATTCTTAAAGCAACTTTAAATCATTAAAATAAAATAGAAGAACAAAAAATAGATTTGACCTATATCCTAGTTAAAGAAAGAAGACTATTTCCTGGTTGATCTTAACATGATGTTCAACAAGCCTGTTTCCACCTGACCTGTCCAGTATTTACTACATAAAAAGTAACAATCTTGATGCGGTGAAGTAATTTCTTCTGCGCACTTTCAATAAACATTTTCCGCACTGATTCCGTTTGTTGTACACTAAACCAGTCTCCTTTCCAACTTGGCAAATATTTAGAATTCTTTAGATTTATTTTTTAAGTACATACTACGAAGATCGTCATTAAGCATCACATGTACCAAACCAAACCTACATACATATATAAGATCCACCATGACGTAGTTTTTACTTTTAAATACGATTTCAGTTCAACTGTCGATTCATTCACGGTGGTTTCGACGTTGCTGTCCACGAGATCATGAGAAGAGTTGTCTTAGAAAAAAATGCTCCAATAAAAGCAGCGCGTACCAACCAGTAATGAGATGATCTCTTTCACCCGTCTTCGTCGTCGTTTACTTACATATTATTCCTCTCTTACAGAGCTTGTGATGTTATAAGAGTCTCAAGGAGCAATGGTAAGGTATTGCAAGAAAAGAACCTGAACAGATTATAACCCTACTAAATAATTAATGTTTCGATTGGACTGAAGTTCTGCAGGAATCTTCTTCATCAAATTCTATAGTCAAACTAGACTAAGAGCATCTTTTTTTTTTTGTTTTTTTTTATTCCCGGTCCTGAGCATCACCAGCCGGTATAATGACTTAAGATTTTTAATTGAGATTATCCTTAATTGGTTTAGTGGTAAATGGCTCTAGTAGATGATGGTGATGGCATTGGACTTGAACAGACACATAAAGCTGAGCTCTCTAGCATTGGATGAGTGCAAAAAATGGGAACATCGCTTTTCGTGATGATCACAATCGAATAAGGTGCTGAACAAGCTATGCAACATGGATTCTACTTAACGCTTCATTTAATATCTGCGATACCTTGATGGGACGACCGACTCGCAGATCCATGGCAGACAAGGGTTGGTTAGAGGAGTCCAACTATGGATTACCCATGAGTATGGGGTATTCTATTGTTTTAAAATTCCCTCGTACGTTGTACTTTCCTCAATTTATATACTGTTTTAGATTGGGTGTCCAAAAGTGTCGGTGAGATAGGTGTGAATATAAATCAGAGATTCTGTGTTTAAAGTCCTTCAATTACGAAGTCATCGAAAAACTGTAGGGAAACGAAGGAATGGAGTGAAAGTAATTATATATACGTATTGGCGTGCTTATACATCTTATGACAAGATTATGTACATACTTTAACTTTCTTTGTGGGATTCATTACTTACCGCCATATTATTCACTCGATACATCCAGATTTAAACTTTAATCCAGATGAATTTATACATTGAATTTGTATGATTTACTTTCAGATTTAACTTTTAATTTGGATGTATTGAGTGAATAATATATGGCTGTTAATGAATCTTTTAACTTAGGTTGACAGACTGTTAAAGATGCGACAGAATTGTGTGTAGTTTATGGATTCGAAACAAGAAAACATCTTCTGTTTCTCCCCAATGAAACTCGACTTAGTGGATAATTTTTGGAAATTAAATTTTTGGAATTTAAATGAAAACAAAAAAAAAAACATTTTCAGAGGAGTTATATCCACAAATCTAATTTTTTTAAATATAGACACCATAAAATTGAATGGAAAGGAAAATCGGCAGTATCGTCCCATATCGGTGTAACACTTTTTGACCTATATCGCATGAAAGGTCTCAATGAGTGATGCTTATAATTTTTATATGGGGCATAACTCTGTATCGCGTGTAGGGAAAGTGTTATAGCCCCATTATGCGCAGCTGTTTTCCATGCATCGAAATTGAGAGATCGTGCAGCGAAAGCTGCACGCAGAGCCTGGAATAATGTCAGCTCTCATAAGAACCTGTGTAAATTTATTTTCGCTGCATTGAAAAAAGCTGCACATCTTTTTTTTTGGCATTATGCCGAAGGCGTGATGGTTAGTGCGATGGACTAATGCCGAAAACAGATGTGCATCTTTTTCCAATGCAGCGAAATTAAATTTACATAGGTTCTTATGAAGGCTGACATATTCCAGGCTCTGCATGCAGCATTCGCTGCACGATATTTCTATTTCTAAATTCGCTGCATGGGAAAAAGCTGCACATCTGTTTTCGGCTTAAGAGACCGAGTTTTTTGTATGCATTCTTCTCGGTGAAAAATAAAACCGATATGGAATTTAGTCTTAATTTAGTTTTTAGGCCGAAAGACATTAGCAATAACAACTGTCAGCCATAATGTTTCGTGCTTGTTAGAATAATCGGCATAAATGAAAGAGACTCAAGCATGTGTTGAATATCAATTTATTTAAAATAAAGAAATTTTAAATTATATAAAAACTCATATGTATATTTATTTGTTTTTTTTTGTTTTTTTTTTTAGTGTATAATTTGTGTTAATGAAATGATTGTGTGTGTTTTTTTTTTTTTTTTTTTTTTTTAGTTACATATATACATAATTACTATTAATATTATTTAACAATTTTTAATAAAAAAAAATTAAAAATCAAAAACAAAAAAACAATATTCAATTATTTTAAATTAAAACCCATCGAAATGTCGAATAAAAGTTTCAATCAACGAAATCCGACGATTTATCGTGTTTAGTTGGGACCTAAACACGGCAAATTGTGTGTTCATCCGAAGGTTTATCCTCCTCTCTAACTGTTCCAACTGCCAAGAGAGGAGCGATATATCATTTTCGATATTCCTATTTCGTCCTGTTTGTCTCGGAATCCTGATGGGAATTCTGGAATTGTTAGGTCTTGGCTGTCTGGGTGGTGTTGCCTGTCTGGGTATTCTAATCGGTATCCTCGAAGCCATTTTATTTTCGATTTCTTAAAATTAAAACAATAAAAAAATTTAAAAAACACTTTATTTAATATTAAATCAAAATTATTTTGACAACCAATCAAAATTATTTTGAAAATTAATCAAAATAATTTTAAAAGTCAATCAAAATTATTTTGAAAAATATTTTATTTAATCTTATTTTATTCCAACTCACTTTTTTTATTTTTGTATTTCTTTTTTCAATTTATCTTCTTTTGTTCTTTTCTTTTCTTGTTCTTTTCTTCTTTTTTCTATATATTCTTCTTTTTTTCTTCTTTTTTCTTCCTTATTTCTTCTTTTTTCTTTTCTCTAAAAAATAAAATATTTTAATATTTTGTTTTATTTAATTTAATTTTATTTTATTTACCTTATTTTTTTTCTTCTTACCTCAACCAAATCATACAATATAATGATTTTTTTCCGAATTTTCATCGCCTTATATAGAAAAATAAAATTTCACAGGCACCTACCATTGATATTAGAAAAACCGAAAAGCCAGTGAAATATTTAATTGGCATACTATGTTATACTTTGAACTCATGAATGGAAACGAATTAATTCTTGATAACTCAGGCATAGCACTTCCATGAGGGAAACAAAATAAAGATCTGGATGGTGTTCAAGACGACCACCATAGCCACCAAGAATGCTCTTTATCTTAGTGGCTATGGTGGTCCTGTTCAAAAGTCTGCTCCCCAGGATATGTTTTGTATCAGAACATTGGTTTTAACGATTGTGAGCCACCCAAGAACCGTAGGGTACCAATATGACCACCAAAATGAAGGTGGTGAAGATGGCCACCAGATCCACCAAGAAAAAGTGCAACATATCCAAAACTCAACACTCCAGTGCATTTTCTGTATAAGAACATTCGTGTTGACGATTGTGAGCCACCCAAGAGCCGTAGGGTACCAACATGACCACCAAAATGAAGGTGTTGAAGATGGCCACCTGATCCACCAAGAAAAAGTGCAACATATCCAAAACTCAACACTCCAGTGCATTTTTTGTATAAGAACATTGGTTTTGACGATTGTGAGCCACCCAAGAGCCGTAGGGTACCAACATGACCACCAAAATGAAGGTGTTGAAGATGGCCACCAGATCCACCAAGAAAAAGTGCAACATATCCAAAACTCAACACTCCAGTGCATTTTTTGTATAAGAACATTGGTTTTGACGATTGTGAGCCACCCAAGAGCCGTAGGGTACCAACATGACCACCAAAATGAAGGTGTTGAAGATGGCCACCAGATCCACCAAGAAAAAGTGCAACATATCCAAAACTCAACACTCCAGTGCATTTTTTGTAAAAGAACATTGGTTTTGACGATTGTGAGCCACCCAAGAACCGTAGGGTACCAATATGACCACCAAAATGAAGGTGTTGAAGTTGGTCACAAGATCCACCAAGAAAAAGTGCAACATATCCAAAACTCAACACTCCAGTGCATTTTTTGTATAAGAACATTCGTGTTGACGATTGTGAGCCACCCAAGAACCGTAGGGTACCAATATGACCACCAAAATGAAGGTGGTGAAGATGGCCACCTGATCCACCAAGAAAAAGTGCAACATATCCAAAACTCAACACTCCAGTGCATTTTTTGTATAAGAACATTCGTGTTGACGATTGTGAGCCACCCAAGAACCGTAGGGTACCAACATGACCACCAAAATGAAGGTGTTGAAGATGGCCACCAGATCCACCAAGAAAAAGTGCAACATATCCAAAACTCAACACTCCAGTGCATTTTTTGTATAAGAACATTGGTTTTGACGATTGTGAGCCACCCAAGAGCCGTAGGGTACCAATATGACCACCAAAATGAAGGTGTTGAAGATGGCCACCAGATCCACCAAGAAAAAGTGCAACATATCCAAAACTCAACACTCCAGTGCATTTTTTGTATAAGAACATTGGTTTTGACGATTGTGAGCCACCCAAGAACCGTAGGGTACCAATATGACCACCAAAATGAAGGTGGTGAAGATGGCCACCTGATCCACCAAGAAAAAGTGCAACATATCCAAAACTCAACACTCCAGTGCATTTTTAGTATAAGAACATTCGTGTTGACGATTGTGAGCCACCCAAGAACCGTAGGGTACCAATATGACCACCAAAATGAAGGTGGTGAAGATGGCCACCTGATCCACCAAGAAAAAGTGCAACATATCCAAAACTCAACACTCCATTGCATTTTTTGTATAAGAACATTCGTGTTGACGATTGTGAGCCACCCAAGATCCGGAGGGTACCAATATGACCACCAAAATGAAGGTGGTGAAAAAGTGCAACATATCCAAAACTCAACACTCCAGTGCATTTTTTGTATAAGAACATTGGTTTTGACGATTGTGAGCCACCCAAGAGCCGTAGGGTACCAACATGACCACCAAAATGAAGGTGTTGAAGATGGCCACAAGATCCACCAAGAAAAAGTGCAACATATCCAAAACTAAACACTCCAGTGCATTTTTTGTATAAGAACATTCGTGTTGACGATTGTGAGCCACCCAAGAACCGTAGGGTACCAATATGACCACCAAAATGAAGGTAGTGAAGATGGCCACCTGATCCACCAAGAAAAAGTGCAACATATCCAAAACTCAACACTCCAGTGCATTTTTTGTATAAGAACATTCGTGTTGACGATTGTGAGCCACCCAAGAACCGTAGGGTACCAACATGACCACCAAAATGAAGGTGTTGAAGATGGCCACCAGATCCACCAAGAAAAAGTGCAACATATCCAAAACTCAACACTCCAGTGCATTTTTTGTATAAGAACATTGGTTTTGACGATTGTGAGCCACCCAAGAGCCGTAGGGTACCAACATGACCAACAAAATGAAGGTGTTGAAGATGGCCACCAGATCCACCAAGAAAAAGTGCAACATATCAAAAACTCAACACTCCAGTGCATTTTTTGTAAAAGAACATTGGTTTTGACGATTGTGAGCCACCCAAGAACCGTAGGGTACCAATATGACCACCAAAATGAAGGTGTTGAAGTTGGTCTCACAAGATCCATCAAGAAAAAGTGCAACATATCCAAAACTCAACACTCCAGTGCATTTTTTGTATAAGAACATTCGTGTTGACGATTGTGAGCCACCCAAGAACCGTAGGGTACCAATATGACCACCAAAATGAAGGTGGTGAAGATGGCCACCTGATCCACCAAGAAAAAGTGCAACATATCCAAAACTCAGCACTCCAGTGCATTTTTTGTAAAAGAACATTGGTTTTAACGATTGTGAGCCACCCAAGAACCGTAGGGTACCAATATGACCACCAAAATGAAGGTGTTGAAGTTGGTCACAAGATCCACCAAGAAAAAGTGCAACATATCCAAAACTCAACACTCCAGTGCATTTTTTGTATAAGAACATTCGTGTTGACGATTGTGAGCCACCCAAGAACCGTAGGGTACCAACATGACCACCAAAATGAAGGTGTTGAAGATGGCCACCAGATCCACCAAGAAAAAGTGCAACATATCCAAAACTCAACACTCCAGTGCATTTTTTGTATAAGAACATTGGTTTTGACGATTGTGAGCCACCCAAGAGCCGTAGGGTACCAACATGACCACCAAAATGAAGGTGTTGAAGATGGCCACCTGATCCACCAAGAAAAAGTGCAACATATCCAAAACTCAGCACTCCAGTGCATTTTTTGTAAAAGAACATTCGTGTTGACGATTTTCCTCCCAAGAACCGTAGGGTACCAATATGACCACCAAAATGAAGGTGGTGAAGATGGCCACCAGATCCACCAAGAAAAAGTGCAACATATCCAAAACTCAGCACTCCAGTGCATTTTTTGTAAAAGAACATTGGTTTTGACGATTGTGAGCCACCCAAGAACCGTAGGGTACCAATATGACCACCAAAATGAAGGTGGTGAAGATGGCCACCAGATCCACCAAGAAAAAGTGCAACATATCCAAAACTCAACACTCCGGTGCATTTTTTGTATAAGAACATTGGTTTTGACGATTGTGAGCCACCCAAGAACCGTAGGGTACCAATATGACCACCAAAATGAAGGTGGTGAAGATGGCCACCTGATCCACCAAGAAAAAGTGCAACATATCCAAAACTCAACACTCCAGTGCATTTTTAGTATAAGAACATTCGTGTTGACGATTGTGAGCCACCCAAGAACCGTAGGGTACCAATATGACCACCAAAATGAAGGTGGTGAAGATGGCCACCAGATCCACCAAGAAAAAGTGCAACATATCCAAAACTCAGCACTCCAGTGCATTTTTTGTAAAAGAACATTGGTTTTGACGATTTTGAGCCACCCAAGAACCGTAGGGTACCAATATGACCACCAAAATGAAGGTGGTGAAGATGGCCACCTGATCCACCAAGAAAAAGTGCAACATATCCAAAACTCAACACTCCAGTGCATTTTTTGTATAAGAACATTGATTTTGACGATTGTGAGCCACCCAAGAACCGTAGGGTACCAATATGACCACCAAAATGAAGGTGGTGAAGATGGCCACCTGATCCACCAAGAAAAAGTGCAACATATCCAAAACTCAAAACTCCAGTGCATTTTTTGTAAAAGAACATTGGTTTTGACGATTGTGAGCCACCCAAGAACCGTAGGGTACCAATATGACCACCAAAATGAAGGTGTTGAAGTTGGTCACAAGATCCAGCAAGAAAAAGTGCAACATATCCAAAACTCAACACTCCAGTGCATTTTTTGTATAAGAACATTCGTGTTGACGATTGTGAGCCACCCAAGAACCGTAGGGTACCAATATGACCACCAAAATGAAGGTGGTGAAGATGGCCACCAGATCCACCAAGAAAAAGTGCAACATATCCAAAACTCAACACTCCAGTGCATTTTTTGTAAAAGAACATTGGTTTTGACGATTGTGAGCCACCCAAGAACGGTAGGGTACCAATATGACCACCAAAATGAAGGTGGTGAAGATGGCCACCTGATCCACCAAGAAAAAGTGCAACATATCCAAAACTCTGCAATCCAGTGCATTTTTTGTAAAAGAACATTGGTTTTGACGATTGTGAGCCACCCAAGAACCGTAGGGTACCAATATGACCACCAAAATGAAGGTGGTGAAGATGGCCACCTGATCCACCAAGAAAAAGTGCAACATATCCAAAACTCAACACTCCAGTGCATTTTTTGTAAAAGAACATTGGTTTTGACGATTGTGAGCCACCCAAGAACCGTAGGGTACCAATATGACCACCAAAATGAAGGTGTTGAAGATGGCCACCTGATCCACCAAGAAAAAGTGCAACATATCCAAAACTCAACACTCCAGTGCATTTTTTGTATAAGAACATTGGTTTTGACAATTGTGAGCCACCCAAGAACCGTAGGGTACCAATATGACCACCAAAATAAAGGTGGTGAAGATGGCCACCCGATCCACCAAGAAAAAGTGCAACATATCCAAAACTCAACACTCCAGTGCATTTTTTGTAAAAGAACATTCATGTTGACGATTGTGAGCCACCAAAGAACCGTAGGGTACCAATATGACCACCAAAATGAAGGTGTTGAAGTTGGCCACCAGATCCACCACGAAAAAGTGCAACGTATCCAAAACTCAACACTCCAGTGCATTTTTTGTATAAGAACATTGGTTTTGACGATTGTGAGCCACCCAAGAACCGTAGGGTACCAATATGACCACCAAAATGAAGGTGTTGAAGATGGCCACCTGATCCACCAAGAAAAAGTGCAACATATCCAAAACTCTACAATCCAGTGCATTTTTTGTAAAAGAACATTGATTTTGACGATTGTGAGCCACCCAAGAACCGTAGGGTACCAATATGACCACCAAAATGAAGGTGGTGAAGATGGCCACCTGATCCACCAAGAAAAAGTGCAACATATCCAAAACTCAAAACTCCAGTGCATTTTTTGTAAAAGAACATTGGTTTTGACGATTGTGAGCCACCCAAGAACCGTAGGGTACCAATATGACCACCAAAATGAAGGTGGTGAAGATGGCCACCTGATCCACCAAGAAAAAGTGCAACATATCCAAAACTCAACACTCCAGTGCATTTTTTGTAAAAGAACATTGGTTTTGACGATTGTGAGCCACCCAAGAACCGTAGGGTACCAATATGACCACCAAAATGAAGGTGTTGAAGTTGGTCACAAGATCCACCAAGAAAAAGTGCAACATATCCAAAACTCAACACTCCAGTGCATTTTTTGTATAAGAACATTCGTGTTGACGATTGTGAGCCACCCAAGAACCGTAGGGTACCAATATGACCACCAAAATGAAGGTGGTGAAGATGGCCACCAGATCCACCAAGAAAAAGTGCAACATATCCAAAACTCAACACTCCAGTGCATTTTTTGTAAAAGAACATTGGTTTTGACGATTGTGAGCCACCCAAGAACCGTAGGGTACCAATATGACCAATATGAAATGAAGGTGGTGAAGATGGCCACCTGATCCACCAAGAAAAAGTGCAACATATCCAAAACTCTGCAATCCAGTGCATTTTTTGTAAAAGAACATTGGTTTTGACGATTGTGAGCCACCCAAGAACCGTAGGGTACCAATATGACCACCAAAATGAAGGTGGTGAAGATGGCCACCTGATCCACCAAGAAAAAGTGCAACATATCCAAAACTCAACACTCCAGTGCATTTTTTGTAAAAGAACATTGGTTTTGACGATTGTGAGCCACCCTAGAACCGTAGGGTACCAATATGACCACCAAAATGAAGGTGTTGAAGATGGCCACCTGATCCACCAAGAAAAAGTGCAACATATCCAAAACTCAACACTCCAGTGCATTTTTTGTAAAAGAACATTCATGTTGACGATTGTGAGCCACCAAAGAACCGTAGGGTACCAATATGACCACCAAAATGAAGGTGTTGAAGTTGGCCACCAGATCCACCAAGAAAAAGTGCAACGTATCCAAAACTCAACACTCCAGTGCATTTTTTGTATAAGAACATTGGTTTTGACGATTGTGAGCCACCCAAGAACCGTAGGGTACCAATATGACCACCAAAATGAAGGTGTTGAAGATGGCCACTTGATCCACCAAGAAAAAGTGCAACATATCCAAAACTCTACAATCCAGTGCATTTTTTGTAAAAGAACATTGATTTTGACGATTGTGAGCCACCCAAGAACCGTAGGGTACCAATATGACCACCAAAATGAAGGTGGTGAAGATGGCCACCTGATCCACCAAGAAAAAGTGCAACATATCCAAAACTCAACACTCCAGTGCATTTTTTGTATAAGAACATTGATTTTGACGATTGTGAGCCACCCAAGAACCGTAGGGTACCAATATGACCACCAAAATGAAGGTGGTGAAGATGGCCACCTGATCCACCAAGAAAAAGTGCAACATATCCAAAACTCAAAACTCCAGTGCATTTTTTGTAAAAGAACATTGGTTTTGACGATTGTGAGCCACCCAAGAACCGTAGGGTACCAATATGACCACCAAAATGAAGGTGGTGAAGATGGCCACCTGATCCACCAATAAAAAGTGCAACATATCCAAAACTCAACACTCCAGTGCATTTTTTGTAAAAGAACATTGGTTTTGACGATTGTGAGCCACCCAAGAACCGTAGGGTACCAATATGACCACCAAAATGAAGGTGTTGAAGTTGGTCACAAGATCCACCAAGAAAAAGTGCAACATATCCAAAACTCAACACTCCAGTGCATTTTTTGTATAAGAACATTCGTGTTGACGATTGTGAGCCACCCAAGAACCGTAGGGTACCAATATGACCACCAAAATGAAGGTGGTGAAGATGGCCACCAGATCCACCAAGAAAAAGTGCAACATATCCAAAACTCAACACTCCAGTGCATTTTTTGTAAAAGAACATTGGTTTTGACGATTGTGAGCCACCCAAGAACCGTAGGGTACCAATATGACCCGAAAAATGAAGGTGGTGAAGATGGCCACCTGATCCACCAAGAAAAAGTGCAACATATCCAAAACTCTGCAATCCAGTGCATTTTTTGTAAAAGAACATTGGTTTTGACGATTGTGAGCCACCCAAGAACCGTAGGGTACCAATATGACCACCAAAATGAAGGTGGTGAAGATGGCCACCTGATCCACCAAGAAAAAGTGCAACATATCCAAAACTCAACACTCCAGTGCATTTTTTGTAAAAGAACATTGGTTTTGACGATTGTGAGCCACCCAAGAACCGTAGGGTACCAATATGACCACCAAAATGAAGGTGTTGAAGATGAAGAGAATAAACAAAAATAAAAGAAAATTATTTTTGTTATTGTTTTTGTTGAAGATGGCCACCTGATCCACCAAGAAAAAGTGCAACATATCCAAAACTCAACACTCCAGTGCATTTTTTGTAAAAGAACATTCATGTTGACGATTGTGAGCCACCAAAGAACCGTAGGGTACCAATATGACCACCAAAATGAAGGTGTTGAAGTTGGCCACCAGATCCACCAAGAAAAAGTGCAACGTATCCAAAACTCAACACTCCAGTGCATTTTTTGTATAAGAACATTGGTTTTGACGATTGTGAGCCACCCAAGAACCGTAGGGTACCAATATGACCACCAAAATGAAGGTGTTGAAGATGGCCACCTGATCCACCAAGAAAAAGTGCAACATATCCAAAACTCTGCAATCCAGTGCATTTTTTGTAAAAGAACATTGATTTTGACGATTGTGAGCCACCCAAGAACCGTAGGGTACCAATATGACCACCAAAATGAAGGTGTTGAAGATGGCCACCTGATCCATTAAAAAAAAGTGCAACATATCCAAAACTCAACACTCCAGTGCATTTTTTGTAAAAGAACATTGGTTTTGACGATTGTGAGCCACCCAAGAACGGTAGGGTACCAATATGACCACCAAAATGAAGGTGGTGAAGATGGCCACCTGATCCACCAAGAAAAAGTGCAACATATCCAAAACTCAACGCTCCAGTGCATTTTTTGTAAAAGAACATTGTTTTTGACGATTGTGAGCCACCCAAGAACCGTAGGATACCAATATGACCACCAAAATAAAGGTGGTGAAGATGGCCACCTGATCCACCAAGAAAAAGTGCAACATATCCAAAACTCAACACTCCAGTGCATTTTTTGTAAAAGAACATTCATGTTGACGATTGTGAGCCACCAAAGAACCGTAGGGTACCAATATGACCACCAAAATGAAGGTGTTGAAGTTGGCCACCAGATCCACCAAGAAAAAGTGCAACGTATCCAAAACTCAACACTCCAGTGCATTTTTTGTATAAGAACATTGGTTTTGACGATTGTGAGCCACCCAAGAACCGTAGGGTACCAATATGACCACCAAAATGAAGGTGGTGAAGATGGCCACCTGATCCACCAAGAAAAAGTGCAACATATCCAAAACTCAACACTCCAGTGCATTTTTTGTAAAAGAACATTGGTTTTGACGATTGTGAGCCACCCAAGAACCGTAGGGTACCAATATGACCACCAAAATGAAGGTGTTGAAGTTGGCCACCAGATCCACCAAGAAAAAGTGCAACGTATCCAAAACTCAACACTCCAGTGCATTTTTTGTATAAGAACATTGGTTTTGACGATTGTGAGCCACCCAAGAACCGTAGGGTACCAATATGACCACCAAAATGAAGGTGTTGAAGATGGCCACCTGATCCACCAAGAAAAAGTGCAACATATCCAAAACTCAAAACTCCAGTGCATTTTTTGTAAAAGAACATTGGTTTTGACGATTGTGAGCCACCCAAGAACCGTAGGGTACCAATATGACCACCAAAATGAAGGTGTTGAAGTTGGTCACAAGATCCACCAAGAAAAAGTGCAACATATCCAAAACTCAACACTCCAGTGCATTTTTTGTATAAGAACATTCGTGTTGACGATTGTGAGCCACCCAAGAACCGTAGGGTACCAATATGACCACCAAAATGAAGGTGGTGAAGATGGCCACCAGATCCACCAAGAAAAAGTGCAACATATCCAAGACTCAACACTCCAGTGCATTTTTTGTAAAAGAACATTGGTTTTGACGATTGTGAGCCACCCAAGAACGGTAGGGTACCAATATGACCACCAAAATGAAGGTGGGGAAGATGGCCACCTGATCCACCAAGAAAAAGTGCAACATATCCAAAACTCTGCAATCCAGTGCATTTTTTGTAAAAGAACATTGGTTTTGACGATTGTGAGCCACCCAAGAACCGTAGGGTACCAATATGACCACCAAAATGAAGGTGGTGAAGATGGCCACCTGATCCACCAAGAAAAAGTGCAACATATCCAAAACTCAACACTCCAGTGCATTTTTTGTAAAAGAACATTGGTTTTGACGATTGTGAGCCACCCAAGAACCGTAGGGTACCAATATGACCACCAAAATGAAGGTATTGAAGATGGCCACCTGATCCACCAAGAAAAAGTGCAACATATCCAAAACTCAACACTCCAGTGCATTTTTTGTATAAGAACATTGGTTTTGACGATTGTGAGCCACCCAAGAACCGTAGGGTGCCAATATGACCACCAAAATAAAGGTGGTGAAGATGGCCACCTGATCCACCAAGAAAAAGTGCAACATATCCAAAACTCAACACTCCAGTGCATTTTTTGTAAAAGAACATTCATGTTGACGATTGTAAGCAACCAAAGAACCGTAGGGTACCAATATGACCACCAAAATGAAGGTGTTGAAGTTGGCCACCAGATCCACCAAGAAAAAGTGCAACGTATCCAAAACTCAACACTCCAGTGCATTTTTTGTAAAAGAACATTGGTTTTGACGATTGTGAGCCACCCAAGAACCGTAGGGTACCAATATGCCCACCAAAATGAAGGTGTTGAAGATGGCCACCTGATCCACCAAGAAAAAGTGCAACATATCCAAAACTCTACAATCCAGTGCATTTTTTGTAAAAGAACATTGATTTTGACGATTGTGAGCCACCCAAGAACCGTAGGGTACCAATATGACCACCAAAATGAAGGTGGTGAAGATGGCCACCTGATCCACCAAGAAAAAGTGCAACATATCCAAAACTCAACACTCCAGTGCATTTTTTGTATAAGAACATTGATTTTGACGATTGTGAGCCACCCAAGAACCGTAGGGTACCAATATGACCACCAAAATGAAGGTGGTGAAGATGGCCACCTGATCCACCAAGAAAAAGTGCAACATATCCAAAACTCTACAATCCAGTGCATTTTTTGTAAAAGAACATTGGTTTTGACGATTGTGAGCCACCCAAGAACCGTAGGGTACCAATATGACCACCAAAACGAAGGTGTTGAAGTTGGCCACCAGATCCACCAAGAAAAAGTGCAACATATCCAAAACTCTACAATCCAGTGCATTTTTTGTAAAAGAACATTGATTTTGACGATTGTGAGCCACCCAAGAACCGTAGGGTACCAATATGACCACCAAAATGAAGGTGGTGAAGATGGCCACCTGATCCACCAAGAAAAAGTGCAACATATCCAAAACTCAAAACTCCAGTGCATTTTTTGTAAAAGAACATTGGTTTTGACGATTGTGAGCCACCCAAGAACCGTAGGGTACCAATATGACCACCAAAATGAAGGTGGTGAAGATGGCCACCTGATCCACCAAGAAAAAGTGCAACATATCCAAAACTCAACACTCCAGTGCATTTTTTGTAAAAGAACATTGGTTTTGACGATTGTGAGCCACCCAAGAACCGTAGGGTACCAATATGACCACCAAAATGAAGGTGTTGAAGTTGGTCACAAGATCCACCAAGAAAAAGTGCAACATATCCAAAACTCAACACTCCAGTGCATTTTTTGTATAAGAACATTCGTGTTGACGATTGTGAGCCACCCAAGAACCGTAGGGTACCAATATGACCACCAAAATGAAGGTGGTGAAGATGGCCACCAGATCCACCAAGAAAAAGTGCAACATATCCAAAACTCAACACTCCAGTGCATTTTTTGTAAAAGAACATTGGTTTTGACGATTGTGAGCCACCCAAGAACCGTAGGGTACCAATATGACCACCAAAATGAAGGTGGTGAAGATGGCCACCTGATCCACCAAGAAAAAGTGCAACATATCCAGTGCATTTTTTGTAAAAGAACATTGGTTTTGACGATTGTGAGCCACCCAAGAACCGTAGGGTACCAATATGACCACCAAAATGAAGGTGGGGAAGATGGCCACCTGATCCACCAAGAAAAAGTGCAACATATCCAAAACTCAACACTCCAGTGCATTTTTTGTAAAAGAACATTGGTTTTGACGATTGTGAGCCACCCAAGAACCGTAGGGTACCAATATGACCACCAAAATGAAGGTGTTGAAGATGGCCACCTGATCCACCAAGAAAAAGTGCAACATATCCAAAACTCAACACTCCAGTGCATTTTTTGTAAAAGAACATTCATGTTGACGATTGTGAGCCACCAAAGAACCGTAGGGTACCAATATGACCACCAAAATGAAGGTGTTGAAGTTGGCCACCAGATCCACCAAGAAAAAGTGCAACGTATCCAAAACTCAACACTCCAGTGCATTTTTTGTATAAGAACATTGGTTTTGACGATTGTGAGCCACCCAAGAACCGTAGGGTACCAATATGACCACCAAAATGAAGGTGTTGAAGATGGCCACCTGATCCACCAAGAAAAAGTGCAACATATCCAAAACTCTACAATCCAGTGCATTTTTTGTAAAAGAACATTGATTTTGACGATTGTGAGCCACCCAAGAACCGTAGGGTACCAATATGACCACCAAAATGAAGGTGATGAAGATGGCCACCTGATCCACCAAGAAAAAGTGCAACATATCCAAAACTCAAAACTCCAGTGCATTTTTTGTAAAAGAACATTGGTTTTGACGATTGTGAGCCACCCAAGAACCGTAGGGTACCAATATGACCACCAAAATGAAGGTGTTGAAGATGGCCACCTGATCCACCAAGAAAAAGTGCAACATATCCAAAACTCAATACTCCAGTGCATTTTTTGTATAAGAACATTGATTTTGACGATTGTGAGCCACCCAAGAACCGTAGGGTACCAATATGACCACCAAAATGAAGGTGTTGAAGTTGGTCACAAGATCCACCAAGAAAAAGTGCAACATATCCAAAACTCAACACTCCAGTGCATTTTTTGTATAAGAACATTCGTGTTGACGATTGTGAGCCACCCAAGAACCGTAGGGTACCAATATGACCACCAAAATGAAGGTGGTGAAGATGGCCACCAGATTCACCAAGAAAAAGTGCAACATATCCAAAACTCAACACTCCAGTGCATTTTTTGTAAAAGAACATTGGTTTTGACGATTGTGATCCACCCAAGAACCGTAGGGTACCAATATGACCACCAAAATGAAGGTGGTGAAGATGGCCACCTGATCCACCAAGAAAAAGTGCAACATATCCAAAACTCTGCAATCCAGTGCATTTTTTGTAAAATAACATTGGTTTTGACGATTGTGAGCCACCCAAGAACCGTAGGGTACCAATATGACCACCAAAATGAAGGTGGTGAAGATGGCCACCTGATCCACCAAGAAAAAGTGCAACATATCCAAAACTCAACACTCCAGTGCATTTTTTGTATAAGAACAGTGGTTTTGACGATTGTGAGCCACCCAAGAACCGTAGGGTCCCAATATGACCACCAAAATGAAGGTGGTGAAGATGGCCACCTGATCCACCAAGAAAAAGTGCAACTCAACACTCCAGTGCATTTTTTGTAAAAGAACATTGGTTTTGACGATTGAGAGCCACCCAAGAACCGCAGGGTAGCAATATTACCACCAAAATGAAGGTGTTGAAGATGACCACCAGATCCACAAAGAAAAAGTGCAACATATCCAAAACTCAACACTCCAGTGCATTTTTTGAACAAGAAGATAAGTTTTGACTACTGAGAGCCACCCAAGGACCGCAGGGTACAACTATGACCACCAAAATGAAGGTGTTGAAGATGGCCACCGGATCCACCAAGAAAAAGTGCAACATTTCCAAAACTCAACACTCCAGTGCATTTTTTTATAAGAACAATGGTTTTGACGATTGTGAACCACCCAAGAACCGTAGGGTACCAATATGACCAGCAAAATGAAAGTGGTGAAGATGGCCACCTTATCCACCAACAGAAAGTGCAACATATCCAAAACTCTACACTCCAGTGCATTTTTTGTAAAAGAACATTGGTTTTGACGATTGTGAGCCACCCAAGAACCGTAGGGTACCAATATTACCACCAAAATGAAGGTGTTGAAGATGACCACCAGATCCACCAAGAAAAAGTGCAACATATCCAGAACTCAACACTCCAGTGAATTTTTCGAACAAGAAGATAAGTTTTGACTACTGAGAGCCACCCAAGGACCGCAGGGTACCACTATGACCACCAAAATGAAGGTGTTGAAGATGGCCACCGGATCCACCAAGAAAAAGTGCAACATATCCAAAACTCAACACTCCAAAGCATTTTTTGTAAAAGAACAGTGGTTTTGACGATTGTGAGCCACCCAAGAACCGTAGGGTACCAATATGACCACCAAAATGAAGGTGGTGAAGATGGCCACCTGATCCACCAAGAAAAAGTGCAACATATCCAAAACTCAACACTCCAATGCATTTTTTGTAAAAGAACATTGGTTTTGACGATTGTGAGCCACCCAAGAACCGTAGGGTACCAATATGACCAGCAAAATGAAGGTGGTGAAGATGGCCACCTGATCCACCAAGAAAAAGTGAAACATATCCAAAACTCAACACTCCAATGCATTTTTTGTAAAAGAACATTGGTTTTGACGATTGTGAGCCACCCAAGAACCGTAGGGTACCAATATGACCAGCAAAATGAAGGTGGTGAAGATGGCCACCTGATCCACCAAGAAAAAGTGCAACATATCCAAAACTCAACACTCCAGTGCATTTTTTGTACAAGAACAGTGGTTTTGACGATTGTGAGCCACCCAAGAACCGTAGGGTACCAATATGACCACCAAAATGAAGGTGGTGAAGATGGCCACCAGATCCACCAAGAAAAAGTGCAACATATCCAAAACTCAACACTCCAATGCATTTTTTGTAAAAGAACATTGGTTTTGACGATTGTGAGCCACCCAAGAACCGTAGGGTACTAATATGACCAGCAAAATGAAGGTGGTGAAGATGGCCACCTGATCCACCAAGAAAAAGTGCAACATATCCAAAACTCAACACTCCAGTGCATTTTTTGTACAAGAACAGTGGTTTTGACGATTGTGAGCCACCCAAGAACCGTAGGGTACCAATATGACCACCAAAATGAAGGTGGTGAAGATGGCCACCTGATCCACCAAGAAAAAGTGCAACATATCCAAAACTCAACACTCCAGTGCATTTTTTAAACAAGAAGATAAGTTTTGACTACTGAGAGCCACCCAAGGACCGCAGGGTACCAATATGACCACCAAAATGAAGGTGGTGAAGATGGCCACCTGATCCACCAAGAAAAAGTGCAACATATCCAAAACTCAACACTCCAATGCATTTTTTGTAAAAGAACATTGGTTTTGACGATTGTGAGCCACCCAAGAACCGTAGGGTACCAATATGACCAGCAAAATGAAGGTGGTGAAGATGGCCACCGGATCCACCAAGAAAAAGTGCAACATATCCAAAACTCAACACTCCAGTGCATTTTTTGTACAAGAACATTGGTTTTGACGATTGTGAGCCACCCAAGAACCGTAGGGTACCAATATGACCACCAAAATGAAGGTGGTGAAGATGGCCACCTGATCCACCAAGAAAAAGTGCAACATATCCAAAACTCAACACTCCAGTGCATTTTTTGTACAAGAACAGTGGTTTTGACGATTGTGAGCCACCCAAGAACCGTAGGGTACCAATATGACCACCAAAATGAAGGTGGTGAAGATGGCCACCTGATTCACCAAGAAAAAGTGCAACATATCCAAAACTCAACACTCCAGTGCATTTTTTGTACAAGAACAGTGGTTTTGACGATTGTGAGCCACCCAAGAACCGTAGGGTACCAATATGACCACCAAAATGAAGGTGGTGAAGATGGCCACCTGATCCACCAAGAAAAAGTGCAACATATCCAAAACTCAACACTCCAGTGCATTTTTTGTAAAAGAACATTGGTTTTGACGATTGTGAGCCACCCAAGAACCGTAGGGTACCAATATGACCAGCAAAATGAAGGTGGTGAAGATGGCCACCGGATCCACCAAGAAAAAGTGCAACATATCCAAAACTCAACACTCCAGTGCATTTTTTGTACAAGAACAGTGGTTTTGACGATTGTGAGCCACCCAAGAACCGTAGGGTACCAATATGACCAGCAAAATGAAGGTGGTGAAGATGGCCACCTGATCCACCAAGAAAAAGTGCAACATATCCAAAACTCTACACTCCAGTGCATTTTTTGTAAAAGAACATTGGTTTTGACGATTGTGAGCCACCCAAGAACCGTAGGGTACCAATATGACTACCAAAATGAAGGTGGTGAAGATGGCCACCTGATCCACCAAGAAAAAGTGCAACATATCCAAAACTCAACACTCCAGTGCATTTTTTGTAAAAGAACATTGGTTTTGACGATTGTGAGCCACCCAAGAACCGTAGGGTACCAATATTACCACCAAAATGAAGGTGTTGAAGATGACCACCAGATCCACCAAGAAAAAGTGCACCATATCCAAAACTCAACACTCCAGTGCATTTTTTGAACAAGAAGATAAGTTTTGACTACTTAGAGCCACCCAAGGACCGCAGGGTACCACTATGACCACTAAAATGAAGGTGTTGAAGATGGCCACCGGATCCACCAAGAAAAAGTGCAACATATCCAAAACTCAACACTCCAGTGCATTTTTTGTACAAGAATAGTGGTTTTGACGATTGTGAGCCACCCAAGAACCGTAGGGTACCAATATGACCACCAAAATGAAGGTGCTGAAGATGGCCACCTGATCCAAAAAGTGCAACATAGTTTTAACGATTGTGAGCCACCCATGAACAGTAGGGTACCAATATGACCACCAAAATGAAGGTCTTGAAGATGGCCAACCGATCCACCAAGACAAATTTAGCCTTGTGAATAGAGTAATCGTAGTAGCCGTGGCGTGATTGTTAGTGCGATGGACTGTCATGCCGGAGGTATAAGTTTCGATCCCCTGCCTCGCCACCTATTTATTTAAAGAAAAACGGCTACTGCCTCTTGCGAGGAAGTGACAAATCCTCTAAGAGTATCTCCTGTCACAGAAAAGTGCCGCTCGTTAGCTGTTCGGATTCGGCAATAAACTGTAGGTCCCCTCCATTCCTGCAGACACGCACACAGGAAAGGTTGAGAGTTGTAAGTCACTAGGCCCTAGTTCTTCATGAGCTGTTGTGCCATCAAATTTATTTATTTTTTTTGTTTATGCCTAAAACAGCACATATTTTTTTTTGGCATAGTGGCATGCACTATAACATTTTACTTCGACAAGTTGCGTCCCAAGTATTCTAACACTTTTTGACATGTATATCGGTGCCTTGAAAAAAAGTCAAAGGCAATAAAGTCTAAAGCAAAATTTTGGAATTTATTGGGCTTTTAAGATTGCAATAAAGTCCAAAACGATTTTGAGCTTTTTCGCACTCTCAGAGTGCAATAAAGTCTTTTGGACTTTATTGCACTAATCTCTTTTTGAAAAAAAAAAGATAAATGTATTTTAGCACGAATTTTCAATTTTCACATCCAAAATTGATCTTCTGTTGAGCAAAAGCGTAGCGGGCAAAGATCAATTTTTGGTGTAAAAATCTAAAATTTGCGCGAATTTTTAAAAAATTGCGTTCCAACTTTTTTCCTATAACTTACTACAATTAAGTAGTAGTTTTGATTTTAAGCCAAATACTAAAAATTGGATGCCGAAATGTCTTTTAGTTTTTGAGGAAATTAAAAATAACTGAAGTAACTAAAGTCTCTTAATTCGATCCTATTTTCAGCTAAGTAGTAAACTAGATATGGTTAATTTTAAATTTTCTCAAAAACTAAAAATCATTAAGGCATCCAATATTTAGTGCTTGACTCCATATATATAGGACCATCGGATATTAGAAACAAAACTACTACTTAATAACGTAAAATTTCGAACAAAATTAGTTTGAACACATTTTTTGCATTATTTTTTTCATAATTTTGAGTTTGAAAATAAATTTTTCAAAAGCTATTGTCTGAAACTATTTTAATTAAAAACAAAACAAAGAACAGACTTCCAGCTGTAAAAAAAGCATAGCGTGACATTGTAGGTGTTGCCGTTGTTATTTTATGATCTCTTTTCTATTTCTAATCAGTTTTTAAAAAAATGTTCCCTCCAGCCTAAGCGGGGGGAAACAGACCACCCTCCCATACGATTTTTTTCTTGTCTCAACTCAGCCTATACGCCTTAGCTTTTTTCACACCGTATGCGAATTATCCTAAGTATTTTAGTGCATTCTCCATTTGTATGGAAAACTAAAAACCCTAACTCTACCGATTGCATTATTTTGAAAACCGTTATTTTTATGAAGAAAAGTGTTATACTCTTTTTTGTAGGAAATTTTCTAAGCTACAAATTCGTCGCCAACATTTTTTCTGTGCAAGGCACCGTTATGGAGATAGTCCTGAAAAACCATTTTGGGGATCCTTTAACCCCCCGTAAAGTTGTTAGCGGCGGCGCTCCTATCAATGGGGACTTTTTAAAGTTTATTAAGAACATCATCAGGAAGCTGTATACCAAAATCGAGCTTTCCGGCGAGTTTTCCGTAATTTAGCTGTTTTTAGCAAATTTTTCAATTTCTGTTGGCATCAAACAAAATTCTATAACCAAGTTACCCCTCCACCATTGAGAAATTGGCCAACTTAAACAAACATTTTTTTGAAAGTACAAAATTAGATTTTAATCACCAACGACCAATCTGTTCCTGTTTGTATTTTTTTTTTTATTTTTTCTGTGTGTTCGTGCAGATGAGTATCCATTTTCCATTCCAATCCAATTCTACTGGTAACATTGTCCTCGCGCAATAGGTTAGGTATACAGGTTCTTAAGCAATTTTATCAGCTTTATCCCCAAAGAAGGTATAAAAGATTTGAAACATTTCCGCCTGTTTGGATGCACCTTCTTCATATGAATGCTGAATACAAATGGCTAATTGAAGGGAATTTCTTCTTCGATTATCGGCACTATAATGCTGCTGCTACCGCCATCGCCACCGCCTCTGCCAGGAGGGACAAAGAACATGGCAACAGACACAGTCCCATATAGGAACAAGAATGAACACCCATGAGAATAGAGGCAGTGCCCAAATGACTATCGAAATGGGATCATCATATTGTTTTGGAATAGAACTGGTGCATTTGAATGGGCATAGGAATGCGGGTGGAAACCGAAGTTCGAATATAGTGTAGTAAATGATGTTATTTGTTTCAAGGCGATAAGAATTCAATGAGGTGGGTCATTCGAGATGGTATAGGTATTATAAAAGGTACTTACGTTAGAAGACGTTCTCAAAAGAATGCCCATAAGATGAAGCCTTATCAAAGGCAAGGTAAATTTGTAAGCATTAATTCAACATTGAGAATGTAAATTGTTTAATCAGAGATTGTGTAACGAAAAACTGCAATTGTGATATGATCCAAAGGGCTATAGGAAGAAGAAGATATAAAATATTTGGTACATTAAATTCAAACAATAGGTTGTTCCTATTATTCGTTTAGAACAGAATCCCAATTGAATTCTAAAAAATCCAAGAATCTCTGCCCTGCCTGATGTTAAATACAGTTTCCTTACAAGGTTTTTCGATAGTGGAAAGCCGAGAGCTCTTTTTTATACAAAATGTTTATTTAGATCAAGATTGATTTAAAAACATCTTTTTTTTTGGTTTGGTAATATAGATGAGAATTTGAAGTTAAATGAAGTTGAACGTATATACCTAACTAATTGCACTTTTCCGGATGCCTTATAGCTTTGATAGTAAATAAAAATAGTCAATAAAAAAATACCGTTACCTTTGGGGTTTTTTGTTAAAATGTTATCATTCGCGACAAAATTAATATGTGGTTTTACAAGTACAATTACTAAAAAAAAAATGTAATAATTTAATTTTTATTTTTGGAAAGTGCATATTAGAAATTAAAACAATCAATTAAAAAGCCGACAATAACATCTATTTAGTATAAAAGAAAATTCTAAAATTCAATGCCACTAGCTTTTTAGTTAGAGTTACGTGAAATAATAAACCTGGTAAAATTCCTAGATCAGTGTTTCCCAACTTTTAAACATTGTACACCTTCTAAAATTTCAATAGCCCTGAGTACACCCCGTTATATTTGAAGGTATAGAAGGCGAAATGTTTTTTTCTATGTTAGTGGGAACGCTTTGAATACTTGCAAGTTATAAGCTAAATCCTCAGATTTAACTTTGGTGGGAACCTAGTACCTGTTAGTGTTGAAGACTAAATTAATTGCTAGTATCGTTATCCCTTCGTGTACATTAGGTAGGGTGTCCGTTATTTCCCAAACTCTTTTATTTTTTGATGGGCCATCACCTAAATCGAAAGCTTATGCGCTAAGAAAAATTTACTGATCAAAAAAAACTTTGTCTGAGGTCATTAAACCGTGCCTCTAAAGCCATACTTTTCCCATAGAAATTTGTTTCATGGAAATTTTGCACTTTTTAATTTTTATTTTTCTCTCGAACGAATGTAGCTGTTCTTAATTTTTTTTTTCTGATTATTTTTCCACTATTTCTTTAAAAAACCACCAAGAGAAAAATTTATATTTTATTTCGAATTTTAAAAGTTCACACATTTGTACTGTACATTTTTTACTTTTATTTTTATTTTTTTTACTTTTTAACCGCACAAGTTTTTTTAATTTTTTTGCTGATTTTCATAAAAAAAATAATGCCTTTAACAAAGAAAATTCATATATTTCTGAAAAACAAAAAAATATAATTTATTTTGATTTTTTAAATTACTAAATATTTTAATTACTTGCCCTTTTTTATGTTTAATATTTTTTCTTGAACTACGGCTCTTATTTGCATTTTTGTTATTGGTTTTGGTTATTAGTATTTCCTTTAAAAAACACATGAAAAAATTTATGCTGAAATGTTTGTTTTGTATTTATTTAAATTATTTAAAAAAAATACATATTTTTCTTTTAATCTTTTTATTTTTTAATGTTACTATATCATCTAAAATCATATTTTGTAGTTATTGGTAATACTAAATATCTCATACATACAAGACGAAAGTTTTTAAATAAATTGTGATAGCAATTATGTTGATGTTCGCAATGATAGAAGCCTCTCCTCTGGATAACGAATGTAAAGATCCAAGACCTGTTCCAAGGGTCCGCTGTATGCAAGATGCTTTCAAAGGATGCAAAAAGTCGATTTATCTAATATATAATATATACTAAAATGTAAAAAAGTTTTTATTTTTCTATTTCTTTTCCTAACCAAAATATGTAACCTGCTTTTGCTAACAACTAGCAGACAAAGCTCCGCGTAGGTACCTGTAAAATATTCTTTGCATACCCCAAGGGGTCGCTCATCGCTAATTTCTATTTTCCATACAAATTGTATGGTGAGCTTTTCTTTTGCTTGTTTTTCTATTTAATAACTTTATAACGTTCTACCGTACGAAACTGATCAAGACGTAATCTTAAAGGAAATTGAATGTTCTGTAAAAAATGACCCTTACTTCGTATTTAATTAATGTACATCTTCCAAAGTTATTAGAGCTGATAAATTTAAATATATGATAAATACTTGACCTTTATTAACCAATAAGTTGCCTTTTAAATGGCATACCTACTATTTTTTTTTTTTGCGAGAATTTCACACCCACGTATGAGGTGCTAAGATCCAAAAGCTTCCCATTGATGCCTTTGGAAAGACATCAGAAAATATATTATATATATTATTGTATATAAACTCGATGTTTATTATTTTCTGTCTTTCCAATTTTTTTTTAAACAAAAATCTTTAAATAGTTTTAAAATAAGGTCGTAAGATTAAGCAAGCTATGACTAAAGGATCGCAGGTTCATCATCATTAGAAGATATATAGCTCCGTACATATATGCATATACATAGATGCAGAACGAGTAATTTGGTCATTAACCCACTAAGCTTAAGTTGGATATTATTAAAGACAGGTTTTTTTTTAGGTCTGAGGACTATATATAGCACGACAAAAATTTAAATTAAATATTGTTGATAAATATAAAGCTATGATACCACTTATGTACATACATATATTTTAAGAAATAAAAATAATTTAAATTAAAAACATTAATCAATCAAAATAACAAAAGAAAACTAAGTTAAACACATTTGTGACAGTGACCTCAACTACTTCACGTCTACTTCAGTCCATAACTCAAATTGATCCCCTTCAAACAATCACGTTAGCAATAAAAAAAATCAAGTCTCATAAAAATGCAAGCTTGGCACAGACTTCACACTTATTTCCGACGCACCGTCACCTCAAATCATCATCGAAACATAATTTTCAATCGAGTTAAAAGAAACAAGCAAAAAATATGCATGACTTGTCGCACGTAATTGCCAAGTGAAAAATTTACAAAACAATAATTTATTTCTTTTTAAAAAAATTTTTCAATTTCAAATGGTAAAAACAAAAATTTTATAGTTAATTTAGAGAACAATCACTTCTTGACTTCTCAAATTTAGAAACTAAAATTTCACGTTCCTGGTATTTTTTTTTTTTTTAATTTTATACATAGTTTAAAAAAAAATTGAAAATCTCGTTATTTTACTTTACTTTTTCATCGTTTTTATCAGGTATTATTAGACCTACATATACATTTTTTTGCCACCAAACCAATACTTGCCTTATAGTAGACCAATCACAAAAAAAAATATTATTAATTTATTAACAAACATCATATAGTTTCCACTTCCCAGGTGTCGACCAATAAAACGCGCGAAAACAACACTTCACCTTTCCCAAAGTCACTGACTCATAATATTATTATTACTCCAAGCTCATAGCCATACTATGGTGTTTTGAATACCTCATATGGCAAACTACTTTTTACTATAGAAGCTATGAGATGAAGCTCTACAGACTCGTTTCGTAGGCGGATAACTCTGCACCTAACCACCATAAAGACAAAAAACGAAACACAACAACAAAAACAATAACAAAAAAATAAACTTCGAATATGAAATTTTCTTCTAGAGTATCTCAATAAATATCTGGCAGTTACACCTCGAATCTCAACCACGTCAGTTGTTGGTTAACATTTTTAATTTACGAAACAAACAATACGAATCACAAAAAAAAAATATGTATCGCCACGGCAAGAAAGACGATTACATCCAAACCAAGTGCGAAGGATGGAATGGAAAATTCGTATATGGCGAAGGATCTGCCAATAATGTCTCAAAAGTGCGTAAGCACAACGAATTCGTAACGAATACGAATAATTTCTATGGATTCAACACAGAACCAATTATCCTGCCAACAACGTGGGACGGTACATTCGCCAAGAGCGGCGAAGTGCTGATGCAACAGGAACGCAATCGATCCGATGATCAGAATTACTTTGAATACGATTCGGAGCCGACAATTTTGCCAACCGAATGGAATGGCCAATTCGAATTGGATCCAGACGATGTCCGCATAAAGCCAGAGAGGAATTATTCAGATGTCAGAGACTATGCAGAGGCAAAAAGATTCCGGCAAGTGAATTGAGTCGAGGACAATGGCAAAGCGCAATAAGCCGCAGTTGTATTGGATACAAACAAACAAGAATTAATAAAAAAAAAAAAAAAAAAAAAAACAATAACGAACGAGTTGAAAATAAGGTACACCCTAGCCATATTTATAACTTGAAACACGAAGAAGGAAAAACGCTCGCCTCCTCATACAAAAGCAGAGCATCTTTTACTAACCTGCTGTGTAACTTATTACCTGTTGAAAGTTCGACTAACTCATTTTTGTAATTAATTTATTTTGTACATTTTTGAATTTTACTCATCAATGGAAATTTTTAATAAAAAAAAAAAGTAGCTACTTTTTGATACATATAAATTACTGGTGTCGTGTTTGTGTTCCGCACCTTTAATGGTAAACCGTGATTTGTGATGGGCGTTTATAAGTGGGCAGCCTACTTTGCAATAGAAAGTGGATCTGAAGTGAATTAGCTTTGAATGCTAAAATAGATTATTCTTTTTTCTTTTTACATCGGAAGCAGTTAAAAAAAAAAAAACCCACGTACTCGTACATATATTAAAAGGCTGTCTATGGCGTATACTTACTTTTTGTATTTATTTTAGATTCACACCTATGTAATTACTTACAATTTTTCGCAGGCATACTGTGTTAGTATATAGTGTACAGTTAATGAATAGACAAAAAATGGCGGTTCAATAAGTTTTATTTCCAAGAAAGAAGTAGTACAGAATTGAAAACGTGAGGTATTGTATTATTAAAAAAAAAAAAAACAACACAAACATATATTTGCCAGTAAGACCTAGGGTCTTATAAATTAGGCAATGTTAGAAGGAATAGAAGGATAGGATAGTTTTTTGTTGTCACAGTGGACTGAGAAATAAGGTTTTGATTATCTCATTAAATCCCAGGGGTGGCGTTCAGTTAAGGGAATATAGAAAAGAATGCTGCCTAGACTGGGGCTCGAACCCACACATCCAGGTTACCAGTCAAGCACTACTTCCACTGCGCCGGGGCCACCCCCGGCGTACATATGTACAGTCGACTCCGCTTAACTGAAAAAATCGGTTAACTGAAACAAAAGCTTAAGTGAAAACTCCTTTTAATTGAAACCAACAATCTTCACCTCGCATAACTGAGACTATCAATGAGCGCTGCCACCAAATTTTCAATTGAACACACCTTTTCAATTTGAAATGTCAAAATATTTCTTATTTCTTCATTCTCGAACTTTCTGTAATTTCATGCCGGTATAGTTGATTTTATATTTTGGTTTAGTTTTTGACTTACACGTTCTCAAAATATATAAATTAGTTTTTTTTTATAAAACTCCGCTTATGTGAAACTAGTTTCAGTTATCCGAAGTTCGTTTAAATGAGAACTCCGCTTAACTGAAACAAAATTTTCTGCAATTTAAGTGTTCCAGTTAAGCGGAGCCGACTGTATACATAAAATTTGAAGAACAGTGCAGAAAAAAATAAAACTTTTTGCCTTAATATTTTGTTCAATAAGAATTTTTGTACACTGTTGTCACTATTGATTCGTATAAAGAAAACAACCTTGAATAAAAATGGATTTTTGTAAATGTATAAAATAATTTCATCTAGCCTCATCCATTCAAAATGAAAAACGCATGAAATAGTTAATAGCAAGGAGTATAGAGTCATGCAGTTCATGTGTTTTGTTAGAATGTACATAGTGTATACGTATATCTATATTTGAAAGGTAGCTATTTAAATTTTAAGACATTAGGTCTTTTGAAAAAAAAAAGTAAATAGTGTTTTTGCAAGAAGCTAAAGCTAGCTTTAGTCAAAGCTTTTGCTAGTAGCTAAAGCTAGAAAGTTAAAGCTTTTTTTTTGTTTTATGTGAATAAAAAAAATAATACACTTCTTTTTTTTTAGCTTGAGGTAGAAAATTTTAGTTTAAGCTTGATATTTTGAACTTACGTTTGTTTATTCATCTGTCGACTTAGGTAGCTATAGATAAAACTTTAGTTTTATCTATCAGTCAGTCATCTGTGCGTTAACTGATACGTCACCAGTTATATAAAGATTAAACGGGTGGGCGCATTTGCTTCAAATTTGGAAGAGACTATTTGTAAGTGATGGGCTTCTCACACTTGTGAATTCTTTTGCTGCATGGCTTGTCTCTTATATAATTAGGGCTATGAATAGAACGTGGAAGCCTTTTTAATCATAAACAAATCTAAGATGTTTTAGAGATCAAAATATAGTTGCAATCAATAGCTCTAAAATATACCAGGAAACGTCTATTTACTGTTGTGATTTAATAATATTTTTGGTAAAGTGTCTAACATTTTTGTTAACTGACTCTAGGTTCACTCAGGTATCTGCTGATTCCCCTCAAAAATATTCAAAAAGCCACTGGACAATTTTTTTTTTTTAACCCAAAAAATCTATGAACTAAGTTCTTCGCTAATTTAATAGCTTCCTATATATGGTCGTCTAACGCGTAAACAATCACCCACACTTTCATTTTTACTAAGTAGAATTCTTATAATACGAACTAGACAAAGGTTTCTAGACAGGGGTGAAGAAATCTTGGATTTTTTGTAGCTTTCACTTTAAAATTCTAGTTAAAACTATTTGTAAACGCACACTGTGGGTCAACAAAATTTAAATAAGGCCAGGCGCGCACGTGCAACTAAACAGTTTGGTTTCGATTTAGCACAATGGGCTTATATGGGAGTACGCATCGGTTTATGTGCGCGGACTCTCATATAATTCTATAGTACTCAAAATCGAAACCAAACTGTTTAGTTGCATGTGCGCGCCTGGCCTAAGAGTTAAAAATTATTCAATTATTATATGATATGAAGTTATATAATATTGATAACTTCACGAAAAAATTTAAAAAAAATATATACCCGCAGCATCTTTAATTGGCCACAATAAAACGACAAATGTAAAAATTCTTGCCAAAATAAGCACCACCCTAATCTACATAGGTGCTGACACTCTCAGCCATTCATGTTTGCGTGTTTTTAGTTGGCAATAATGGAAAGGACCAACCATTTTCCAAAATACTTCAGCTGAAATAAGCTAGACAAATTTTTTGGCATTAATATATTCTTTCTTATGGAGCATTCAGTATCAGCAATATTTGACTAATCTTTAAAAAAAAAAATGTTTTGGTGCGCCTAAAATTTGTTTCCGTTTAATAACGTATTCTACGCCTGAAATTTGTTTGCCATCGCTGTATGATATGATACAAATACCTGTACTTTTTCTTGATGTCGATGACGATTTTTTTAAATATTTCTTCAGGTTCCCATTTTAATATCATCATCATAATCATATGTATATGTGAAGTATAATATAAAATTTGTTTTCAATAAAAAAAACTTAAACCTTCTTATAAAAATGTTTACTTAATTTGTTTTCGGTATAAATAATCCTACGTCGCGTGTCATTGCGTCATCGCATTTTGATGTCGTGTTTTGTAAAAATAGCTTAGATCTCGTCAGTGTTATTGTTTGCTATTAGAATAGGTTACGCAAGATCAAAAATAATTAATATTAAGATTACGAAGCTGGTTATTTGTTTTTTTTTTTTTTTTAACTACGCTTCAGATGGAAGATAATTAAGTTGGTTCTTATAAACTTCCTTATAATATATTGTAACAATATTATTATAATATGGTAATTTAATTTATGAACTTGAAGCTTCAGATGATTATTGATATTTTTAACAATTTAATTGGCCCCAGAAATTGACATGATGGATCATTTGTATCTATTTATATAGGATTTTTCGTTTTATGCAGTGACAGATGTTTAAAACTCAGTTTTCCCCAAAGCGTAACGCAAACTTTAAAAATAAATACAAAAAACATGACAACATCAATATATCTCCAAGAACATAGGAAATACATTTACAAACTCAATTACTCTACTAATTGCTCAGGTATACATAGCGCCGATATATGTATGTATACGTTTTATTCATAATCTAAACTGGCTTTAAACAAGAAGTCGTTGGCGAACTACATAGTTACTTTGTTAAAATAGCTTGGGGGTGTTATGCAGAAATTAATTTAATGCTTTCAAACGGAGCATTCAGTTTCAGTATAAGCAATATTCTGCACTAAGCTGACATTAATTCACAGTTAAGCCTAAGAGATTACGATAAATAAAAATCAAAAGTTGATTAAATAAAATGGATCACCCACAACTTTTGTTTAAAAACACTGACTATTGACACAAACACCTAACTAATAAAATCTTTGTTAATAAAAAAACAGAAACAGACTTGAATTTCTATGATTTCATTGATGCAGGTATATAAATAAAACAAAAAGAGATAAAAAACGAAATAATACAATGTCGGGTGTCAGACATTTTTAGTCGTAATTATTAGATTTCCTTCGACGCTTTGAAACTTGATGGCACCTAGCAAACTAGCCATTAAGCAAAAATGTCATTGTCCAAATAATTTGACATCTCCTTATTTATAAATGCATTCTAGCAGTTGTCTAAATATGTCTTAATATTATTCACTATGTCAGACACTACTATTTTTGGTTGGTTTTTGAGCTGTGCAGAGTGAGTGACTCTGTTCAGGCTCATGCGTAGGGGGGAGGGGGGTTGATTAGACTCTGCCTTATGTTTCACAGATCAAAAGCCAAAAAAAAAAAATAATTAATAAATTAAACTTATATTTTATCAAAAATGGTATTTTTCGATGTAAAAAATGCATTTCCTTTTAGTTTCAAATGATTACAGCTTTTTATCTAAGAACAGTTATATTAAAAATCATACAGTTTTGGAAACTGCACAAAAAGGGTAAGTTTTTGAGATAAAGTGCCAGAGTAGTCAGTGGTGGAATTGACTATCTTAACAGGGTGTCATTTTAAATGTGGACGGAATCTCCTTTCGTCTAGATGATTTGTGTGATCCTATTTCCTCACGTTATTGTTTTTAAAAAGTGTTTTTTTTAAAAGTTATCAGTGACGTAAGTTTGTATATAGATTTTAGAAATGGGGAGAGAAAGTGTAGATAAGACCAAATAACCAATTTCGTAATGATTGTAAGTAGGCTAAAAGATATCGAAATGTAATAATATTAGAGTGTAGGCCTGTTACACCAGAGGTTTGTGGATGAAAATCGAGCCTCTTTGATCAAAACGCACCATAATATGCCTTACACCAATAACATTGGGAAAAAGGAGTAAAATTAAAAAAAGAGAAAAAAGTACGTATACGCCCGAGTGTACCATACCAATATAATTAACACAGCTATGTAGTTAAGATTTGTGTGATAACAAACTCGCAGTAAAGGCTGAAAAGCTTTGGTGCCATCATATTAATAATGAAGGTTATAAATGGCTAAATACATGTTGAACACTAAAAAAATATTATTTTTAAATACTTTTTAGAGTTCACCGCAAGTTGTGTAAGTCCCAGACTTCTCAAATAAAACAATTCATTTCCAATGCTGGATAATAGTTGTTTTATTTCCATAACGAAAAACTGAAATAAAATATCAAATTAATAAGACCCTAGGTCTTACTGGCAAATATATGTTTGTGTTGTTTTTTTTTTTTTTAAGAATATAAACTTACACTTTTATGCGTCCTATAATGCATTCAGGATCCTACATTAAATGAAAAATAAAATTTAAATTTAAACTATATAAAAAAATTGAAAAAATAAAAAACGTTCTCAAGGCAAAATATATACATATAACTCTACATAATAATAATAATTAAACAAACATAGAAAAATTAAGTATACTGAGAAAAACAAATTTATTAAATTAAATACCAACAAAATTAATCCTTCTAACAAGTCTCAAAAATTACTACGTTATGTATGCATAAGTACATGCAGATACATTTGTATATTTTGTTTTAATTTTTCTTAATAGCACCATATTAAAAAAAAAACCCGTTTGGCATTCTCAATTTTAAAACAGTAACTTAAGACACTTTAGGTGCATTATTTCATTGTATATCTGTCTTTATCAAAATGTACGCGTATTTTATATGCAAAAATATATTTTTACATTTTAACTAGCGGAACCCGGCAAACGTTATATCGCCCTAAAAGTATAGTTGTTGGCGTATTTGTTCCAGGTGCTATTCATGCTTGCATGACGTTCTTCGTTTACCCCTCACTTTTAAGATCTATGTATCCTTAAAGCCATCATCTAAGTTTAACATTTCAAAGAAATATGAATTTTCAAAATCGGCTTGTAGTTTCTGAAATTAGTCCTATATTAAACAAACAACCTATGGGAACACTCTTGGACTACTACCTAAGATTTTCTTTCATATTTAGCAAAATATGACCGTGTGTTTTAAAATTTGTTCGAAAATACATGCGCTGTTGCTTTGTTGGTGAACTGCTAAACCAATTTTTAAAAACACACTAAGGAGCACTCTCAGCAGACTTCCACGTAAGATTTTCTTGAATTTTGAGAAAAATCGAACCGTGTTTTCTGAAATTAGTTAGTAAATGCTTGCGTTGCTGCACCTTGTTTGAAAACTGCTAGACCGAAGTTGACCAAACGCGCAAAGGAACACTCTTGGACTTCCACGTAAGATTTCCTGAAATTTTGAGATCAATTAGTATGGTGGTTTCGGAGTCCATTTATTGAACTGAAAAACGAAATGTGCGCTTATAGCCATTCCAGACTATCCCATCGAGTATTAATACATGTCAAAAAAAAAGTGTGATATAATCACTCACGATTGCCAAACTTGTGTGAAGAAAATATTTTCATATTTTGCTTTCACACTTACGTCCAAACAAATCACCATAACTGGCTGAACAGAATGGTGACGCAGACGGAAACGGAGACGGAGCCGGAATAGCTGTCAAAATATTGAATACACGCAAATTCAATGTTGCGAACACAACGGAACGTAGACGCATACGGAGACGCAGACGCAGACGGAAGAGTTCACCAACTTTTAACTTTTGACGTACGGCACTTTTGACGTTTCAATTTGTATGAAGAAAAAAAACAACTTTTTGGGTCGGAAAAAAATATTGTGGTTATTTGTATCGCGAAAAAAATTATTTATTAAAAGGAAAATTATTGGAAACAAAAAATGTGAATTCGGAGCTTGTACACAATAATATTCTTTTGTTTTTCTTCAAAATACCTTCAAAGCTGTACAGCTGCATTGTGGGCATGTAAAAAAAATAACGTACGACACTTTTTGACAACTCTTCCAGTTCCGTCTGCGTCTTCAGTTCCGTCATTCTATTCTGTTCAGCCAGTAACCTCAAACCCTCAAGTGGGATACAATGCGTGATGGTTTTAGAATCAATCCTAAAAATTTGTATGTATTAACACATGTCAAATTGTGTAAGATGGGCTGTCAAGTCCTGTGGGATGAAATTTCATATTTTGTTTCCACACTATTATACCTGATTTAGGTGCCGTGACTTAAGGCCAAGCGACATAAGGCCCAATTTGGGTGTTTGGCCTTATGTCACTTTTCAATAGCGACATAAGGCCAAATTTTAAGAGTTGGCCTTATGTCACTTTTGAAAAGTGACGTAAGGCCAATTGGGCCTTATGTCACTTTGAACTGTTTTCTTTAAAACCGAAACTATATTGAATAAATTCGGCATGTCGCGTCGCCACGTACATGTATATTATTACTGTAAAAACTCTAGAGCATTCAGCTTTATGGCGTATAAAAGGTGAAGTATGTATGGGGGGGGCATGCTGCCCCCTGCAACCCCCCTACTTGGCCCACTATAGGAATTGGGGTAGGTGCGAGGTGCCGTGACTTAAGGCCAAGTGACATAAGGCCAAATTTGGGTGTTTGGCCTTATGTCACTTTACAAAAGCGACATAAGACCAAATTTACATATTTGGCCTTATGTCGCTTTTGTAAAGTGACATAAGGCCAATTTTCTTTGAGACATAAGGCCAAATATAATTATATAATAGACGGTGTTCACATTGGACTCAGATTCACGATTTTTTTTGGCATAAGTCAGTCAGCTCGTGTTCAGACACACACGACCGATTCACTCTGACGTTCAGTAGTCTTTAAAATAAAACACAAATTTTTATTCGCCGGAGAATTTAACTAGAAATTTTTCAATCACAAAATTAATATTTCACTAAAAAAATATATTTCCAATTGAAACAACTTCGATTCTGTAGTATTTAAGTGCCAAACAAAAACTAAATACTAACAAAACACATGTCACAAAAGGAAACGTCAAAAAAAATCCACAAATTTTTAAAAAATTTAAAAAATCCTGCCTCACTTGCCTGTCTCTTTCTCACCACAGAGTGGGAACGAGAAAAAGTATATAGACGTCAAAAAAAATCCAAGGAGTAAGTCCAATGTGAACACCGTCATATTCCCAAAGTAAAAGAGGTTTCGGACATCTTTCAAAAGGAAACTATTTTGAATAAATTCGGCATGTCGCCACGTATATGTATATATTACTGTAAAAAGCCGAAATAATGAAATTCTAGAATTTACCGGTAAATTCTAGAGCACTCAGCATTACGGCGTATAAAAGGTGAGGTATGTATGGGGGGGCATGCTGCCCCCCTGCAACCCCCCTGCTTGGCCCACTATAGGAATTGGGGTAGGTGCGAGGTTGGGTGTATGCAAAATTTTTTTTGTATTTTAAAAATCTGAATTTAAAGAAACTTTGAATGTATCCTATGTATAAACAGTGAGGTAGGATTTACCGGTAAATTCTGCAAAAGAAACTTTGCATACACCCAACCTCGCACCTACCCCAATTCCGATAGTGGGCCAAGCAGGGGGGTTGCAGGGGGGCAGCATGCCCCCCCATACATACCTCTCTATTTATACGCCGTAATGCTGAGTGCTCTAGCATTTACCGGTAAATTCTAGAATATCCTTATTTCGGCTTTTTACAGTAATATATACATATACATGTACGTGGCAACATGCCGATTTTATTCAATATAGTTTCGGTTTTAAAGAAAACAGTTCAAAGTGACATAAGGCCCAATTGGCCTTACGTCACTTTTCAAAAGTGACATAAGGCCAACTCTTAAAATTTGGCCTTGTGTCGCTATTGAAAAGTGATATAAGGCCAAACACCCAAATTGGGCCTTATGTCACTTGGCCTTAAGTCACGGCACCTAGGTGGGTGCCGTGACTTAAGGCCAAGTGACATAAGGCCAAATTTGGGTGTTTGGCCTTATGTCACTTTACAAAAGCGACATAAGACCAAATTTACATATTTGGCCTTATGTCGCTTTTGTAAAGTGACATAAGGCCAATTTTCTTTGAGACATAAGGCCAAATATAATTATATAATAGACGGTGTTCACATTGGACTCAGATTCACGATTTTTTTTGGCATAAGTCAGTCAGCTCGTGTTCAGACACACACGACCGATTCACTCTGACGTTCAGTAGTCTTTAAAATAAAACACAAATTTTTATTCGCCGGAGAATTTAACTAGAAATTTTTCAATCACAAAATTAATATTTCACTAAAAAAATATATTTCCAATTGAAACAACTTCGATTCTGTAGTATTTAAGTGCCAAACAAAAACTAAATACTAACAAAACACATGTCACAAAAGGAAACGTCAAAAAAAATCCACAAATTTTTAAAAAATTTAAAAAATCCTGCCTCACTTGCCTGTCTCTTTCTCACCACAGAGTGGGAACGAGAAAAAGTATATAGACGTCAAAAAAAATCCAAGGAGTAAGTCCAATGTGAACACCGTCATATTCCCAAAGTAAAAGAGGTTTCGGACATCTTTCAAAAGGAAACTATTTTGAATAAATTCGGCATGTCGCCACGTATATGTATATATTACTGTAAAAAGCCGAAATAATGAAATTCTAGAATTTACCGGTAAATTCTAGAGCACTCAGCATTACGGCGTATAAAAGGTGAGGTATGTATGGGGGGGCATGCTGCCCCCCTGCAACCCCCCTGCTTGGCCCACTATAGGAATTGGGGTAGGTGCGAGGTTGGGTGTATGCAAAATTTTTTTTGTATTTTAAAAATCTGAATTTAAAGAAACTTTGAATGTATCCTATGTATAAACAGTGAGGTAGGATTTACCGGTAAATTCTGCAAAAGAAACTTTGCATACACCCAACCTCGCACCTACCCCAATTCCGATAGTGGGCCAAGCAGGGGGGTTGCAGGGGGGCAGCATGCCCCCCCATACATACCTCTCTATTTATACGCCGTAATGCTGAGTGCTCTAGCATTTACCGGTAAATTCTAGAATATCCTTATTTCGGCTTTTTACAGTAATATATACATATACATGTACGTGGCAACATGCCGATTTTATTCAATATAGTTTCGGTTTTAAAGAAAACAGTTCAAAGTGACATAAGGCCCAATTGGCCTTACGTCACTTTTCAAAAGTGACATAAGGCCAACTCTTAAAATTTGGCCTTGTGTCGCTATTGAAAAGTGATATAAGGCCAAACACCCAAATTGGGCCTTATGTCACTTGGCCTTAAGTCACGGCACCTAGGTGCGAGGTTGGGTGTATGCAAAGTTTCTTTTGCAGAATTTATCGGTAAATCCTACCTCACAGTTTATTCATAGGATACATTTAAAGTTTCTTTAAATTCAGATTCTTATAAAATACAAAAAACTTTGCATACACCCAACCTCGCACCTACCCCAATTCCTATAGTGGGCCGGGTTGCAGGGGGCAGCATGCCCCCCCATACATACCTCACCTTTTATACGCCGTAAGGCTGAGTGCTCTAGAATTTACCGGTAAATTCTAGAATTTCATTATTTCGGCTTTTTACAGTAATAGGTATATACATATACGTGGCGACATGCCGAAGTTATTCAATATAGTTTCCTTTTGAAAGATTTCCGAAACCTCTTTTACTGTAAGGGGAGCTTTTGGGAATGTTATATACATAATTATATATTTGGCCTTATGTCTCAAAGAAAATTGGCCTTATGTCACTTTAAAAAAGCGACATAAGGCCAAATATGAAAATTTGGTCTTATGTCGCTTTAGTAAAGTGACATAAGGCCAAACACCCAAATTTGGCCTTATGTCACTTGGCCTTAAGTCACGGCACCCCTGATGGTGCCGTGACTTAAGGCCAAGCGACATAAGGCCCAATTTGGGTGTTTGGCCTTATGTCACTTTTCAATAGCGACATAAGGCCAAATTTTAAGAGTTGGCCTTATGTCACTTTTGAAAAGTGACGTAAGGCCAATTGGGCCTTATGTCACTTTGAACTGTTTTCTTTAAAACCGAAACTATATTGAATAAATTCGGCATGTCGCGTCGCCACGTACATGTATATTATTACTGTAAAAAGCCGAAATAATGAAATTCTAGAATTTACCGGTAAACTCTAGAGCATTCAGCTTTATGGCGTATAAAAGGTGAAGTATGTATGGGGGGGGCATGCTGCCCCCTGCAACCCCCCTACTTGGCCCACTATAGGAATTGGGGTAGGTGCGAGGTGCCGTGACTTAAGGCCAAGTGACATAAGGCCAAATTTGGGTGTTTGGCCTTATGTCACTTTACAAAAGCGACATAAGACCAAATTTACATATTTGGCCTTATGTCGCTTTTGTAAAGTGACATAAGGCCAATTTTCTTTGAGACATAAGGCCAAATATAATTATATAATAGACGGTGTTCACATTGGACTCAGATTCACGATTTTTTTTGGCATAAGTCAGTCAGCTCGTGTTCAGACACACACGACCGATTCACTCTGACGTTCAGTAGTCTTTAAAATAAAACACAAATTTTTATTCGCCGGAGAATTTAACTAGAAATTTTTCAATCACAAAATTAATATTTCACTAAAAAAATATATTTCCAATTGAAACAACTTCGATTCTGTAGTATTTAAGTGCCAAACAAAAACTAAATACTAACAAAACACATGTCACAAAAGGAAACGTCAAAAAAAATCCACAAATTTTTAAAAAATTTAAAAAATCCTGCCTCACTTGCCTGTCTCTTTCTCACCACAGAGTGGGAACGAGAAAAAGTATATAGACGTCAAAAAAAATCCAAGGAGTAAGTCCAATGTGAACACCGTCATATTCCCAAAGTAAAAGAGGTTTCGGACATCTTTCAAAAGGAAACTATTTTGAATAAATTCGGCATGTCGCCACGTATATGTATATATTACTGTAAAAAGCCGAAATAATGAAATTCTAGAATTTACCGGTAAATTCTAGAGCACTCAGCATTACGGCGTATAAAAGGTGAGGTATGTATGGGGGGGCATGCTGCCCCCCTGCAACCCCCCTGCTTGGCCCACTATAGGAATTGGGGTAGGTGCGAGGTTGGGTGTATGCAAAATTTTTTTTGTATTTTAAAAATCTGAATTTAAAGAAACTTTGAATGTATCCTATGTATAAACAGTGAGGTAGGATTTACCGGTAAATTCTGCAAAAGAAACTTTGCATACACCCAACCTCGCACCTACCCCAATTCCGATAGTGGGCCAAGCAGGGGGGTTGCAGGGGGGCAGCATGCCCCCCCATACATACCTCTCTATTTATACGCCGTAATGCTGAGTGCTCTAGCATTTACCGGTAAATTCTAGAATATCCTTATTTCGGCTTTTTACAGTAATATATACATATACATGTACGTGGCAACATGCCGATTTTATTCAATATAGTTTCGGTTTTAAAGAAAACAGTTCAAAGTGACATAAGGCCCAATTGGCCTTACGTCACTTTTCAAAAGTGACATAAGGCCAACTCTTAAAATTTGGCCTTGTGTCGCTATTGAAAAGTGATATAAGGCCAAACACCCAAATTGGGCCTTATGTCACTTGGCCTTAAGTCACGGCACCTAGGTGCGAGGTTGGGTGTATGCAAAGTTTCTTTTGCAGAATTTATCGGTAAATCCTACCTCACAGTTTATTCATAGGATACATTTAAAGTTTCTTTAAATTCAGATTCTTATAAAATACAAAAAACTTTGCATACACCCAACCTCGCACCTACCCCAATTCCTATAGTGGGCCGGGTTGCAGGGGGCAGCATGCCCCCCCATACATACCTCACCTTTTATACGCCGTAAGGCTGAGTGCTCTAGAATTTACCGGTAAATTCTAGAATTTCATTATTTCGGCTTTTTACAGTAATAGGTATATACATATACGTGGCGACATGCCGAAGTTATTCAATATAGTTTCCTTTTGAAAGATTTCCGAAACCTCTTTTACTGTAAGGGGAGCTTTTGGGAATGTTATATACATAATTATATATTTGGCCTTATGTCTCAAAGAAAATTGGCCTTATGTCACTTTAAAAAAGCGACATAAGGCCAAATATGAAAATTTGGTCTTATGTCGCTTTAGTAAAGTGACATAAGGCCAAACACCCAAATTTGGCCTTATGTCACTTGGCCTTAAGTCACGGCACCCCTGATGGTGCCGTGACTTAAGGCCAAGCGACATAAGGCCCAATTTGGGTGTTTGGCCTTATGTCACTTTTCAATAGCGACATAAGGCCAAATTTTAAGAGTTGGCCTTATGTCACTTTTGAAAAGTGACGTAAGGCCAATTGGGCCTTATGTCACTTTGAACTGTTTTCTTTAAAACCGAAACTATATTGAATAAATTCGGCATGTCGCGTCGCCACGTACATGTATATTATTACTGTAAAAAGCCGAAATAATGAAATTCTAGAATTTACCGGTAAACTCTAGAGCATTCAGCTTTATGGCGTATAAAAGGTGAAGTATGTATGGGGGGGGCATGCTGCCCCCTGCAACCCCCCTACTTGGCCCACTATAGGAATTGGGGTAGGTGCGAGGTGCCGTGACTTAAGGCCAAGTGACATAAGGCCAAATTTGGGTGTTTGGCCTTATGTCACTTTACAAAAGCGACATAAGACCAAATTTACATATTTGGCCTTATGTCGCTTTTGTAAAGTGACATAAGGCCAATTTTCTTTGAGACATAAGGCCAAATATAATTATATAATAGACGGTGTTCACATTGGACTCAGATTCACGATTTTTTTTGGCATAAGTCAGTCAGCTCGTGTTCAGACACACACGACCGATTCACTCTGACGTTCAGTAGTCTTTAAAATAAAACACAAATTTTTATTCGCCGGAGAATTTAACTAGAAATTTTTCAATCACAAAATTAATATTTCACTAAAAAAATATATTTCCAATTGAAACAACTTCGATTCTGTAGTATTTAAGTGCCAAACAAAAACTAAATACTAACAAAACACATGTCACAAAAGGAAACGTCAAAAAAAATCCACAAATTTTTAAAAAATTTAAAAAATCCTGCCTCACTTGCCTGTCTCTTTCTCACCACAGAGTGGGAACGAGAAAAAGTATATAGACGTCAAAAAAAATCCAAGGAGTAAGTCCAATGTGAACACCGTCATATTCCCAAAGTAAAAGAGGTTTCGGACATCTTTCAAAAGGAAACTATTTTGAATAAATTCGGCATGTCGCCACGTATATGTATATATTACTGTAAAAAGCCGAAATAATGAAATTCTAGAATTTACCGGTAAATTCTAGAGCACTCAGCATTACGGCGTATAAAAGGTGAGGTATGTATGGGGGGGCATGCTGCCCCCCTGCAACCCCCCTGCTTGGCCCACTATAGGAATTGGGGTAGGTGCGAGGTTGGGTGTATGCAAAATTTTTTTTGTATTTTAAAAATCTGAATTTAAAGAAACTTTGAATGTATCCTATGTATAAACAGTGAGGTAGGATTTACCGGTAAATTCTGCAAAAGAAACTTTGCATACACCCAACCTCGCACCTACCCCAATTCCGATAGTGGGCCAAGCAGGGGGGTTGCAGGGGGGCAGCATGCCCCCCCATACATACCTCTCTATTTATACGCCGTAATGCTGAGTGCTCTAGCATTTACCGGTAAATTCTAGAATATCCTTATTTCGGCTTTTTACAGTAATATATACATATACATGTACGTGGCAACATGCCGATTTTATTCAATATAGTTTCGGTTTTAAAGAAAACAGTTCAAAGTGACATAAGGCCCAATTGGCCTTACGTCACTTTTCAAAAGTGACATAAGGCCAACTCTTAAAATTTGGCCTTGTGTCGCTATTGAAAAGTGATATAAGGCCAAACACCCAAATTGGGCCTTATGTCACTTGGCCTTAAGTCACGGCACCTAGGTGCGAGGTTGGGTGTATGCAAAGTTTCTTTTGCAGAATTTATCGGTAAATCCTACCTCACAGTTTATTCATAGGATACATTTAAAGTTTCTTTAAATTCAGATTCTTATAAAATACAAAAAACTTTGCATACACCCAACCTCGCACCTACCCCAATTCCTATAGTGGGCCGGGTTGCAGGGGGCAGCATGCCCCCCCATACATACCTCACCTTTTATACGCCGTAAGGCTGAGTGCTCTAGAATTTACCGGTAAATTCTAGAATTTCATTATTTCGGCTTTTTACAGTAATAGGTATATACATATACGTGGCGACATGCCGAAGTTATTCAATATAGTTTCCTTTTGAAAGATTTCCGAAACCTCTTTTACTGTAAGGGGAGCTTTTGGGAATGTTATATACATAATTATATATTTGGCCTTATGTCTCAAAGAAAATTGGCCTTATGTCACTTTAAAAAAGCGACATAAGGCCAAATATGAAAATTTGGTCTTATGTCGCTTTAGTAAAGTGACATAAGGCCAAACACCCAAATTTGGCCTTATGTCACTTGGCCTTAAGTCACGGCACCCCTGATTTACTTCCCATTTTTTTGACATGTGTTAATACTCAGTGGGATAGTGTGGAAGGCCTTTTAAAGAAATGTGCACCTAAAACGCCACCTGTTGAGAATTTTTTTTTTCCAAAACCAATTACAAACAAACTGGCAGAAGGAAGTATTTAATTTGATCCAGACGTTTTCCAGTTTTAAACATCCGAACAAACCACTATCCATTTTTACACATATATTAATGTTTTCCTTCCTATATTTTGTAGTAGCCGTGGCGTGATGGTTAGTGCGATGGACTGTCATGCCGGAGGTCTAAGGTTCGATCCCCAGCCTCGCCATCTATTTATTTAAAAAGAAAAAAACGGCTACTGCCTCTTGCAAGGAATTGACAAATCCTCCAAGAGTATCTCCTGTCACAGAAAAGTGCCGCTCGTTAGCCGTTCGGATTCGGCAATAAACTGTAGGTCCCCTCCATTCCTGCAGACACGCACACAGGAATGGTTGAGAGTTGTAAGTCACTAGGCCCTAGTTCTTCATGAGCTGTTGTGCCATCAAATTTATATATTTTATTTTTCCTATAATTTGTATACGCAATCCGACTTTCTATGTTAAATCTTACATTTTCCTTCACTTCTATGTTAACAGCCACTCATTCTTCACAGCTCAAAAGCAAAGCAAAAATAGTAGTGTCTGCCTTTTTCGTACAAGGTTCGAGCATTTTGCTGAACATTATGTTTGAGTGCTTCTGTTGCGTTCCCCTTTTATTGCAGCTAGAACTGCTAAAAGTCAACAGTTAACATCGAAAATGCCGATGCAAAGAAGGCACGTTATAGAAGTGCCTTCATTGCTGCTAGCATTAAATTGAATGCTTGAAAAACGTCTAGTACCTATACTTAAGTGTCCCCTTTATTTTCGAACAAATTTACTCCAATTATCCGATGGAACTCATGTTTTTGTTGTCAAGTTGAGGTACAATTTTCTGAACTACATAGAAACGTCTAAATGTCTTTTTATTCTTCAACAAAATTGGAAATTTACTCCCAATCAATCCTGTCAATTTGCAAAATCAATGTTAATACGAACAACAATATTCTGAATCCCAAATCAGTGGTCTAATGATTCAAAGTTTTTCTCACAAAGTCTAACATCTCAAATTTTTCTTTCTGTCCACAAATTGGCATTGATTTCATATTTTATTCATAAATCTTACAGATTTCATCTCAAGTCTCTGATGATGGTTAACTTTCCCATCAATGGCAACCACAACCACACCAACACCAACCTCGAACCGAAGGTAGGTACCTGCAACATAACCTGCTCGCGACAGCGTAACATATATCATTGATTCGCAGACTTCTTGCCGTCTCTTAGTTTGAAAATGAACTCCAGACATGTGATATATATGTTGGTGGGTCATAATGTCACATATATCTATCCTTTCTAAACTTCTGAAGGCACAGATAAATAACGGGCCATGCAAATGATATGGTTAGGCAGGTATAGGTACCTACCCAAGTACCAAAACCCATCCGCTGCCCCAAGAATTGAGATGGCAACGCTGATATCATATTGAACGGGGGGATTTATAACTTCTCCACTTTTGAGTCGTTCTTGTGTGGCTTGCGGCCATACAAATAAAAAGGATTGGCCTATGGGATATATTCGTATATACTCTTGGTATGCATGCAAAAATACCACCTGTTGCATCATAAACGGACCGACAATGAGTATATAGATGCACCTTATTCTTTTGGGGTTCATATTGCTGTTGCTTAGACATTTGTCAAAACATCACAATGAGTTGGACAATTTATTGTCCAATTAGCGAACTTGCTGATATAATCGCAAGATATTCCTGGCTCCCGCACGTTCCTCCATGATGCGAACGAGAAGGTATTTCACGGGCGTAATACACTACTGGAATGTTGTATGGAAATTCCGAACGCGCGATTTTCAGAAAGGTCCTCACAATTTATTACTCAATTATTTCGCACTTACTTAGGGACGGTGTTGTCGCTGCTAATGGAGCTGTTGCGCGAAACACTTTTCGCAGTCTTACGCTGTTAATTGGGATTTGAGGATCATGTCCCCAACGCGACGACGATGAAACTAAATTTTCATTTTATCAGTTAAACGTGTGCGCGAGCGGATACTGAATACAGAGCCGAAGCCGAGGCAATGGTCAAAGTATACCTATCCTGAAGGAAGCTAAAGTTAACAAGTATCTGGAGCTTATTTATAACTTCACAGATACATTATCCAAGTTCTTATCTTAAGTGATTTTCTGTTCGGTATTTATGGATGCAACAAGGACAGAAGGTCTGAGGAGGTGATGAAATGAAACTGGTGTTCTGGTGGGAGGGTAATTAGCAGGAAGCTGGAAAACCATCTAAAGTAAGATAATATCCCGAATCTATAAAATGAACACTAACAGTTTTTAGCAAAAATTTATTTCGTACTTGGTAAAAGTGTCATTTCGTAGATTCTTGATAGGAAATTTACATTTCTATGCGAATCATAAATCCGAGTCAAATAGTAGGTAGGTAGAGGTGTACTTTGGGTTATAGGGAAACAGGAAACGTGTGCGCAGAAAATTATTATGAATGACATTTTAGCATGCGATTCGTGTGGCACTTCTTGGGAAAACTTAAAGTTGTTTTGCAGGCTCTATTTTTTAGCTGCGGTATGTATGTATGAGGCGCTTGATTGAATTTATCTTTATTGCATTTTAAATATTGAAGTTACATGTTTTAAGCCGTTGATGATCGTCTTAGGCGATTGGAGCATTTACTTTATAATTCATGAGTGTGTAGAGAGGAATGGAACGACTAGACCATTATGGTTTTATAGATAATATTGTTGGAAGTTATGAGGCTAGGTAGAACTGTATCTAGTAGGTATTTAACTTTTAAGAGAAAGCTTTTTAGATAGTTTTGGGTAAAATTAAATTAATTTGTAATAGTGGACACCTTTCGGAAATATTTATTAGATATCTATAAGTACATTACTGATTTCTGCATTCAACCACTTTTCATTTAGATACCTATACAATCTACAAGGTATATGCAAATTGTATAAATAGGTGATTTTTTTTTTGCATTTTTTCTAAAGAGCAGATTAATTTGGGAAAAATTATCAAAATTCAATAGGGACCTGTAACATAATGCTAATTGGACCAACCTAAATGCAGTGCAAGTGATTTTCTACAAGTAACTATTGTAAAAAACTTGTGTAATACAAAGCTACTAGTCGACTAGAAGTTCTACAAGTAGTGTAATTAAGGCCTGATTCACACAGAAGTGGCTCATGGTTCTGGTGTGTCATTGGCATGCTTCGGGAGTGGAGTGGGTGTGATGTACTCAATTTACACAGAAGTGACAATGAACCGACATTTGTCAAAGTGAAATGAAAACGCAGAGTGAATTAATGAGAATTGATGCAAAGGAATGCTTTTTTTAGTATTTGGAAAAAATTCCTTATCGTTGTGATTTTTTTTTAGATTTGTTTAACACAAATAAAGTGATAAAAATACTTCAAAATAAATAAAGTATTTGTCTCATGTTCAATATTTAAGTGATTTCAATATGGCATGCCGGTTCACGTAGGCCACTGGAGCTTTCAATATGGCGTGGCGATGACATGTCGCACCATACCCTTGCCTCGTCATCTGTGTGTGTATTGTCCCATAAGAGAATACGCAAATTACACAACTTGGCATTATGTATGCACTACGCCAGAACCATACCAAAACCATAAGCCAGTTCTATGTGAATTGGGCCTAACGATTACTTACTGCAAGAAGTGGGAAATTGTGTAATTTCCTCCTTTCTGTAACTCAAAAATGTATAGAAAATCAATAATTCTGGGGCCAAATTATCGCATCAGTGAGATCTTTAGGTCACTGAATTATTTCAATTGGTACCAGGGCTGTCGTTTCATTTTTCAAAAAAGCAGTTTTTCAAGAAAGAAAATGCAGTACAAAGCAATACGGCTGAGAAATATATATTTTTCATAAACAAAATTTTAGGAAAACACATTTTTTTTAGGGCCAGTTGTAAAATCGTGGTTCAAATATTGATCCATGGTTCAGGAATCTTATGTCGTTTACCGTTGGTCACTCCTAGCACTCTTTTTTCACTCCATCCACACTCCCAACACTCCAAAAACCTTCCATTTGCTGTTCGGAGTGATGATTTAGGAGTGTTTTTTCACTCCGGATTTCATTAAGGAGTGCTAGGAGTGCACTCTGAAAACACATATACTTTTAAAAGTATTTGTTGGATTAATTGTCAAAATAGTAAATGCTTCTTCTTGAGATGTTCTGGAATTGAAATTATTGAAGAGTACATTTTAGTTTTTACTTCTACATAGATACACATATTACGGAAGAGAGTTTTTCATATTCCATTGGAATCAAAAAGGAGTGAAACACTCTGAAAATCCAATCGAAAACGACATTAATTCACCGATTTTGGTGGATTAATGGTTTAGACATTTCGTTGGCTATTGTCACATACTTGTACCTTGAACCATCGTTGAACCCTAGTTAATCCGCCGGAATCGGCGAGTTAAAATTGATACACCATGACCATGGGTTGAATATTGAACCACGTTTGTACAACTGATCTTTAATATTTTATTTCATTATTTTTGAACAGCTATATCCCTGTTAAAAATGTCAACCGAGATGAAGTTTTATATTCTGAGATTTATAGCAAATTGTTTTAAAGCACCCATATTTCGCAATCATACAAAATATTTCCCGGAAACTGTTCCCATTTTTTCTTAAGAGTCCATGGGGGTCAGGAAAAATGATTTCAGTTTAACCAATGCATCAATCAGTTAACTTTTTTAGGGCCAGTTGTATAAACGTGGTTTAAAATTTAATGCGTGGTTCAGCAATTTTAACTCACCGATTTCGGCGAATAAACTGAGGTTCACCGATGGTTCAAGGTTCAAGTATGCACTATAATAGCCAATTATATACCTGAACCATCGTTGAACCATAGATAATCCGCCAAAATTGGTGAGTTAAAATTCCTGAACCATGGATCAAATTTTTGTACAACTGGCGCTTCTTTTTGGTCCTTATAGTCAAGATTTTGGTCAGATATCTAAATGTATCAGTGAAAATGAGTCTTTTGGTTTGAAAATTTTTAGGACAAATTGTTGTGAATTGAAATTTCTGTGCATAAAAAAAATACTTTTTTCTCGGTTAACCGGAGCTGTAAACTCAAATGGGCATACACAAATAATTTCTAGTCGAGTGAAACATTGATTGTAAATTTTACTTCATCATCAAATTGAAAAAAAAGGTAATCAATGTTTTTAAAGCAGCCAGCGGTAGATAAAAACTATATATTTTTATTTTGTTTAAACAAACGATGAAACTTTATAAACTCTTAAACTGGTCTTGTATAAAATGCATTAAAATTTTCAAGACTGTCCTTAAGTTTTTTGATTTAGTTGGTGAGATATTGATGATCAAAAGCGAAAATTATTCATCACAGTCAGATACCTGCCCGAAATCAAATTTAATCAAAACAAAAACAAGTTAACTGATTCATAGGTTCAATTGAAATTTCAATCATTTTTCCCGACTCTTCAGAAATAACGTGCTATTTTTTAAATTAGCATAATTTTTTGTAGGTAGGTATCCAATTTCGTCATTTTTGTGTTTAAATGCGTTACTTTTTTTCTTTAGTAACACCATCTCCATTTCAATACCAAAATGTCGTCGGATATCGATTTCGATAGATTTTATAGAACAATTGAAAGTAGAAGCTGAGTTCCAAAAGTCATCAGATGCGCATTTACTGCGCAAACTGCGCATCCTAAAATATTTTAGCTACTTTGATTTAAAGTTTTTTTTTGCATTCCGAAACGTCAGACTTATGCAATGTAATATTTCTACAACGCATCAAGTTTGCGGTTGCTGATGCGTATGAAAAACGAAGGCATTACTTCCGCATTTGGAACTTCGTACATTTTGGAACTCAGCCCCTGCTTCTAAAGGCTGAAAATAACTCTGAATTAACACAGCAGTACTGTTTCAGTGCAGCATTAATTTTAACTTTCAGTTGTCAAAAACCTAGGTATTGAGATCGAAATGCGAAACTATGGAAATTGACGTATTGATATCAAAATCACTAAGAAATTTGCTTTTCCCAAAGTTTTGTATTGGTAGATTTTTGACAGAAATACCTATTCAATTAATAGGTCTGTTTGGTTACGTTTGTTTCTTCAACTTTCACCAAGTTTCTCAAACTTGGGTTTTTTTTCTTATTGGTTTTGACAGCAAATTCTGTGACGTTCGTAAGACGTCGTACAACGTTTCTTGTTAACAAACAGGTATAATATAGAGTTACCGCGTCAATTTTGTTGAGTTATCTCGGGATCTAAGTTAACTGGAAAACATGTCTAACGGCCATATTATTCACTCAATACATGGCGGTAATAATATGGCGGTAAGGCGTTAATTCTGGTTTAAACCTCAAAGCTGGCATGATCATTCAATGTGAAAAACTCGGCCTTAAGTAAAAGGTGAATACGGTTGAATTTTTTTTTTTAAATCATAGTTTGAATTCAAGATGTTAGCCAACGTTAAAGTGGTTTCAATATATACCCCTTATACCTCTCCCTAACGATGAAAAACTGTATTTTTTTTTATGTTAACTTAAAAATGGACAAAGTAATTATTTTCTGCATATTTTGATCATAATTTTTACTGGTATTGAAATACTTAAGTACAAGTTTGTTACCACATAAACTTCTAAAAACTATCCAGGTTTAGTTTTAAGGAAATAATATAACGCATATTGTTTCGGTAGTATGTACAGTTCCTAATTATCAGCCATAGTATCGAAGACAAAATACTATCAATACTATTTCGAATTATTCAGACACTTCCTTGTTTAATCAACAATACTACCTCGCAGTCATCTCATCAAAATATTCCGACATAATTATACTATTAAACACAAATAACTTCAAGTGGAATAGGTATATTAGAACTGTAGGCGCTGTAGGGAGCCAAAAGCCGATTTAAAACCAACCGCCGCCGCGCCGACATACCGTTAAGGCCTTGACTACATTCAAAACTTTTTGCAAAAAGTGCAAAACTGAAAAACTAAAACATGCCCTAGCAATGCCTTATACATACTGCGTTTTCATTAGAGCAAATAAGGTAATTTCGTTCAAAATTTCCAAATTCAGTTCAAAATCATCTCATTTCCCATACAAATTCAAATTTCAAAATGAGGTAATTTCAACCAAATTTGCACGAAATTCGGTAGGAAATTACGTAAAACTTTTATGGACACACCCCAAATGGAATCCATTCAAAGCAGATCCCATTTAAAATGACAGAATTCAATGTAAAAAACAACAAAAACAAGTGATTGACAAACAAACAAAAGTACGAAATTTGAAATGTGAAAACTTTTTTTTGTAATTTGCCAAATTACCTCATTTCGGCTCTAATAAAAACGCACTATTAGCTGAAAAAACGCACGAAAATTGTGTTTAACTTCAGACTGATTTCACAGACCAAACATAATTTTTTGACTTACAGCCGTCTCTTAGCATATTTTTGTTTATCACTTTTTTACTTTTTGCAAAAAGTATTGAATGTAGTAAACCTTAGGTATTACTCTGCTTGAGAAATGAACAGAATTATGAAAAACATACATTAGTTCGGTTAGCTCCAGTGTACATCCTCTTAGGTCTTTATTTTTATTTTTGTACCTTATGTCGTTTTCCGTTGGTCACTCCTAGCACTCTTTTTTCACTCCATCCACACTCCCTACACTCCAAAAACCTTCCATTGGTTGTTCGGAGTGATGACTTAGGAGTGTTTTTTCACTCCGGAATTCATTAAGGAGTGCTAGGAGTGCACTCTGAAAACACACATATTTTTAAAAGTATGTGTTGGATTAATTGCCAAAATAGTAAATGCTTCTTCTTGAGATGTTCTGGAATTGAAATTATTGAAGAATTCATTTTAGTTTTTACTTCTACATAGATACACATATTACGGAAGAGAGTTTTTCATATTCCATTGGAATCAAAAAAGAGTGAAACACTCTGAAAATCCAATCGAAAACGACATTAGTTTCGTAATGTCGTTTTGGGTTGGATCCTATAAATATGGAAAATTTGGATTAAAAAGAGTAAACATATCATCCATATTCTATAGCAATGGAACATTTTCAAAATCCAAACAAAAACGACACACACCTTGTACATACCGCCTCCACTGGATATGAGCAATGTCAGGATTATGTTTATGAACCTATCTACGAAAAAAACCAATGGAGGCACAAAAATCCATGTCCATGTCTATGTCAAAGAAGAAAATTACTTTCAACAGGGCATGAGCACATCTGTATTTCCTATTGCACAACAGAGAATTTTATGGTGAAATTGTTGCCCGCACCGCCAACCACACTCAGTTTAAGCAGAACCTAAATACTACAATTAAAAGTGCGAGCAGAGCCTAAGTTCGAAAAAAATAATAAATTATAAGCCCCTAACCAAAGAAACTGAATATGAAGAAATGAATCCTCGGCTGTCATTTGAGTTTGCCTACAAGCTCTATCAGATAAGAAATGAGAAAGTATGTGTAAAAATGGCGGTATAAAACTCATACATTCACAGTATTTATCTTCACAACTTACACATTCACAGTACTTATCTTCACACCACCCTGCTATATTGTTGTTGGATTTCACATCTATTCATCGACACAAAATTAAATTACAAATACAACAATGTAAACAAATGGGTTTTGGAGGGTGAAACGTACGAAGGATTCATTTCTTCATATTCAGTTTCTTTGCCCCTAACATTATGCAAATTACTTCGTATTCTTTGTTTGAACTCATTAGATAATAAAATAATTGACAATACGCGGTACGTTTTTAGAATTAAACATAAAGCATTCTTAAAATAAACAAAAATTCAACAATGCACCTATTAGTTATAAATTCGATTAACAACAGACAATAATAAAAACATAATTTTGGATTCACACAATCCATAGAATCCACATTGTATGTCGTTAACTTAGCAAATATCTGAACCTTTTGTATTCTATTTTCTAAACGCTTCCTAATTCCAATTTTCGATGTTCCAATTGGAATCCACAAATTTGACATTTCAAATGTCAAAAACACAAATGTCCATCTGTCATTTCACCACAACTTGTTCTCTCAAAACAAAAAAGGTGAAGAAGAAGTAACGACGGTTTTAGCTAAACGGAAAGGAAAATTGTCAATCGCATGTGTTTTGATTTTCCAAATTAAACATCAAAGAAGGCCCTACCCGTTCTAATTTAATAACAGAAGTGTCCCAACACTCAACCCACCAAATTTTTGAAGAAAAAGTGATTTCATTTTCGGAGAAACATGTCTTCAGATGCGCCAAACTGGCGCCAATCAATCATAACACGGATAATTGATCGCAATAAACGCGAATCTTCATACCACAGGGAACTAATCCTACAAAGTAAGTTTCACTTTCTTTCACGCACAAATGATTCCAGCACTCAAGATGCTGATGATGTTATAAACGAAACGACGTTGTCTCATTAATTTAATTTAATTATGTTAATGAGACGGATCTGGGTGTTGCAATCGACGCACATTAATTTGTATTCTCTTTCATTTCACAGACAATCGTTTTTATGACACTGTTGTCCAGCTAGAAGCGGAGAATTTACGGATCAATGTCGAAAACGAAAAGCTCCGGACTGCTGTGGCAACAGGTGGCAAAGACTCTGGTGGTTCCTTCGCTGTCCTCGAGCGTCTTCTGGCGGAGCAGAAGCATCTCACCGAGTTGCACAAGCGAAAGGGTGACAATTCTCAGATGATTGTCGATCTAAGCATGAAAGTCGAGGAGCAGCGCAAGATTATCTCCGAGAAAGAACAAATGTAAGTTGGTAGTAAGTCAAGAAACCGTATTCATTCTATACTTTTTGTATGGTTCCCTAACAGCTGCGCCGAGCACATGAAGATGAATCAAATCTTGCGTGCCGAGTCGGCTATGTTGAAATCAAGTCTCGAAGAACTCAAAAAGCTGGACACAACTCTCCGGGACGAACACACTGCCCTCCAGCTGGCATTTAGTGCACTCGAGGAGAAAATGCGGGGCATTCAGGTGAGAGTTAAAATATTACTTCTCCATCTAAATTTATTCTCGTTATCGCTAGTTGCGGTTGGTTTTCCTTAAATTAATTATTCGGAATAACTGCTGCCTTTCGACCCCTTCCCGCGCTTCGCTTCCTAGTTCCTGTCATTCAATTGGAACTTATTATCAATTTTGATGTAAGTCGCACGCGTTATCACGTATTGCCTCAATTGGCGCATTGGCGGTCATAAATGGAAAATGATAAATAGAATCCGCTATTCGCAGAAAGAGTAGACCGATATTATTTTTTGTATCACATATAGAAAGCATTATTAGGTCTGTCGAGGGCGAATGACACGTTTATGGATGCCTGCACTTGATTTATGTTTTTTGTTATTATTTTTATTTCCAGTAGTTTTCAATCAAGTCACATACTTAGAAGGGAAGGGGTATGGAAGATGAGCAATTGACAAAACGTTCTATTTTTATACAATCATTGTGTTATTTTTTTTCGAATTCCGTGAAAGCTCGAACCTGCCGCTGCTTATTTTGAATTTTGTGAATTTATCATTGACTATGGTCACGGTTGAGTTGTTATCTGGTTGATTTGATGTCGACGAGATACGAACTGATTTGATGGTGTCATCTTTGGCAACATCGATACGTGCCATGTGGTCTGGTTCTCACATTATTATGTAAACAAAATAGTGTTTTATCTTTTATCTTATATCTTTTTTTGTTTTTAATTTTGATCATGATCCGTACTGCGACGAGAATATTATTTTTGTTGCCTGAAGTCGAATCCTTTGTAGTTTAGTAATTAAAGGCGATTGGTTTTGTTTATTGTCCGCAAATATAATCAGGCAGCAAATTAATTTTCAACAAGCATTTGATAACTTGGTAGTAGCCGTGGCGTGATGGTTAGTGCGATGGACTGTCATGCCGGAGGTCTAATGTTCAAAATATACGTTTGGCCCTCCTAAGCCCTGCGAAAATTTTTAACTAATTTTATTCAGTTAAAAAACTAATGTTGTTAACAAATGAATTCGTTTTAAGTTTTCAAAAATCGTGACTGGCAATCACAAATGCGAATGCTATTTGAAAAGTACATACGTACTACCGTGATAAGTATATAGTCTAATAGACTAAGAGCCCACAGCAATTTTTGGCTGTGAAGTTTAGCAAAAATTCAATGACTTTACTTTCTATTTGCGAATATGCAAGTCTTGCAAGCTGTGGTTAGGGCGTTGCTGCAATATAATGCAATTCTTTCTGAAAGCCCAGATAAAAGGTATACCATTAAAAAACTATACTTAATAAAAGAGCTAAATACCATGGACATGAATATGGGGGTCCAAGACCTGTTAGGCGAGCCTTCTGTATGCAAGACGCACTATAAATGAATTTTTAAGTGCGTCTTGCATACAGAAAGCCCCACCGAAGAAGTCTTTTAACATCATATTCATGTATATGGTATTCAGCTCTTTTATTGAAAATAATTTTTTAGACAAAAATACATTTTCAATGCAATTTAAACGCCCCAAGTACGACTTGCATATTTGCAAATAAAAAGTAAAGACCTATCTTATTGCATCATTGAATTTTTGCTATACTTCACACCCAAAAATTGCTGTGGGCTCTGGGTCTGTATTAGTAAATTAGTAAATTTATCCATCACCATATAAATGAGGCATGGTCGCAAACAATCGACAGATCGTTATGAATAAAACCCCAATACCGTTGGTTCCAACACATTACCACACGCTGTTTTGGGCACCAGTTATAGCTTTCATTGGAAACGATCATTGAAAATTTGAATTGTTAATTTTGAACAATTAGAAAGAAAAATCAGAGTTAATTTGTATGCAAAAATAAAAGTTATGACTCATTTATTTAAAATTTTTAAAAGCAAAAAAAAATATTGGCCAAGCCAAACCTTCCATATAAAAAACATTTTAATATTTCAATTAATATTGGTAAGGTCGTTAATAAATTGAAATAATAAAAGTTATTTTATGAAAAAGATTAGACAAAACTGACTTTTTTTTTTGGGTGGATATTATAATTAAGTCGTAGGCTTTCTTTTCACATAAAAATAGTCACAGACTTTGCTTTTGAAACGTCTCAAAAATTAAAAAAAAAAAAAAAAAACTTTCAATGATTATCATGCATTAGATTTACCAGCGCAAACTAGCGCACTCGCTTACTAGAAAACTGAATTTTATAAAACTGTAAATAACTTCGCTTGATTGTAGAAACACAATTTTTCAGTTTAATTTTAGACATACATATTTCAGAGCGCTTCCTTCAGGAAGCGAGTCCAATTTTTTTTCTCAGAATTTATTAATTTTTCTGATTTCATTGGGGAAAGTTGACAGCCACTTCAGGCGAGTAGATCCACGGGAATGATGATATAACCAGTCGTACTTCGAAGGAAACTGGATTTTAAAACTTCTGGATGACGTTTGAAGATATTCGCCAGCGATGGAGAATCTACGCTCAAAGAAAATTTGGCCCAGGATTCATTAGCAAAATGGGGGTGTTTCTAAGCAAATAGTAGCTATTCACCCTAATTACGGTTGTCGTTTTACTAAAACAACAGTAAAACGACACGACTCTAGAAGTGGCACTTGGGGTTTCAGTAAAACGACTAAACTTTTAATGGCTAGAAGGGAGATGAACGGAGATAAAGTCAAAGTTTAAGTCGCTTCTAGAGGCGTGTCTTTTTCGTAAAACGTGCTGATTTAAGCTTACTTAATCCTTTATTCAAATCTGATAAAGTCCACGTAGTTCCAAATTTTTAGTGCAGGCGTGTACTCAGACAGACTAAATTTAAGTCTCTCATTTCGTCTTTCTAACCATTTTAACGTGTTCCAGGCGGAACTTTTTAGCGATAAAAGATGTCCTGTCTTGGTTAAAAAAAAAAAACGTGATATCAAATAGTTATATCCGCATCTTCTCAGATAGCCAAGCCGCTATTAAATCTCTGGACTCTGTACCTACAAACTCTATAACAACCCTTAACTGCTGATCATATCTCATGGAGATGGCGCAGCAGTTCAATATTCACCTATGTTGGGCCATAGGGACATTCCAGTAAAGCTGATGGACTCGCCAAAAAAGTTACAACACTGCCTATTTTTCCAACCTCCAAATTTTTCAATTATTATTGGCTGTGTGGTGACGAAGTACGTATAGCAGATATTTGAGCGGGTATAAGAGGTAGTATGGGGGGTGCCGGTTGTGATGTAAGAGAAGACGAGTGAACTGCACTTTGGGTGGCTATAAGAGGCACAGTGTCAGTATCAGCAGTTAAGAGTTCATCATGATTTAGCCTTTTGAACTTCATCGTAGATCTCGTTGAATAATGACTGGTTCTATGATAGAATTGGAGATACTTCCGCATTAGTTGCGGATCCTTAGAAGTGGAGTAAGCTTGGAAAAACCAAGGGAAGATGTATGTTGCCATTGAAAATACAGTTCTTCAACGCTTTTAAGGACAATGTCAAAATTATTAGATTGACCGAGAAAATTTTTTCACAAACTCCACTGCACTTTATTTTAAAAACGAATCTGAAATGTCTTATTTTAATAATGATAGATCAATGATGTTTAAGGAAAGGAACTCAGGTGTCTTGAGTTAACGTTTATCTCGGGTATCTCAATCGATGAAAGAATGAATCCGTTGATTGAATAATAGTTTATCAATTATTTAGTAGATAATTAAAAAAAATTGTACTGAACACCCTGTAGGAAGAAAATATTTCAGCTGTTTTGAAGTAACTAAATAATAAATTCGATACTTGGCCTGAATAAAATTCATTAAAAAATAAACCAATAATTTATGATTAATTAATGACTTATAAATAGACTTTATCATAATAAAATAAAAAAGAAAAGCGGTGTTATTGATGTTTTTGTCTTCGTGTATAGTTGACCCCGAATTGTATATCATTTATGTACTTTATGACTTTTAATTCCTTCGAAACAAACACCCACGATAACTAGATTGTGAGTGGCGTCATAGCATCAACGTCTAATCAAATGAATTAGTCACCCACTACGCACGATTTGTTTTAAAATATTTTTGTCACTTAAAGGCAACCGATCCGGCTATGAATGATTATGATGATTGGGGGGAAGAACTTATTTGTCTTACTTTTATTTTTTATGAATTTGAAAAAAAAAAAAAATAACAACAAAATTTTTAATGTCAACAAATAAATCTGGAAATGATCCAATAAAACGTCGATTAATTAAATTGAGTCTGAAAGAGTTGTTATGACGTAGGTAGATGGATACAAATATTATTATAATTATTAATATATTTTTATTTAATATGTGAGGAAAATTTTAAAATCTGACTGAAAATTCAGTTGCAACCAATCCGTGTGAATATCGTGTGATTTTTCTTAATTGTTTGTCTTTATTTTCGAATTGCAGGATGAAAATCGAAGCCTATTAGAACGTCTGATGAAATACAAATCCAAGGACGCTGACAAACTAAACGAAGAAAACGAAAATATCCTTAAGTAAGTTTGTCTATCTTTACTATCAAAATACTATCAATCGTATTTGCGAGTGTGTTTTGAATTAAAACAGAAAGAACTCGATTAGAGCATCCCCACGATTGCTGGATATGGTTTTGTGTGCTTTATGAACATTTTTCTTTTTTTAAAACTTTCTATGAAACCATGCATATATTTTATTCAATGAAAAACGTAAAGCACCCGAAAATTAATTATTTTCGTATAGAAAAAGTTAACCCAGAAAAGGTTTGTTCTATTTTTTGTGTGTTGTTGTCGTCCTCCTGTTTTGTTTTATTTGTTAATTTTTTTTTTTTTAATTTTAAATAATAATTAATCGAGCTAACATAGGGTTATTTAATGGAATAAAAATAAAATATATTATACATGTACTTATGTATGTAGGTATGTGTATCAACAAATTAAAGAGTATAATATTTAAGAAAGCGTTAATGGTCAGTTCTAAGTGATTCATTTTTTAACACTCATTTTTTTTTATTAAAATACTTTTTTTTTCCAAACGAATTCGACACAATAATTTGATTCCAAATTTATTTTCCAAAACACAAATTATTATGTATGATCAAAATCTGAAGAGAATAAGATGAAAATTTTCTAGACTCTTGAGTTGAATAATTGAACGTACCGAAAATCCAGGGGACTCATTCCGTAAAACGATTATCACCCGACGATAACGTTTCGACGATAGTCCTACTACACGTAACCCTAAAAATGCATATCGTCTGGACGATCACGTTTTGACAATCAAATATTTGCTTCACGTAAGTCGATTATCATCAAAACGCTATCGTCAAAACGATGGCTTTTGGACGATACCTAAATAGGTATCGTTTCGCATTTGTTTTCATGATTGTATGTAAGTTTGTACGCGACTATAGTTAAATGTGTGAAATAATTTACTTATTTTGCAAAATGGCAACAAACATTTGAGAAAAATACAAATTATATGAAAATTAAAAAAAAAAAAACGTTTCGCCAGCAGGGATCGAACGCCGAACCTTTCGGTTAAGAAGCAAGTACCTATTCCACTGCGCCACCATCTTATGTAAATTTCTGCCGATTTCTTGGGCTTACAAACAAACCGTGCACTAAAGAACTTCGTTCTAATAACGCAAATTGTTATTATGACATTTCAATGATGGTTTGACAATCTCTGGAAAAACGGTAGACGAGGAGATAGTGTTTGAATTACGTAAAGCAAATTATTGACGATCACGTCAGCGATAATCGTTTTGATGATTATCGTTTTGAAAGTTACGGAATAACCCCCCAGTTTCTCGATGATAATTCCAAAAGAATATGTAAAAAGCTTTACTTCAATACAAACAACTGAAATCTAGGCGTAGTAGCCCGTGGCGTAATGGTTAGTGCGTTCGACTGTCACGCCAGAGGTCTGGGCTCGACTCCCAGACTCTGCCACCTCAACACTAAAAATGTTTTTTGGGGTGCTCCCTCTTGCGAGGAAGTGACAAATCTTCCAAGAGTATCTCCTGTCATAGAAAAGCGGCGCACCAGCCGTTCGGATTCGGCAATAAACTGTAGGTCCCCTCCATTCCTGCAGACACGCACACAGGATTGGTTGGGAGTTGTAAGTCACGAGGCCATAGGTCTTCATGAGCTGTTGTGCCACCAAATTTATTTATTTATTGAAATCTAGGCGGCATGAAGTCCAATCTTTTTTTCCAAATATTAAAAAATTTGATGTCTTTTCCATAAATTTAAGGCTCAAAACCGGTAGTACTTCTTGAAATTATTAATTTTTTACCACGATAGTGACTGTCTTGCTCGTTTTTTTCACCTTTATTATATCGAGACTGGTATCGGAATCGGCCCTACAGTGAGGATTAAATGTACTTGCGGTTCTGAATTAAAAAAATTGATCTGTCATGAGTAAATATTATGAAAGCAATATTGTATCTGACAAATTTTATTTAAATTCATGAGAAAGGTGTGTTTAAGTGATCTTAACCCCTTCTTGCCAAAAAAAATCATCAAAACAAACGTGTTTTTAACCCCTTTATCTGAAGCTAACTTTGTTAGTAATGACAGTAGAGACACGCGAATTAGACCAAAATTTAAGTTGTCGCTTAACACCTTTATCGATAAAAAAAAAAACAAAAATAAAAAAATGTCACTTGACCCCTTCTCATTCTAGACGCTTCAATTTTGAAAAATAATCTTCGACAAAGATATTTCACCAACCGTCCTCTACAAAGTTGTCATAGGTTTTGGTGAAGTAAATGTCACAGGAGAGGCAAGAAGGGAGTCTTAAAGCTAATCATTCCATTCAACCACATTAGATACACGTAAATTTTGAGAAGCTATAACTCAAAGATGAAAAAAGTCCCAGAGATTGTTAATACCTCATATTGTAGGTATTCTAATTCTCTAAAAGTTTTTCATCGACCATTTTACAAAATGACTAGTTGTTTTAATATGGCGGCTTTTTCCCAACCCCTACCACTCCGAAACTTTTTTCTTTATAATGCGGAAATTTACCCAAAGACATACGATAAAAGAATATTTGCACGTCAAAACATGCATTTTTTTTGACTTATTCCAGTACACTATAAGGTTTAAGCATGTTTTGCTCAAAACCTGTTAATTGCACGAAAAAATTGTTATAACATTTTTAATGTAAAGTTACAAAAGCTACAACTTTTGCCGTCACATTTTTTTAAAAACACTTCTAGTAAAATTTGCAAAAAACTGAAATTGAACCCCTTTCATTCCGCGTAAAAAGTTTAGCCCCGGTCCAAATTTAGAGTACTTTTTGGAAAATGTTTAAGATACAAAAGTAAAAATCTCCACCAAAATTCTGCTTTGTCGGAATATTTTTGGAATTTGGCCTTATTTTGTAAAAGTCTAATTTTCCTGACCTAATATAATAATTTCAGTTCTGCTTTGGAAGTTTGACAACAAAATCGCGTCGTAGTTAATGGGGTTTTCCATTGGTAAAATAAATCAATTTATTTTTGATTTTAAATCAAATTTGCAAATCTAAATTTTTCGGCAGATTTACCCCTCCTTGTACTAATACCAACATAAATCCAGCTGTCACTTTGCAAATATTTTACGTTGATATTTTGGTTGCGAAAATTATGTTGAAAAATGTGGAAAATAATTGCTAATAAATAAATGGTAGCAGTTTAAAATGAACCGGGAACTTTATCCAGTTCTTATTTCTCTTCTAAAAGTAAATCGAGGGATGAAGATTTTTTTGAAATATTGACATAAAAGCTATAATGCACAAATACAGTGACAAAAATAAATCAATTTGAAATTGTGTTCCATTCGCCACAAAATAAATCAATTTTTTCATTAAAATCTAAATTTACCAATGGAAAACCCCATTAGTATTTATCATAACGAAAATGATTTCTTCCAAATTTGAGTCTTGAAAAGTCTTTTAAAACCTTAGTAAAACCTCACTTTAACAAAAATCTATACACACACAAAAAAAGCAGACCCCAACAAATTTTAATCACTAAAAAAAATTAATAACGTTTGCATAACCATTTTATTGTTTTTTATTTAACAATCCTCATATTCCATAAAAGTTTTTGCCAATAATCCATTCATCGCATGTAACTCATTCATAAATATGTAGCTTTTGAATTGGTTGCGAAAAGAAACACAAAAATTGGGTTCTCCAGGTGCAAAGAGAAAGAGAATTATCAATAAATTGCTTTCCAAGAAGATAAATTTCACCAATTCACCCAAAAGAAAAGAAATTATCACCTTCACACACTTCAGTATGTATAAATATTTATATTCGATAACACCAAAATTGAATTAAATTTCGCCACATTGTGATTCTACTAACGGCCTGACCAAAAACGCTAAACTCAAATAAACATTCATTTAAAATCTAGAAAAAGACTGCCGTCATTTTTCAGAAAGCGGTCCGACAAACTACGCCGCGATTTGGAAGACGCCGTCCGTGAGACTCGCAATTCAAATAGTCCAAACGATCTGCAACCTGAAGGTGCAAGTACCTATGGTGGCGATCAAGGTGGCGGTGATTGTTTGTATGATGAGATGTTAATGTTGGCAGATGAAGTTAACCTATCTCCTGGTACCGGGCCTGAGCGCTTCCATTCAACAGAACCAGAACTGATAATGAAGTTCGAAGCTCATGAGACCGAAGCCAGTGCAGTTCGTTGGAATCCGGTAGAGAAAATGGTCGCCACAGGTGGTGCCGATCGCCGTGTTAAACTTTGGGATGTTAATAAGCGTAAGATGATTTATCTATATCAGAATTATAAGTTACAAATGATTTTTGCTTATTTATTTAGACATAACAGGGACAACAACAGAAGCAAGAGCCGTTCTAGGCGGTAGTAGTGCTGGTATCAATTCTGTAGAATTTGACTCAACGGGTTCATACATTCTTGGTACATCAAATGATTTCGGAGCAAGACTGTGGACAGTTGCGGACCATCGTTTAAGGGTGAGTGAGGATTATTTTTGAATTTGGTTGGGAAAACTTTACCCTGACGCACCTAAAAAAAACAAAAGAAAGTTGCACAATGTTTTAGATTTTTAAGAGAACTCTGGTTGTTATAGTAATAAAAGAAAAAAAACCTTAAATTATATTTATTTTTATTTATATTATTTTAAGTTTAACCACTACGACATATTTTAAGGTTTATTTTAAATGTTTCGAACCTTTACCTTTGACAAAAAAATATCTCACATATTCTTTGGTTTATTTTAATAGTTTTGAATATTTACCTTTGACATCTGAAGCGTATTATTTAATCAACGGTCGGCCAACTGCAAACAAAACACTTTTGCTTTGTACTACTACTTACTTAAAAGCCATTACAAGAACTCTGCCGTGACAAGCAAAAAGTGCGTACGCGCCAAAAATAAAAATTGTTTAATAGTGTCTTATTTTTGTGTGAAAAAAGGAAAAATTATTTCTAACTGTAAAAGGTCCAAAATCACTAGTGGAAATGGGCACATATCCATTTTCTGCTCTTTTCCTAAACAAAAAGGGCCCATATGCCAAAATGATCTGCCTATGTGCCTTCTTTGTTTTTTGTGTTCAAACTTTATTGGTACATGCGCCCTTTTTACCCACAAAACATTAGAATCCTAATCATTAACTTGCTTCTCTTTATGAATCTCTGAATGCCTATGAGATTATAAAGCTAATACTCAATAAATTCAAGAATTTACAACAGGTATGAAATTAACGAGTTTCTCCACAAAACAAAACGCCGCCGGGCCAATGAAATAGAATTTACTACACATGTAGCTCAATTTGGATTAAATCCGCTGCATTGAAATTTAAAGCAAAATTGTTTAGGTTTCTTTACTAAGAAAAAAAAATAATTTTTTGAAATTAAAAAAAAATAATCTAAAGATGCGAAAACTTAACTTCCGAATTCTCCACTATAAGTTTTAAATAAAAATATTTTCAAAAGAAAAGTAAAAAACATTGAAAAATTCAAAATGGGTCTTTAATTGGATAATTAGTACTTCAACCCCAAGTAATTTTTTTGGAGGCGAACTAATTAATTTTATGTAATATAACCTTAAATATGAATATGGCCTTAAACACGCTTGCAGTTTTTTTTTAATTTGAGTTTAATTTGGCCTTATTGACTTATTATTGAAGAGAAATATTTATAAACGATGAAGCTGAAAAATCGGTGGAAACCTGCATAGCTTACAAATACAAAAAAGATCTTTGACGTAAAATCAAAACTCGAATGCACTAGAATTCCCAGTATGTACTGAGGCAGATACCATCGAATAAGCATATCTTTATGTTTATGATTTAAAATTACCTCAGAAATATATTGGACATGAGACGTAGGTACATGGGCTTCAAATACGTACATATTTATTTGTTTTAATTTGTATTTTATGTTTATTGACATTCCTTTACAGACTTTTACATTTATAAGGTCGAACGTATGTCTTTTTCTTTTTTGAGCATTTTTTTGAAATTCTTGTTATTTGCAAAAAAAAAAAAAAAAGATTTTATTGCTCATAGCTCTTAGCAAGAAAATATTAGCCATCAATAAATTTTTAACTGAGAATCGCTTAAAATCGTTTCCAAAAGAATCTGGGAAGAGGTCTGGAAATTCAAAATGACGGTGAGGATACCTTAAATTTTGAGCTGATATTTTCATACCATTTTCTCATGCAACCAATTTTTGATGGCATCAAGAACTTATCGAAACTGTTATTTTTTTTTTTATACTCCAATGCACTTACAAATTCAACAAAATCTAATAAAATAATCTTTGACAGCATCTGAAAAAAATTATCTGTGGATCCTTTCACTGGTTTAAAAATCGCCTGGAAAAAAGTTTTTTTATAATGAGAGCCTAGAAAGTTTGACATAGATACTCATATGGGTTTAGAAAGGGTTTATTATTTAATTTTCATGCCATTGGGTGATGATAAAATTTTTGTTTTTGTCACATATAGGGAGAAAGTCAACTTGATTCATGTGGTCTCACAATTAGACCAACTCATTGTCTAAGGGTTTTGAAGCGTTCAACCTGATAGCCACGCTAATCTAATCTAACTTACGTCTTAAGTTCGTTATTAAGCTTCTGAACTATAAAATAGTAAAGTAGTTCACCCAGTTGACTTGTAGGAGCTGGACGTCGATTCCCGAGCTGTGAAGCTTTATAATCATAACCCTCTGCTCATTGAAACAGTTCGTCATGAATTTGTGATAAATTTAAACTTCAAAATTAAAAAAAAAAAAATCAATCAATTAGCCAGTTCACGTTTCTAAGATCTCACTGAGATCTTACCGAAAGATTGATATTTTTAGAAACATTTGAAATTATTAATTAATTATTAAGTCTGTTCCTTTACTTTGAAACTCTGTGATTTTCTGTGCATTTTACTGCCATTTTATTTTTTTTATATGAACTTTGACAGAACGTTGGACTGAAATTCACACCAATGCACAGAAAATCACAGAGTTTTAAAGTAAAGGAATATGCTTATTAATATGCACGGTTGGAACTTTTCCTAGGCTTCTGAAATTAAATCTTCATCCATATAGAATCTACGACAGAAAAAACAATATTTTGAAAAAAAAAAAAAAAAAAAAAAAAAAAAACAATTCACACATCAGTATTTGAACTACTCGAGTCTAAAATGTTTCAAAAACGTGAAATATGGGATCGTAGTTATTTCAAATCACATAACAATTTTACCAAATCGGAATTAATTAAATTTGAATTTAGTTTGTCCGGTTATGAAAAATATTATGTGAATTATAAAGGGAGTTCGAAGATAAAGCGGGTTCGAAGCTTTGATAAAAATATTTATTTTGACAATATAATTAATTATTGTTAGACTGAAAGTTGGTAAACGATATACGCAAAATATTTTACACCGCTCCAAATTTTGTGAACATGGGCATTTTTTGTACCAGTGTACAAAAGTGTGTTTTTGTACATATGCCATCAACCTATCAGGGATACCGCTGCCCTAAGACCACCACCATAATGCACTTCAAAATGCGAAAAAGTTTAGCGAAGCTTAAGTGTTTTATACCGCTCCAAATTTAATGAGAATAATGGTAATATGTGTCCAAATTAAATTCCATCGGTCTGGAAGCGATACCGCGTCCCTAACACCACCATAATGCACATTTAAAATGCAAAAAAGTAAAAGTATTTCATACCGTTCCAAACTTGGTGGAAATAATATTTAAATGTGTCCAATTTGAATTCCATCGGTCTGGAAGCGATACCGCGGTCCTACCACCATCATTATGCACTTTTAAAATGCAAAATAAGTTAGATAAGCTAAAATGTTTTATAATGATCCAAACTTTATGGAAATAATGTTTATATGTGTCCAACGCCTCCATAATCCACTTTCAAAGTGCAACAATGAAATTAAAGCATTTTTACCGTTTCCAATTTTGTGTTCTCATGTTACAGGCCTTCGTTCTACCAATTCTCATTATCACCACTTAGGTACATATTTTTTGAGATTAAGGCAGACAAAAAAGTTTTAGATTTATAATATTAATAATAGGATAGAATAAAGGAAATCTTGAGGAATTAAGAGGAAAACGCAATTGTGCTCAAACAAATTTTCTGCAAAATTTTACGTTAATAAGTACTGTATTTTGTTTTAGATATTCAATGCTCTTATCAATTACCTATAAGTTAAACACTAAAAACAGTACATAGTGAAAAATATTAGTTTAAGAAAATTTCGCGTGACTCTCCGAAAATTTGCATCGAACCAAGTGTTGTGAGTTGTAGTGGTATCGGCCTCGGACATATATGAAAGCCAGTGAATGATGGTCTTTACTAAATACATGATTCATTGGTTTTTTTCGTTCGTTGTTCTGGCGTAGGTCATACAAATTCAAATAGTAAATGTCTTTTACTATTGTCAAAAAAAGAGATGTGATATTTTTTTGATTCGTTGCTTAAATATCTTCAAAAACAAATTAAAATGCTGTTTATACTTAAGAATTTGAAAAGCTTCTTTTCGTTGCATTGCTTGGTTGAAAATTAGCTTAAGTGAGCTTCCATGTACTCAATTAATTAATTCAGCGGACTATTTTAACAACATATCTGATATTTTTTTTAATACGTTTGAAAAAAAAATAGTGAGCACCAGGATTTTTTTTAGAAAATAAATGATAGGTCTTTGGTATATTTTCACGAATAAATTAAGAAAAGCGTGGACGGCTGTTTCTTAAGCGTAAAATTTTTGTCGATTGTAGAATTTTTGTTAAATATATTTAGCATTGTGTGTAGCTTTTATTTCGAGAAAGTCCATAATTGCTTAATATTACATCTGTGGTTGATCATTAGTCTGCGACCAAACCATCTACTGGCCACATGGTAATTTCAGACGACATCATATCATTAAATAAATTATCGCGATAAAAAAATTGTTGTAGCTTTTTGATTTATCATTAGCTTTCATCATACATTCAAAAAAAATCAGAACTCGTAGGGCCCGACTGAGTTTTTTGTATACATATAGATTAAAAAAAATAATGAAACACAATTTAACTATTTTCTTTTTTTGTTTATTATTATTATCTGATTTATATTTCGTTTTACAAAATTCATCTCATATAAAAATTAGTTTTAAACATACATAAAACTAAAACTAAATTGTTCCTACGCTTACAATAGTAACAGAAAATTGTTATTGTTTATGTTAATATTATATTTATTTTTGTTGTTTTTTTTTTTTTAATAAGAGGGGACATATTAATAATTAAATTCCTAACTAGATTAATGCGTATTTATTTAATTATGTCTCCATATTGCTATTTAAAAATATTTATTTAAATAAATAAATAAATTATATTTTCGAAAAAAAAAATTGGTCTAAAATTTGTTAAATCCAAAATAAAAGTCTCCTCCATTTGGAAAAAAGGACAAGTGAGCATATTTACCTTTTAAATTATTATAATTTGTCTTTGCTCTTTAAGTTCTATTAGTTAAGTAAGATTTTATTTAAATTATTTTAATTATAAGATTTTGTGACACTAAACAAACTGAAAATTGAGTACTTAAGATAAAAATGCAATTCTGTGAAATAATTATTCATATTAAAATTAATTTTTTTCTCTTCTACTATTTGATGTAAATTGATAGGGAATTATATAAATTATTTATTAGCTATACAATTATTATATGTATCTTAAAGGTTCAAATTCAAAAATAAAAATTCTCTTTTAAGATTTGATATTTTTAATTATTTGATTTGCAATCAGTCATCCTTTTTTCCAAATCAATTTTTTTGTTTTCAATAATTTGTTCCTACATATTGGGTTTGATTTTTTTTTTTTTTTTTCAAATAAATTACATTTTTTGTTTTTAACTTAAATCATAAGGTTACACAGTTAGACTTTTTTCCTTATAATAATTATTATTTTTTTTGTATTAATTTATTTCCTACTATCGCATATTCTCTATTTAAGAATATAAATTGAATAATTTTTGTTTTTTTTTTTTTTTGTGGCTTTTGATATTGATTTAAAAATATATATAATTATTATTTGTTTGCAATTATTGTTTTATATATATTTTTAAAATTAATATTGCCCTTGCTAAGATTCCGGCACCATGATTTCTCAATACTAACAATAAGTCGATTGATTTGATATTACACACACTTATTGGCAAATTTCAGCAATTATTATTTTATTTTTGAAAAATTAAATTCTTTTTCTTTAAAACTATTAAAAAAAAAAAGATTGCAAATTATTTAAAATATTTAAATTAAATGCATAACGTGGCAGGAAAATATAATAATTATTATTGATTAATGGCTGACATGAATAGAAATTTTGTGCCAGTGAAGAGATTCCAAAATTTTTTTTATTGGATTCGTCTTGGATTTTTTTTTTAATTATTTTTTTTTTTTTGTGCAAACCCTATTTTTGTTTTCCTTAATAAGGGAGATTCTTATTTTCACTGAGTTTCTTTGTAATTTTTTTTTTATTAAATGTTGTTTTCTAAAATTGACGGCCATGCCGTCCTGCAAAACCGCTATCGTATAATTTACATAGCGACTCTGAACGACTGCTGTTTAGTGTAGCATTGGGAGCTGATGTGACAATTGTTGAAGGCGATGAGCCATATGATGAGGATGAAGTGCTGATACCTTCGTTAGCATAGCCATGTTGTTTTCTGCGTCGCTGATACAAGTAGGTCCAGATGGAAATAACTGCTAATTGGGCGAGCAGGAAGACTGTTCCGGCCACAATAAGACCTTAAATAAAAAAAATTTAATATTAGAAAAGAATAAATATATGTATGTATATGTATATGTAGGTACAAGTAGAAATTAAAAAAAACTCTTGCTTTAAGATAAAATTTCTTAAGGATGGCATAAATCAGCGATTTTCTGTTTTTTGTGTCTTGACAGTGTAATTTAGTCACAATTTGACATGAATATGTTTTATACTATGTTTCCACCGAAGGTTTATCTCAGTTTAGATTAAATAAATCCATTTGGTGTTTCCATCGCACAAAAAGATTCAAAAGTAGATTTATTTTGACAGTTCGCAGATGTTGTTTCGTTCTTTCTAATGACGTTGAAGTGAGGCAGAAAATTTCATGTATGTCCACTTTCCAATGAATGAATTCAGTGTGAGAAAATATAGGTCAGTTCGAGTTTTAAAACTATTGGACCTATGAAGATTTAATAAGATTTATTTCAAATCTTCCAGATTTAAAAAATAATTTTGAAAGGTAAATCTTCGGGATTTTAAGAAGATTAAGGTAAATCTACCTTAATCTTGGTTTTGTGGTCGGTGGAAACGTAGTATTAAGGTCTGGACTATGGACCCATGTTCTGTAACTTCTCGCATGCATAAAGTCGGTCGAGAAACGATGGAAACTGAAACAAAATACATGAGTTTTGTTCCATTTTTTAGCGTTTCTCGACTGATTTGTTCGATGCGAGAGTTACAGACATTGGGTCCTGGTTCCAAAACTTTCTCTTATTCTATCACATTTTGCTTTCTTTTTCATGTAAGACTATAACGGGCTAACACTACAGGGGCAATAATCCTGCATAATACGGGGTCATTTATTTGGTGGTTTGAAGTTGGTAGCGCTGGAATTTGACACCTGTCAAACTCAGCTGTCATTTGAAGTGTCATAATATTAGTTGAATATTTGCCATTTACGAACAACGCGTTAAAATTATTAAAACTTACTACAAAAATGGGGATTCAAACGTCGCCACTTTGATTATGGTCGTCATAATCGACCTACTACACTAGCAATCGGTAAAATTGTAAAGAAATTTAAAGAGAGTGGAAGCGTAACTGATGTCGTAATGCACGCTCAGTTGAAAATATTGCTGCTGCAAGTGCAAGTGTTGCTGATGATCCGAATTTATCGATTTCCCGGCGTTCGCAGCAATTGAACGTGTCGTACACCTCACTTTTGGTTCGGGGCGGTTGAAGAACATGACTTGGACTATATGTGGTTCCAACAAGACGGGGCAACAAGCCAAACAACACGACCAATTATGGCTTTGTTGCGTGAGAGATTTCCTAGTCGTGTAATTTCACGTTTTGGCGACGTCAATTGGCCACCAAGATCATGCGATTTGACACCGTTAGATTTTTTTCTGTAGACGCATTAAAAACCTACATTACTCAAATAATGGCCGAGATACCGCCCGAAATGTGCGAAAAAGTGGTTAAAAATTACCTCAAAAGAATCGCATGCTGCGAATCTTCGAATCTTCCCGAGGCGGACATTTGAATGATATCATTTTTCATATTTAATGGCAAAATCCAAATTTTATATGAAATAAAATGTTCATCAAAAATGTATCGCTGTGTGTGTTTATTTAGCTTTACTTTCGAAACCGAAAAATGAATGACCCTTTACATATGTGCTCTTAAAGACTACTTAAAGCCGGAATCACACTTATCGCGCGTGTTGTGGAGTAGTGTGTCGCTATCGCTCTAATGTATTTCATATGCGTGCATCCATATTTGTCTCGTGTGATGTGTTGTGGAGTGGTAAGTTGTGTCGAAATCTATTTTGTAACAATTACGCCGTACCACGCTTTGGCGCAGACATTTTTTTTTGTGTGCGGGAAAGAGGAAGCAATGCTCTTAAAAACCAGAATAATAAAAAATAAAAAATGTCAGTTTGTAAGGCAGTCTACTCAGTCCACAACACTGCACAACATACCACACGAGACATGTTTGCATCTGGCTTAACAAATACAATTTCTCATGGAAACTGAATTATGGGAACTGAAAGTTCATGAACTGAAAGTTAGTTTAGGAGTTTATAAAAGTATACAATTTTTTTAGCTCAAGAAGTTCATAATTCAGACTTCAGAGTCTCAACTTTACTTTTTTTTTCAAATTTTTTTCCTACATTCCTCTAAATGCTAGCGCTGCCTTCTTTTGTAGGTATTTTTCGATTCGTTACGCTCGTAGTTACCAAGCTACAATGTTGCTTGGTATAATCTGATTGATTTCAATTACTAAATTTCCACTTATTATCCATCAGAAACGTAGGAGAGTCTTGCTCGTCGATATTCATCTAAGACAAATTTGCTGTACGCCGCGCCCTCCCCCCCTGCCATCAGACATACAATTTCAACTAAACGATTTCGATTCGGCCGATTTGCTTGTTCAATCTATCTCCTCAAAACACAGATATTGATGTAGGTATTTATGTATATTGTATGTACTCGAACTTACCAATTGCATTAACACAGAATCCTTGTGCGGCATCTCCAGATATGAAGACTGTTTCGCTACCATCGTATCCGGTGGATTTCGTCAGTTGTTGCTTATCGAATCCGAATTTGTCAGTGATCTGAATCGATTGCACCAACATCATATCCTCTTGGCTTGGTTGTTTGCTGGTGACCGCTTCGCGACGTGACCTTCTCTCACTGTACACAGCTGAAACAATAAAAAAAAAATATTATAATAAAATAATAATAAAAAACAAAATTAACAAACAATCAAAACAAAAATTAGTTAACCATGACCAAGAATATCGAGTTAACTTCTCACTCTACTCCGTAACTCACCTGTTGTATTAAGTGATCGCCTTCTGCGTCCCAGCGATAGCAATGACTTGAACTCGCCACCGGCATCCTCCTGATCGCACTGCACTGGCTCACACGACGGCATACACGGAGTGACCAAAGCACGGAACTGCACAACCTCAGACGATGGGAATTTGAATGCATCGAAGTGTGACAAAAGAATCTTGCCAGTAATCGAGCCCTTATAGATCGGTCCCATGATAAAGTGATCAGTAGGGCAGCCATTCGAATCGATAAGAGTGATCTCGGCATTATCACTGCCATCCATGGCGACTAGTTCGCGAACGAAAATTTCATAGGGACTCTGTTCGTCGAGAATTTCAAATTTCAATGCCAAGGGATCACCGACTTCGGCTGAGCGCATGACGTCACTGCCATCACGAGATGTGATCTTCATGATAACATTCGGTGAGTCGACAATCACTTCTTCAGATAGAGCCGGTTCGATGTCACCCTTAACACCCAAATCAACTTCATTCGATACCGACTTATTGGTTAGATCGTATTGACAAGTCACGGCTAAGCCCAAATCGGACGAAGTTACAATAGTGTCGTGGTGCTGGATAACAACATCGTTCATATAGCGTCCCGAACCACTTTGGCGGACATTGCACTCGAGATCGTTATAGCCCATGCGGAGTTCAAAGTCTAGCGAGGTCTTAACATCAACGGAGCATGACTTGGGTGAGCCCTTGGCATAGACTTTACCGTCAAACAGTTTCGACGTGCGAATGCGGGCAATCATATCGCCAGCACCGCATTCAATGGTTACATTGTAGCATGATGAGAGTTCATAGGTAGCAGCTTCGGGCACTTCCAAGTAGGGTTCTTGTACGTCGGATAGAGTGGCGCGTGAATGATGGCTTAGACGGCACACCATGTCGCCGGTGTCACCAAAGTCGTATGAATGGCATCTGTTGAGAAGAGGAAGAGATAACAAAAAAAAAAATAGGTTTAATGAATGCGAGGTGCGCAAGTTGTGTATTTCATTTAAATGAGTTTAAAGATAACATTGTTAGGATCGTGAGGGTATATTATGCTCTTGCCATGTTCATGAGATTGTGAGTGAGCTATGTTGTGGATAAAAAAAAAAAAACAATGCTACTGGTATAACACTTCTTGCGAGAAAAAATAATAGGAAGCCTTTACATGTAATTTAGTTTTGTACTCAATAATTGTTGTTGAGATTAATATGTGTTTCTGAATTAGTGGTAAAAAAGGCCTTAGGTATTTTTTTTTTTTTTATAAAAAACTGAGCTGACTTTCTCGTTGCAAAAAGCTACATGAAATTTGGCTCCAATGAAAAATGACTCCAAACGAAAAATAAAAAATAGCCCCAAAATTGGGGCTTTTTTTTATAATGAAAAATTACCCCAAATTCAAAATGGAAAAATGACCCCAAACTTAATGAAAAAAGGCCCCAAAAAAGTAAAAAATACTCAAACCAAATCGAAAATTTGCACTCAAAATAATATAGATAAAAGTGGGGCCATTTTTCATAAGAAATTTAAACCCAAAATGAAAAAAGGCCCTAAAATGACCCCAAATCAAAAATTTTTTTCAATTTTTTGTTGTTGTTGCTTTTCATATACTTTTTTGGGGCCATTTTTCATGGCTAAACATGGCCGCGGATTTCCAGGTTGGGTGGGTTAAGGCCACGCTGCAACGTCATCAGCAGCCCCTTGGTGTGGTGATAGTCCGTCCGTCGTCCTTTCAGTTTTTTTTTCCTGGCCTGATTTGTGTATTTGTTGCAGGTGAGGTTGAGTTTCGGGGGCAAGATCCCCCCCATTCCGGCGAGCTAACTACCGCGCATTGCAAGCAGGTTGCGTCCCCCGGAACTTGACATTCAAGTCCTCTATCCAACCTCTTTCTTTCCTAATTTCCTAACCCTTCCTTTTTTCCTGCCCTACCATAGTCCACTTTTTCCCCCTCCTCTTGCTCGCAACAAATTTGAAGCCGTTGCAAAGGTTGTTTGATTACATTTTTCAGCCACAGAACCGCCATGTTATTTCATTAGTTTGAAACTATTGAACAACCATTTTGTTTAAGAAATTATATTTTAGGAGTAATATCTTTTCATTTAAGGAAAGTGTCTAATCAGAGCCGTAGTAGTGTTATCCAACCGTGTTGTTATATTTTTTGGGTTGATTTTTAGTATTTATTTTAAAGTCACATATGTACCTAAGTTAAAATTGGGTCTTGTGAATAAAACAAAAATTTAAGCTAAAACTTGGATTTTTAAGTAAAAGCTAGGTTTTGCGCGAATAAGACTAAAGCTAAGAAAGATACCATTATTAGTAATAGCTTCCGCTAGATTCCATTAGCTTAAGCTTGTTTTCCCAGCTTAACCTTCAATTCGTGTGATTAAAAATAGCTTAAACTAGAATATTATAGTAAAATCTACAAAAATTTCAAGATTCTTTCACCTCTATCTAGAAAAATTTGACTAGTTCTTATTATAGGAAATCTCCTTAGAAAGTTCAAATATGACAACCATTTTATACAAGTTAAAAATTAGTAAAGATTACTTTCATAATTTGTTTGGTAAAAAAAAAATAGGCAAGCCACTGGGCACTGAGGGCACAGATCTCTGAGTAGAGAATAAGAATATTTTTCAGATACCTGAGTAAACCTTGTGTCAGTTAAAAAAAAATATTAGGCACGTTGCCAACAAGATTATGGAATCAGAAAAGGCAACATTTGACGGTTAAATGACGTTTCCGCTGGATATTTTAGAGCTATTGATTGTACCCATATTTAAATCTCCAAACATCTTACTCATGCTGATGGCAAGGCTCCAACGTACCACTCATAACCTTAATATATAAGAGACAAAGCCATGACGAACTCACAAGTGTGGAAGTCTAGTGGCCACGACTCACGGACATCAATTGTTTGTTAAAAATTTAACTAAAACTAACACAAAAATCTGAAATCACCTTTTAGGGAATGACATACAAATAATCTCTTATCAAATTTGAAGCAAATGACCCCACCTGTTTAGGCTCTAACTTGATGTAAATCAGTTAACGTACAGACGCACCGATTGTCTAATAAAAAATATTTTTGGACTTATCCATCTTTAAACTACAGTTTTATCTAAAATCCGACACATAAACAAACGAAAGCTAAAAATATGAATCTTAAACTAAAATTTTCTAGATCAAGCTAAAATGTGTGGTTGAGTACCAAAATGCATCAAATGCGCATTTGCTGCAAATTCATTATTTCCAAAACTCAAACGAAAAAATTATGACAATGTTCCATAATGCATCTGAATAGTCTATGATGCGCATAATAACTACGCAAACTTCACATCAAAAAAATTTTGGCTGCTTTAATTGAAAAATAATTTTTTAAAGAACAAAATCGCCTGAGATGTCATCAAAACATTTTTATTGTTTGTTTCGCGTTCCGAAACGTCAAACTTATGCAAAGTAAATTTTTTACAAAGTATCAAGTTTGCGTTGCTGATGCGTATATGAAAAATGTATAACTACCGCATCAAAACATTTTTTTTTTTTGCATTTTGGAACTCAACTTGTTTTCTTTGTTTTATTCACATAAAACAAAATTTAAGCTAGTCTAGCTTTATCTACTAGTAAAAGCTATGACTAGCTAGCTTTAGCTTCTTTCAAAAACAGCTTTTATATTTTTTTTTATTTACAAGACCCACTAGCAGACTTGTAAAAGAATGCAGTCCCTTGTGAATGCACTCTTTAAAAATCATTCACTGACTTAAGTTAAAAGATTGCATTCATTGACTTCACTTTGAGACTTCAGACTTTAAATTATGCAATCACCAATCATTTGACTCGAAAAGATTGTAATAATTTTTTTCACCATTTATTTAGCAATCAATTGAATGCACTCTTTTGGGAATGCATGCATTCTTTTGCATTCATTTGCATTCTTTGATTTCTTCTCCCTCCGTTATGTGCTCTGATCCCATTAAACTTTATGCCCATTGATCGAGATTTCTTCATGCTCATATAACATGTGCTCATAATTTTGCAAAAAATGCAAATATGCAAGAATGCAAATTTATGCAAATAATGCAAAGGAATGTAAAGAATGCATGAATTCACAAAAGTTGCAATCAATTGAATGGTGTGAAATTAATGGCGAAAAAAAACGGTTGCAATCTTTTCCTGTCAAATGATTGGTGTTTGCATAATTTAAAGTCTGATGTCTGATGTCTCAATAAATGCAATATTTTTATTGAAGTCGTTAAAGATTGCATATATAAAAAATTGCACAAATTATATTATGCACAGTTTTATGTGGTTTGTGAACAGGTTGAGTTATTGGGCCGTATTTTTTTTTTTCAAAAGCAGGCTATTCTGCTGTTATGGTTAATGGAAAATATTCGTAAAATAAGCCATGACTAATGTAATAATCGTCGCTCGATTGAATGGAATGAATGTGGAAGAGATTTGGTGATATTGTAATCGAAAAATTCAATTTTTTGAAGAATACACTCGATCACGTATAATTTCGCGAAATGGTCTTCTAAAACACGTGAAATTGCTAGTCGACGCTAGATGACCTAAGCTCATATTAACATCAGCGCATTCGCTTTTAATAGCAACGGTTGAAAAAAAAATTTGAATAAAGAAATTGTCTATGCAAAAACCATCTTAACTAATCAATCAATGGTTCATGCAAATTTACTAACATAAATTTGAGTGCTAGCTAAACTCCCAAGCACACATAAAGTTTCTATAAAGACTATAACCTCTCATTGCAATAATTCACCTTTTACCTAAATTCCTATAATTTCCATCCAGTCACGGGTATCATGTTCAAAACCTAATCAAGACATCTTTGACAGCTTTAATCTGTATAAAAGAGCATGTTTAATTGGGATAGCGTCAATTCGTCACGGCCAATCTCCATGCAGTGACAGCTTGTTAGATTAAAAGGTTTTCCTCTCCATTTCCCCATCAAAATAACATCTCTGTTTCGTTTTGTGTGTTCCCCCAGAGGATGACGATGGCAAAAATGACTCCTAGTTCCTATATTGCACCTGATTAAAAACTCCAAAACCTGTCACGCACTATGTAAGTAGAATGCAGCGGGCTATATATAGCAACACTTTGTGTTTACGATTTCGCTTAACCTCACTTAGCGGTAAATTTGTGAATAACAATTTCCATGGTACTCAACCTGTTCGGCCATACAATGTTCTGCTTTTCGTAAACAATCTCGTCCCCAATGCATATCTAATGCCTGGAGCTAGACACACCGATCCCCGCACCACCTATAGCCGAGCTATGACTCGCACTCATTCGGTTATCACTCACAACATTGCAGCGCTCATGTAATCTCTTCCAGATTTGTTCCATCCATCCTACACGCAAAAGCCTTGTTCACACGAACGTACATTAAATCCTCGTCTGTAAGCACTACCATTTCCGGACACGATAATATGCAAACCAAGCCACGTCCATTCTGTTAGATTAATCTTCTAGCAACCCACTTTTTCTGTTCTGTTGCTGGGGGTTCTGTTGTGGTGTGCGGCAGGCGCGGTGTGCACACCTGACAAGCGATAGAAATAGATACCTCCATGGAGAACAAGGATCTCTAATTAGTAAACCAGTCGCATCTCCATCATGGAGTAATTATTATTATTGATGAAAAAAATCGTCATCTTATGGCCAATACGACGACAACGACTACACGAGACGCATGGACAAAGTCGCCTTTTATATACCCCCAATCATAATCAACCACCACCACCAGCGCAGTCCGCCCAATCGCCAATTTCTTACCTGTACGGTGAGTTAAGGCACAAATCACGGCATTCATCAATGCTTCCAACATCCTGGTACACCGAATCGACAGTCTTCAATATTCTGCCCGACAAACGCTTGAACTCGCACAACTTATTCGGTTCTTCGGCGCAGTTGTTCTCCAGATAATCGATACCCTCGTACGGCTGGAATGCACTTGATCCGGCCAAAGTGATTCGATCCATTTCAGAGAGCTCGCAGACATTTGTCGAACGATGGTAGTTAGCCGATCTGAAAAATAAGAAAATAAAAAAAAAATACGGTAAACAAATATGAAATTATGATGATCAGCGGTATGCAGACATACATTTTAATTTATGGTTAGAAAAAAATAAATGTTAAATGATACTGAAGAACTGCATTTCGATATGGAATAAATTATGTGATACCCTATTTTTTTTTTAAATGGGTTTATTCAATAAAAAAAATCGACAAGTCACACGCAGTTAACAGGATGATAAAGAAAAAATGGTTTTCGCTATACCGTCCGTCTGACTGTGCGTCTGGGCGTTCGCACAGTGCATCGATTGTATAGAGGTAGGGTAACTGAGCACAAAAATTTGCTAGTTAATATAATAAACAGGGGATTTTACTCAATTAGATGAATTTTCACGCGCCCTGCCACGCCCACAGTTGATAAAAAACTGGTAGCATGAAAATCTCTCATACGATAGTTATTTCAAGTATTAATATTCTGGTCAGTTACAAAATTATCAATTAAAAATCGTGAAGTCCATCCACTGCCACGCCCACTTTTGCTATAAAATTGTCTTTTTTTGAAACTTCTCGTACGATATTGAAAAAAAAGTGTCCATTATTGATGTGTGTGATAAAAAAAAATTAATTTGAACCGAAATCCACCCACTGCCACGCCCACAGTTGTATTATTGTTAGTTAGAAGCAATTTTGACATTTTTGCCCCGAACTCTAGCTCTTCAGTTGAGTTAGAGCGTAAAAAGCTCACATACCCTGCGTTTTTTTAGTTTTCTGTGATACCCCAGAAAATGTTTTTTACTTGCGGTCTTCCACAGATGGTACTTGCTTTTTCACAAGATGATGAATAAAAGAAGTTCTCAACCAGAATCAGTGGCGCCTTGCGGTTTCGCCTTCCACCTACATTCAAGATTTTTGTCAAAGTCTTACTTTTTCCGCCAAATCGTTCTTAGTTGTAACCGGGAAACCTTTTATTTTTAATTTATTCAATATAAATTCAATTACACCTTTAAATTTCGTGTTTTTATAAAAAAAAAATCCATTTTTTGAAATTTTTTTAATTTTTTAAATATTTTGAAGGTTAGTACAAAGTAGCAAGAAAAGTAAAAATTTTCTCAAAACACAATAACAACAGAACATAATGACATACAAAGTTTTGTTGCCATTTGCTAACATTTTTTTTTAAGTTTAACTTTATACAATTTTTAAGCCTTTAAAAAGAGTATTTTTTTCCAAAAAATCACAAAAATTCAAATATATTAGAAAAATTCAAAACAACAACTCATACCTGCGCTCAAGATATCCATTATTATTATTCAAACAAAAAAAATTATGTAGCAAAAATATTTCTCTTACGCGAACTAAACAAATTCGCACAAAATTCCAACTTTTAATTACATTGCAGCTTAAATTACCTCAATTGCTCACAAAAGTCAAAGCTTAAACTGGTGGGCCGATTTCCTTCAAATTTGGTACAGGGCATTTTCATGTGATTTCCTAGAGGGAAAAATCGAATTTCTTAAATGTTTCGATTCTTATTTAAATTTCTCAGAAACGGATATACCGATTTTAATTAAACTTCGTACCTATGACGACTAAGGTGGTTGTAAGAAAACTGCGTTTCAGGTTCTTGCCAAAAAATTCACATTGCGGAAATAGGTTTTGAAGTTTTTTGAGGAATTAACCTTATTTCCGATTTTTTCACGTATAACTTCTTATAGGGTCGACTAATTTTGTTAAAATTTTGCCATCTGATACTTCTGAGTAGTTCAAACAATATTGCTTCAAATTTTTTAAAAATTAATTTAAAAAAAAACATTTAAATAAAACCAATAATTGTCCTAAAGGCTGGTAGAGAAAGGAGCAACTAAAAAAACATAAGAATAATTATCCAAACATCTCATGATGTTGAAAAATAAAACATTTTCCTTAAAAAATTTATCTGAATTCATATTAAAATTTATTTTCCTTAAGTTTTCGGTAAAAACATGACAACAAATTGGATTCTTTCCTTCAGAAATCAAGTTTTTTTATATTTTGTTTTAATATTTCTAAAAAAAAAAAACAGAAAATTATATTCATTCATAACATACCCTACTAAAAAAAAAATAATATGCATACTTATTATAGAACAAGGACACGTAATAGGTTGAGCTTGTTTGGTTAGTTAGGATTAGCTACAGGTATCTATTAGGTGCCTTGCCTTAACCCCAACCTCTAACGTGTTCTGACAAAAATTATTATGAAATATTGAAACATTGTAAATCGATATCTTGGGCGCAATGTGTAGCGTGGCCTTAACGTATGTTACACCATCTATTGACCAAACTAGCATCCGAAAGAAGGTTCGTTAGTGCATCGGTTTTAAACTTCTACCATTCAAAAGAAGCAGCTTTTTTTCCTGTTTCGACACCATAACTATACAGAAAAAGGAAAGAACATTTGAGCAAATCTGTCTGTAGATATGTGTATAGTCGATAGGAAATAGTCGACAGCCGTTCAACAAAACAGTGCATTTTTATTGCTAAAATATGACAAGAGCCCGAAACACAAGGAAGCAAAACAACACCATACATTTTGCAATATGAATGGTCGTAAAGAAAGCTGCATCATGGCAGTTTCATGGCTTGTTGAACGTGTGTGCTGTAGAATTGTTGTTGTCCGCATTTGTGGCAGCTACATATACTATACTTGATATCCTTTATAAGTTGGTTTTTTCTATAACTCTGTTTATGATATTTTATAAACAAATGTCAATTATTTTTGTTTTTTGTTCTTTTATACAAAAAAAAAAAAAATCTAAAACAGAAAACACACTAAAGATGATTGTAGATAAAATACTGTAATTGTGGTGCTACGCGCTTAGGCGGAACAATGGTCTTGTTAGTTTTGATTGCTTACGGCCTTGACTTCTCTCTTGATGATTTTTTCTGTCCTACAAGTAAATACATACATACATAGGTATAGGTACATAATTATCTAAGTATGGTAATATAGCAGAATAAAGGAAATGATGCGTGAAGGGTTTACTATCAAGATTATCGCATTTTTTTTGCGCCGCAACGGATCATAAATTTGTAAATTTTTAGGATTAGCGTGGGAGGTTTTGAAAATACAGTCAAATCCATTATTAAAATCACGCTTCAATAAAAACAAAATGTGTAGATTAATTAAACAAAAAAATTAGCAACAATTTCTTTAATGAAAACTTCATTGGGAAAAAAGGATCTGACATTTTGTATTTTTACTTAAGAAAATACACTTTCCAGATTCAGTGTATTTTCAATTAGTTCTTCGGATTTGAGGTTAGGAAGCTTTATTCACTTTTCGGCTTCTTTGAATTCGATTACCTTTTTATATTTTTTAATTGGTATACTATCTGGAGTACGATTTATCCAAATTGGTAGATTATCAAATTGGTAGTTTAACGGTATTAAATATGCACGAACTAACAATTAAAAAATTTTTTTTTATGAAGTTACATAACTTCGAATTTTCATAAAAGAAATATATGAGGGCTAATAGAAATTTAAAGTTTTCGCGGAATCATTTATGGCGCTTGGAAATAAGATGTATTTTTTTTTTGTTTTTTTAATAATGTAATTTTTAATAAAACTTTGGAATCCTATGCATATTGCAGGACGTACTTAAGTTGGCTTATAGTTATGCTGTCTAATGATATCCATACAAACAAATTAATTTATCCTATTTCACATTACCTATAGGTCGTACACTAGCTGCTATAGTTGAGGAAATATTTATAGTCGCCAAATAACATCGCTTATAAACAATTAAGCTTAAGAGTTTAAGACAATTTTAAACAGCTATTTTTCTTAGTGTAGAAAAATAAATAAAATATCTGATCAGATGTCAAAATATACATAAAATTTTTTACCGAATAATTTCTTCAACATATTAGTCACTTGGAATCTCGCATAGATAGCAGGACGTTAAACCATGCCAAAAATTTCCTCCAATAATTCCATTAAGAGCTCAAAATTTGACTGGAGTTTGATTAAATGTTCGGTTTATTCAACACATTTCTCAAACCATATAAATTTCTTAAATATGTATCTATTTATCAAACGAATTTATCGCAGACACTAAAATTCATTCATTAATAGTCTATTAAAATCCATTAAAACCAGTTCACTTTGGCGCTTTCTAATTTCTAAGTTTATTCAATAGTTGAAACAAAAAATAAAACATCTTCTAAATCAACATTATCTACAGCAACAGTGTATTGCATTTTATTGCACCATAAAAAACAATTCTTAGCCTCTGATAACTTCAACACCGCATCTCTGTAGAAAGTAATAGCAAAGAAAAAAAACAAAAACAAAAACAACTTCCTTCTTGTAATTAAATCTCAATTTGCATTACTAAAGTCCATCATGAAACTTGTTTAAATCGATGGCAGAAGCACTGTATTTTTTGCATGCAAATTAATTAACCCATGCTAATGAATCAGCTTTTATGAAGAAGAACACGAATAAAATCAAATGTATATAAGAGGGGTCTTGTAAATAATCATCTGTTGTACATTAACTAACGGACGTGTTACAGGAGAAAAGATACGCGATTTTAATATCATAAAATTTCAACTTCCTTGAAATTACATACCTTTAATGTTTAAAATCACTAACTTGCAACTTGTTGCGTGTCAATTTGGTTAATAAATTCATCTCATAATAGGCGTTAGTTATTCAATACTCATATTCAAGCTTAATTAGTTTTTTTTTTTTTTTAAATGATTTTGTTTTTTTTTTTTCTGCTGTATAGCAGCAATTTTATTTGCTTCTTAAATTTAATGATAAAAATATTCTTAAAGAAGATCAAATATAAAACACTGGCAACATTGTTTTGTTGTAATAAAAAAAAAAATCACAAAAAAAAAAAGGTTAATAACATGCTATCGTTATAGCCGCTAATACATTAGTCAAAAAAATTAAGCGAAAATATTTTTTTTTTAAATATTTATTGAAGAGCTGTTAAAGTAGTAGTTTTATTTTATTTAAGATAACATAATTTTATCTACATATATCTGTCGTTCTGCAACCTTTTTTTTGCAGAAGAATATCTAGCTTTGAATGAAAAAAAGTTACTTTAATTTTTGGTCACCTGCAACAAATGACGATACAGGAAACGTTAGTTTACATTGTATAGGCTTTTATTATATCTCACTGCTTTACAAATATTGGTTGCAAAACTTAATTTGGCAAAAAATTTCAAAAACCAATAGACCCCCAATATTTCTGTATAATTTCAAATTGATCTATCGAATCGGTTTTCCTTACCGAATAATCAAAATCGTATAAACCAATTGAAGGCAAAAATTGTATTTTTCCTAAACATTAAAAAAAAAAGAAAACAGTTTTTGTGCAGTTTTTGTTAATGTTTTGCAGTAGTTGCAATACTGTCAAGTTTTGAAAAAAAAAAGAATACGATTTTACAAAATTGTATGGTAAAAAATTTTCTGTAAAGTTTTTTTTTTGACAATTTCGACTTCTAAAGCTAAGAAGCAAACAACGAGTATTTTTTTTTTTTGATCAAATTTTTAAATTAGTCATATCTGTTAAATAATTATTCTTAGAGAAAAATGCTGATGTCTTCTTGTCAATGCAAAAAACCAAATATTTTTGAAAACATAAAATAAGGCTAGTCGCATATGGAGACACGGGCGACGAGTGTTACGTGACTTGACGCTTATCATATGACCCAATTTATGAAAATATCCGCATATTGAATGGCGTGGTATTGTGTTAAAATATTTTTGACAAAATTATTTTAACAGAAATTGAAAGACAGAAATGGAAAATTCAAAAGCATAAATATATTTATTTAATTTTTTTTAAAGTTCAGAGTCTGTTGCTGTTTTCTTAAACGTAAACGTAAAATTCAAATCTCCAAATGATAATTTGCCATACTTCTTTTTTTTAATTTTTATCAAATTTTAATTTAAAAAATGTTCGTTATAGAAGATATCGTTAAAAGCGATTTACCACCAGGACTTAAAGATTTATTTAAAAATTGTTATATCGTTATAACCGATCTTGCTTGTGAGTACTTAGTTTGAAATTTTTTTTTTTTTTGTAACCGATTTAAAATTTTTTCATTAAAAAGCTCTTTAAAAAATGCTATGAATATGAAATAAAAAAAAAAAACTTTTTCTGTCTGTGTTTCGAAAACAACTACATTAGTTTTTAAGTGCATATGTATACCTATTTAAATCCAATTGAAGGGTCCAGGGGAAAAATGGCAGAATTCCTTTTTTTTTTTTTTTTTTTTCAAAATTGAACTAATGATGGCATTGTGTAGCTCTTTATAAGTACTATATGATGTCCTAATAACTTAAAAAAATGGTTATTCTACAAGAAAAACCATTAAAAAGAAATGCCGTGCTGCGGAGGAACGATACAAGTCCAAAATATTTTATGGAAGAATGGCACAATTCTATAGAATTCATTAAATTTTTTTTTAAAACAAGAATACAAAAAAGCATATTTTTTAGCATCTGATTTTTAGTATTTGACTAAAAATTAATAGGAGCATTGAATATTAGATACAAAAATACGATACAATTTTAAAAAAAATTAGTCTGAACAGAATTTTTGATTTTTTTTATAAAATTTTGAGTTTGAAAATCATTTTTTTAAAAACTGGTCACTCAAATAATTTGAATTAAAAACAGAATACAAGAAAAGACTTTTAGCTTTAAAATATGGCATATTATGACATTGTAGGTGTTACCTTTGTTTTTCAATTATTTTTTTTCTATTTTAAGTTCGAGTTTTTAGAAAATTGCCCCTCCCACCTAAACGGGGGAAACAGACCCCCCCTTCTTTACGATTTTTTTCTTGTCTTGACTAAGCCTATACGCCATGGGCTATTGTTGCATTTTATGCAAATTTAACACTCATATTATACTGATTACAATGCGGAAAAATGGCACAAGTCACATACTTTATTCACTAAAATAATTGTATTAAATGTAAATATTTATGAAATAAAAATAAAATTATGTTATAGATCTTAGAACATTCTGTATTACATCAGAACTGCTTTTTTAAATTTTTCATTTCAAAGGTATAGCTTAACCAATTTAAAACTCTAAAAAATACTATATAAGTCTTGAATCTACTTTCAGTCGTAGGGATATATAAATATGTTAACGTAGATACATACATATAAAATATAAAGTTGTGGGAATAAACTTTTCAATTGGTTACATAACTTTTGTGAACAAATACTCGCCAGAACTGCTTGTAATCTCTGTTAAGATCTTAAAATCTCATGAATCTCACGATGCCCCATCAAGGCCCCCCATTGTCCGATCAACATTTCCGATCTAATTTCAATTCAAATGACAAATAATGCTTTCAAGGAAATGTGTCTGCGTGCAGAAACATGCCGCCATGCACATTGTACACTTTATAAAAACTTTATTTGCTTTTCAAATTCACACAATAGAAAATCCAAGTGCAAACGATTTCCTGGATGTTCCCATCCAGAGCAAGCTGTGCTCTTGCAATTCGCAATACAAATGCACATAAATTACTTTATAAATCTGCTGCGACGGAATTATTCATAAAAAAAAAAAAAAAAATACAAATAAAAACAAAATCAGAAAAGAAAATCTAATCCTCAAGGAAACGGATACACATGCACTCTGACTTCATTATAACCAGCAGGAATAATAGCAAAATGCTAACAACAACATGATCGACAAAAAGTTTGAGGAAAAAAGACCTCGGTACTTGTCCCCCCAAGAGAGATAATGTTTGTACCTTGACCAGAACGCGTAAAATCTTCTCACGAAGATTGTCCAAATGAGCCAATTCTACATTACCTATAGATCAATCGATTTTCACGCTTTCCTAAGACGGGCTCCGACATCGTCATCAACAAAGACTTCACTTTTCCCTTCTGCAGGTGTGTGTGTGTTTAAAACCGATTGAAATATGATGGTCAAGGTGGAAAATTGTAACGCTCAGCTGAAAGCAATTTAAGGCCAATTCTAAGGATTTATCTTAGCCTTTAACCTTGGCCCATTACAAAGTTAATATAGGTACACAAAGCCTGAAATCCTTTCGGGACATTTTGTGAAATTACTCGCGGGGTCGTTGGACATCAATAATGCGGGTCTTTTATAATGGTGAATCGATGTTAAGTGCGCACACACATTCGGCCATTGCACATCCACATCCATCACTTGTCCCGTACAAGGAATCGTAATTACCTAGGATTACGATTGCAAAAATATTTACCGCCGCCGCCACCGCAACAACAGTCGCTGCGCGCGTCGTCGGTCGTCGGCTGCCTATCGATAGAATATAACACGGCAGCAGCATTTAAAATTGGTTGAGATGGATCCACCACCAGCAGTGAAATACATCACTCTATATGGTGGAAAAGCCTTCTATCTTCCAAAGACAGAGATTTAAAACAATAGAAAAGATCAGGCTTTGGAATTTCTGTGCCAATGCTGACGTCGCGGTCGTCTCGTCGTTCGTCCGAGAGAGATCAAAGGAAGATTAACCCAACAGAAGCACTAGTTAATGTGCATGAATTCTTCAATCGTTTATACTTCATCTGACGTTTGCCTTAGTACATCTATATACCTCTCTTTTCTGAAGATTGAGGACTAAGATGACAGCAACGGAATTCTTAGTGGCGCGATGAATTTCGTTCAGAAAAGTTATAGTATTTAGCATTCCAAACGGAAAATCGAATCGAAAGAAATTTTCTGAAATTTAATTTGTTGCAAAGAGAGCCGATTTAATGTGTTCAATTCATCAAAGAAGATATTTTTATTTATAGATGTGGTAGATCAAGTTGATTAATTGAAACCAATTTTTTTTTCAATTTCTTCTTAAACTTTGAATTAAAAATTTCATGATTTTTTGTCTTTACAAGTTCTAGGCTCGGGATCGGAACTTAAAAGAGAGATGTCTCTATACCATCTAAATTCAATACCTACCGACCTTATGTGAGAGCTTTATTCGAAACAGTGGCGCCTGTTGTTCCTCACATATGGCACCCGACCCAACTACCGAAATTGTCACTGAAAAGCATTTTTCTTGCGAAATAGGTACTATAGGGCAAGTTATGAATTCGTGCAAAAAATCGAACTCGAGATAACAATCAAACTTGACATTACGATGATAGAGAACACGAAAAAAGTGGGTCCCGCAATTTCGTCTGTCTGTTGTTATGTCTGTCTGTATGTCTATCTGTATGTCTGTCTGTATGTCTGTCTGTATGTCTGTCTGTATGTCTGTCTGTATGTCTGTCTGTATGTCTGTCTGTATGTCTGTCTGTATGTCTGTCTGTATGTCTGTCTGTATGTCTGTCTGTATGTCTGTCTGTATGTCTGTCTGTATGTCTGTCTGTATGTCTGTCTGTATGTCTGTCTGTATGTCTGTCTGTATGTCTGTCTGTATGTCTGTCTGTATGTCTGTCTGTATGTCTGTCTGTATGTCTGTCTGTATGTCTGTCTGTATGTCTGTCTGTATGTCTGTATGTCTGTCTGTATGTCTGTCTGTATGTATGTCTGTATGTCTGTCTGTATGTCTGTCTGTATGTCTGTATGTCTGTCTGTATGTCTGTCTGTATGTCTGTCTGTATGTCTGTCTGTATGTCTGTCTGTATGTCTGTCTGTATGTCTGTCTGTATGTCTGTCTGTATGTCTGTCTGTATGTCTGTCTGTATGTCTGTCTGTATGTCTGTCTGTATGTCTGTATGTCTGTCTGTATGTCTGTCTGTATGTATGTCTGTATGTCTGTCTGTATGTCTGTCTGTATGTCTGTCTGTATGTCTGTCTGTATGTCTGTCTGTATGTCTGTCTGTATGTCTGTCTGTATGTCTGTCTGTATGTCTGTCTGTATGTCTGTCTGTCTGTATGTCTGTCTGTATGTCTGTCTGTATGTCTGTCTGTATGTCTGTCTGTATGTCTGTCTGTGTGTCTGTATGTCTGTCTGTCTGTATGTCTGTCTGTATGTCTGTATGTCTGTATGTCTGTATGTCTGTATGTCTGTATGTCTGTATGTCTGTATGTCTGTCTGTATGTCTGTCTGTATGTCTGTCTGTATGTCTGTCTGTATGTCTGTCTGTATGTCTGTCTGTATGTCTGTCTGTATGTCTGTCTGTATGTCTGTCTGTATGTCTGTCTGTATGTCTGTCTGTATGTCTGTCTGTATGTCTGTCTGTCTGTATGTCTGTCTGTCTGTCTGTCTGTCAGTACCTCGGCCTACAGCCTAAACCACTAGAGCGATTTTCTTCAAACTTGAACCATAAGCTTTTTGGTTAATTCCCTAGGAGAAAATTTGGTATTCGTAGGGTGGAATGGTGTATTCGATTTAAAAAAAAATCTTGCTGCATTTGGTTATTTTTAAGGTAGGTATGGCCTTAGGAATAATTTTTGTTTTTCGAACTTTTTCTATTTTAAATTTTGAAATTATTTTTCATTTCTTTTTGTTTATAGGGTGAAATAAGGTAAAACGAGATGTGGTACCTATATTCGATAAAAAGAAATTCTATTTGTGCTTTTAAGATTAGTAGATTAATGGAATAGCAATAAGGGATTAATTTTTTTTTTAATTTTGCTCTTTGTAGGGTGAAATGGGGAAACAAATAAAGTGGGGCCTATGCGATTTTAAATAAAGTAAATTTTTTTTCAATTTTAAAAAAAAATTAAAAAATCAATAAAAAAAACTATAACTAGTCCGTTAATGAAGCTCACTGAAATTTTGTGGCCAATTACTGACATTTAAAATGATATACTTTTTCGAAAATCAAACATACCTTTGAGATAAGATAAAATCCCGGAGCCAACACCAATTTGTACAATCGATATATCGAAATGATTTGATTAAAAGGCTTACAGAGTGGACTGAAATTCAACAACATGAATAACGGCTGATTACTTGAAGCCTCATTATGAACATTTTTAAACAAAATGTCCTTAATTTCCACGACTAATCAAGAAAAATATTCCTTTGTTAAGAAATTTCTACAGCATGTTTATTTTTTTTGCACATTCATCTTAATGATAAAATAAAATTCTAAACGATCACTTTTCAAGAGATTCCTATCGACTTCCGCTTGTTGTTGTACAACGTAAGTACGCCCAACTACTCCATCATCTATAGCTGCGCTTTCCAATTTCCCATTCGTCGGAAGGGATCGCCTATTTGAAAACCACCACGAAGTAGTCACCAGCACACGCTTACAATAAACACTCTGATGGTGTTTTTTTTTTTTTGTATTTTGTATTTTTCTTCTTTTATAAATTAATGACTCAACGACACATTGATTAATAACCCACAGGCACAAAATCTTCTATTGCCAATCTATGTGCAGAAGCTTAAATTTATATCTTCTATGATCACCTCATTAATCATTTATAATGGATTGGCGGGAAAATTTTTCAAATTCTCAGCATCTATTCCCGCCTTATGAGTCTTTGAGTATACCTATTATAGTCCTATACCTTCCTTTTTATGTACCTAACTAACTTCAGCTAAGTATATTATAATCTTTTTGTGGTTGAACACAGTGTGATGCGATTTAATTAACCAAAGTGCGAAATTTCATTAAACACCATCATCGATCTTTGATAAAATGATGATTGCCTTTTATTAATGTGATATCTACATTTAGCTATAACACTATACTTACACACTCATACAGAGATGAAAGGATGGCATTTTTGAAATGAGATATTAATGCGTAGATAAACTACCTTGAAAAGATCGATGCTTCGGATTTGACTTCCCGATCGAAGGCGACGCACAAGAAGGTTTTAGATTTATTTGCCAAGTTACATACATCCGGCATTTGTGCGCCATAGAAGGAAATGAAAGATTCAAAGATAGCTCGTTAAATTGTTTTGAAAAGAAACCATTCAACCAAGTGTTAGAAGATTCAATTGCGTGTCCATTAAGTTATCAGAAAATTAATTTTTCTTCCCAAACGATATAGGGACAATTTAAGGGAATTTTGCCACGAGCCTATTCGATCGTGCACTGGGGGCGAGAAGATTTGTATATATACCTGTCAAGGCAACCCCACCTTCGATTAAAATTGAAATTAATTAAAAATAAAAAAAATTATCAATTCTTCTTCTAAGGTTTGAAAAAGCCATCGCGATTGAAAAATGTTTTAAGCATCAAAAGTAAAAGGTGGAATAATAATCACATTTATTTTTTATAGTTTGGAAAGTAATGTTGGAAATGATTGAATAATTTTAAAATGTTTTCCGTTTGTATATTGTAATTGAATGTTTAGCTCCTAGAAAACTATTATTAGCAAGAATGGAGTGGAACTACTACCTATTTCCTGCCAAATCTGAACGACTGAGGTAAAAGGCAATTATTCATGACAAACGAAACTTTTTTAGGATATGTCAATTCCTTTGCTATAGGCAGAAATTTCAGTATTTGGGTGGTAGTCTGGGATTTTATCTCCAGACCTTTGTCGTGACTGTTCTACGAACTAACCATTACTCCACAAGCTAACGACCACCTCGACACCTAACTTATATTTACGTGTTGACAAATTGTGCTTAATGACGAAAACTCAATTTTTTAGATGAGGAAAATCTACACGAGACTAATATTTCATTGACACTCAATAAAACTCACATAAATTCACTCTTTTTTTTTTTAAATAACACGCTTTTAAATTTTAAAATTACATATTTTGTATGAAACAGACGTCATTTCAAGATTTAAAAAACCTGTTACCAACTTGGAGTTCGTAACTGGAGGCAGCTAGCTAGGGACCGAGCTGGCTGGAGGGGCTTGTTGGTTGAGGCCGTAGTCCATCCTGTAAGTAAGTTACGGGAGTCTGTGTTAAAGTCCATTATAGTCCATATTGCAAATCGGTGAAGACTTCTTCGAAAATATTAAGAACACAATTTGAAATAAATCATTTCAGTCGTGTTTTCGGCTTACCAAACTGACGCACAGGACGTTTCTTTTTCCACAGTAGGTACTGTTGAAAAAAACTATTTCAGTTAGATCGCAGGGCGGTGCGCAATTCAAATTTTTGTTCAACAAATACTGTTTAAATCTCTCTTGAACTAAAAACTATTAAAACTGCAACATTACATCCCAGACTGTAAAAAAAAAGTTGTGTGCGTGTACCAGCGTCGGACTTATTGATTTATTATAGATATACGAAACGATATAAATATTTGATTTAGAGAACCTACAGGAGTGTATAGGTATAGTAGGTATCTATAGCTTAATGTGTTTATTTTCGATTCCATTCTTCGTTGGCAAAATCCCGACGGCATAAATGAGATATCAAAGACTTGGCGTTTTCATTAAAGCACCATCACCAACACTTTTCAAATGAATTAATAATTAAATCATCCTGCTCGAACGATTTATGAATAAAACACATGAACCTAGCTGCTGAGGATGTTCATTACTATGTAAACAACTAAGATGAGATGCACGTAAGATTAAAACGAAATTGCAGCAAACCGAGAGAAGTTAGAACACGTGTATTTTTCAAATAAGATAATGTCTATAAAGGTTGTTATTGCAAAGCCTTAGAAAGACTAGGGAAGGGTGCTTGAATTCATATCTTAATTATAAAAAAAAATGTAATGGCTTCTTCTTCTTCTTAAGGATTTTGCTAAAAGGTTTTAGTGACATTTACAGATGGCGTTTATTATTTTTCAGGATGAAATGCATAAGTTTGTTTTATGAATTTGTCTGGCAAGTTAAAAACGCTAATTTAACGATATTAATATTTTACGTAGAACAAGAGTTTGGTATAGATTTAGAGGATTAAAAATTTAATTTTTTACTTTTATCAAATTAAAGATTATTTGACCATCTCAATGCCAAAAATGTGCATAATTAATTATTTTTTTTTTTTTTAATTAAAAAAATATCGGGATCTGGTAAAATTTTTAAATATTGTTAAATGATTTGTTACTTTATATTCTGATTTATGTACTGATATTATTACTCCCAAAATAAATACGACTAAAACTCAAACACATCACATTAATTTTATGTTTAATTAAATTATAACGCGCATTAAAATTAAAAAATCGAAAATTTGAGAGTTCTCATTTTTCATGGAATGCTCCAGTAGCCGTTTTTTTTTTTTTAATTATTAGGTGGGAGGCTGGGGATTGAACCTAGACCTCCGGCATGACAGTCCATCGCACTAACCATTACGCCACGGCTACTACAATTGTCAATTAAAAGAAAATAAATTAAAATAAAAGAAAAAGCAGCACCAGTTTCGTTTTGATGTTTTCTAAGTTTTTTTTTATTAAAAAAAAAAAAACTGAAACATAGAAAACATTGCACAGCAAAATGTTTTCTGAGAAGAAAACATTGCACGGCAAAATTGAAACTCTTGCAGCTAATTAAAGACAAGCTATTGACAAATTATTAAGATATTAATATTTCGCTTTCACAAGTTTTAACCCCTTTTCGAGGGGTGACTTGCGAACTATATGAATTTAATGAAAAACATAGAAAATATTGCACGACGAAATTAAAATTGTCCCAGACATTCAATATAAAAGGTTTTTAACCCTTTTCCAGGGGGTCCTTCATTAACTTGATACCAATTAAGAAAATCAGTAAAAAAAAAAAACATAGAAAACATAGAACGACAAATTCGAAACTATCACAACTAATATTAACGACTTATAAATGGCAGATCATTCACTAATTTTTTTTTCGATAGACGAATGTTGCTTCGATTATTTGACGCTCATGACACTATGACATTATAATGGAAATAAGGTGCCAAACATTTCTAATGACCTTGAAAGACTTCAACCTTGATTTTCCACAAAATCTATTTCTCTTATCATATTTTAGCAAACGACATAACCACAAAATCATAAATACTGGTTCAGTGGTTCAAATTGAACTGAAATAAATAACATACTCCTACCTATATAAAATTTTTAATTTCCTTAGATTCTAAATCTAAAAAAGAATTTATTTGCAAAAACTGGGATAAAGCGTCTGTTTATACTGTTTATTCTGTCCCTATGAAAATTTTTCTAAATCTTGAACTCAATTTTTTGTGTTGATTAATTCTACCTCCAAAAACGGAATTCATTTCATGCGTATTTATTTAAAATGATCTAAGTTGCAACAAAGTTTCTTTTAAACCACAACATCAGCCATTTATTTCGTTTTCTAATATGGTAAAAAATATTGTTTTTCTTACCATGAGAAACCACGTAAAACTAATCAAAAAACTCAAAAAGAAGAAATGCAACTAACGTTTGTTGTACATAATCTGCTATTACATTGTATGAAGACTTTTGTCTTAAAATGTAATATATTTTGTAGTCAATGTTATGAAGGTACTTAATTTCCACCACTTATTTATGTTGTTTGAAAGTGCAAATTGGTCTTGTACGCGAAGTGGTTTTTGTTTTGTTGTATTGCTTACACCTCTATTACCTTTACTTTACCTAACATTCTGAATGAAAATCGATTTGCCCTTTCATTGCCAATAAATTTTCATTTTTCTTCAAGAAAACTTCACTTTCAAATAAGTAGATACATACCAACATATGTATGTGTTTATTTCTACACCGAGAAAAATGAACTAACAAAAATTTGAATATATTCACATTAAGCGGGAATTCAGTTACAAAGTATACGGCCTTTTTTTTTATCATACATAATGTAAGTACTAAAGGACAAGAGATAATTCTGAACTGCCTAAATATTTGGCACAGTAGATCATCAGCTTGAGGTCTAGGTTCGATTCCCAGCCTCGTCCACATAATAATAATTAACAAAAAAAAAAATAAAACCGCTACTGCCGTTCCGAAGAACTGAAAAAACCTCCAAGAGTATTCCTTGTCATAGAAAATACCTCTCACATTAGCCGTTCGGATTCCTTTAGACACGCACACAGGAATAGTTGAGAGTTGTAAGTCACTAGGCCCTAGTTCTTCATGAGCCGTTGTGCCCCCAAATTTTATTATTTTTTAGTTTTTTATATCACCCGGTTTTTAAATCATGCGATCTTAAAATTTCATCTTCATATTCAAAAGTTTAATTAACTTCCTTCGGCCTGTCAGCGCTGAATAAAAGTAGGTTAGGTTAGGTGGTTGGTCTGATAGAGGATCTTCTTCCTGTAGATCCCTTCTTCAATGTAGATCCCTTGTGATACCCTGGAGGATTAGCTCCAAATAATAATAATTTAATCTATAAGTTTTCATGGACCATCAAGCAGATAAGTTGGAGAGCTCTTCTAAGTTATTGAAGAAGTAGTTTCCTAGGTGTATATTTCTTATAGTTGCGAGAGTGCTGGGCAGTGGCATGAAATTAGTCGTCATGTGCTTCTTCATCACCACAACCTCTGCATAGATCATCCGTGCTGAGCCTCAGTTTTTTCATGTGGTACTTCAGCAGATTGTGTCCAGTAACTGTACCTACGAGAGAGTACAATGATTTCTTATTTAGCGTCAAGATCCTATCTGTCTTCCCCTTGGTCGAAACACGGCCTAAGTTTTTTGGTATTCGTGCAGGAGTCGAGTAGTGTCCACTTTACATTTGTTTTCTCAAGAGTTTTCTTTGCCACAGTCTGTTTGAACGAGACGAGTTTTGATTTAATTTCGATGGCAAATAGTGCTTTTATGGCTGCTTGGCTGTCAATGAATAAGGTAATATCAGTTGGCGGTATCGCCAGCATTGACATCCGTTCCGCAGCTTTGGTTACTACCAGAATCTCAGCTTGGAAAACACTACTGTTGTCCGGGAGTCTAAAGGAGCTGGCTAAGTTTAGGGTTTCCGAATAAAATCCCGCACCAACTCCACATTCCGTTTTAGACCCATCGGTAAAGACTGCTACCGTTGGGTCATAAAAGTAATAATAATCAAACAATTGTTGTACCCCATTGGACTATTATGCTGAAGTTCTTCGTTCGAATCCAGCCTATTTTACCCGTTATGTTCTTTTCCAGGGTACTGCAAGGAAAAGGAGACAACCTAACAAGAAAAGTGGTGTTAGTGCTCCTTCCAATCCTCTTGTACTTATCTAAAAGTTTTCTTATTTTCAAGAACATTTAATTTTTTAGCTTTAAGATTTCGTTGCATTTTGAAACTCCTTAATGTTCCAAAAAATTTAAGTATTAACTCTGTAACACCAAAGAATATAAAGTTACCAAGAATGCGCATCTCATACAAATTTTTTACTGCACATTTTTATATGGCGGGTTCCAATTTTGCTTTTTTTTATGGGCTTTTCAAGGACAAAAGAGCAGACTGTTTCAATGTGTGTGGTATCTCATTTTAAAAGCGCTGAGAGAATTATTGAAAAGCCCATAAAAAAGCCAAAGTGTGAGGGTTCCAACATTAGGACCCGCCATTTTCAGTAGAAAATTTGTATGAGATGCGTCTTCTTGGTAACTTTATATTCTTTGGTAACACCTATTTTATTTTATGTTCGATTCAAAAATTAACCTTATTAATTTAATTGATTTATTTTTCTCAGTGTACATAAAAACCTTCCTAAAGGAACCTTTCAGAAGCTTATAGACAAGCATATTATAAAGACTAATGAAGACTATCAGCGCTTTCCATTTTTTGCTTACATTGCGAGTTCCTATTTACTACTCGATTACCTAAGTCGGAAATGCTAATCGATGCGACGACACGACTTAAAGGTGTACTATCATGCGCCACTATAGATTTCATGATAATAAAAAAAGAAGAAAACATTAAAGTGTCGGTAGTTCTAATTGCAAGCGTATACACGACCAAGAAATAATGAAAATGAAAAATAGAAGACTCCCCAGCAGGAAGCGTAATTTAGACCCATCTATGACATTCTTTATATACACCTTGCTGTTTCTAATGCGGTTATGATGCTAAGCTATAAAATAGCAAAGCAGAGCAGCAAAAATCACGAACTCTGCGAACGCGCCCGGGCAAAATATGTATACATCTTCATTTAACCGATATTATGGTCAATAATAATTCATGGTGTATAAAGAAGAAAACCCATGTAAGAAAAAAAAAAAAACGGTTATCAATTATAATTAAACCTGAATTAGACACTTGCGCGCTGGCGCATGACCGCTGCTCGTGTGAACGTGAATTGCACATATTAATATGTAACATCAGTTCACTGACAGAAGAATCTAAGATATGTATAAGTACATAAACCGCGAGGCAAAGATACACCTTCAAGATGCATCTAAGAGATGGTGTAAATAAAATTGTTTCGATCGTAATCCATGCAATGGAATCTGAATAGTGTTTACTGTTGTTGGTGGTGATGGTGGTGCAACGGTAGGTAGAGGAGTCATCAATACCTGTTGTCCAATTTGATAGATATGATGCATTTCAATTGATACAATTTGAGAAAAATGCATGACGCCGCGGTTGGCCGGGTGTAATATGGTCAATTAAATTATATTATGATGTGCTGGAAACTGGGATAATAAATAGATAAATAATTATGCAAGATTGTATAGGTTAGATTGAAATAGCTGGAATAGTTCGATAGGTGCGTTGAAGATAAAAACAAATTTAACGACGAATATTTGCTGAGTTTCAGCGTTTGTCTTCTTTAGATTAAAATAATTATTATTTATACAAAGACGAAGCTTCCTGCTTTTTTATAGAAAGATAGAGTTTTTATAATTGACAAAAATGGCGCCCAACATGAGGTATATCTGCATGCATGTTCAAAAGTAAAAACAGCATTACTTATCTCATTGTGTCCTGAGGTTTTAAACATTTGTGTCTCTGAACGAATATGCAACTGCGATCTTTTTAACTACTTTGAGTTCTGTGGACAAGGAAGGAGGAGAAGAGCTTCCCACTGCTCTTGATCACCCCCCCAAATTTTCCAAAATGATTGAAAAAAGCATTTCTAGCTCAGTTCTATATCAATGAGTAATAATTATGGTAAATATTATGACTTTTTGGCATATAACCGTTTGCGACTCTGCAAAAAAAAAAAATTCGCCATGAAATATAAAAAATTTGATAAGTTTAAATGCTGTTGGGTCGACGCGACGTTTGACGCGGAGAGTTAAAGGGCCTTTCACTTAATTTAGCTTAATATTAAACCAGAGAAGAAACATGGGGCGTCTGTTGTTTTGTTTCACAGTTTTAACATATTGTAACTCACTGATAATATTGTGAATTTACATAATCTACTGGTTAATAAACTGTCATAATTTCTGTAAACAAAAAAACTGTCAAAATAATATATTGTATTTATTTCATTAATGACCATGACAAACATTTACACGACAATAAATAGTGGCGCTCTTTTTCTCTGTATACACTATGGTAATCTACAAGAAGTTAATGACTAAAGTTATGCTCCTATAGTTTTTTTTTTATTACTGGTTTTTAGTTATTTGTATAAAACAGGTGCATATTTGGCAGACAGTATAGACAGTGAGCCAGAATGTACTAAAAGTTAGTATCAATTCAGCGTGTAGAGCTAAAAATACGAAACTTTCCACGTTTTTGGTTTTGAAAATAAATAAAAAAAAATTTGCTGGCACAACAGCTCATGAAAAACTAAGGCCTATAGTGACTTACAATTCTAAACCATTCCTGTGTGCGTGCCTGCACACTTGGATGTGTGGGTTCGAGCCCCAGTCTAGGCAGCATTCTTTTCTATATTTCCTGAACTGAACGCCATCCCTGGGATTTAATAAGATAATCAATTTCACAAACCACTGTGCTAAAAAAACTCTATCCTTCTAACATTGCCTAATTTATAAGACCCTATGTTTGTGTTTTTTTTTTTTTTTTAGGTCTTTTAGTTCTTTAAAAAATTTAAATTGTGAAAAATATGAATTTCTTTAGTTCATTTTTTTTCTATACATTTTGGGTCAATGTTTAAAAAATTGCCCAACTATAAGAATTTTTCTTAGAAATCTTTTTTTTGTTTTTTATTTGAACTTGAAGACTCCATACAAAGACTCCAAAATAATTTACAAATAAACATTCAGGCTTAAAATGAAAAAGTTGGCTTTTGATTCAACTTATATAAAATCATGCTAAATCTAAGCATCCTTGCTTAAATTTCGAGAACTCTTTAAATAAATGGATCATTTTTTTTTATAAACAGTGGATATTCGGCCCTATCGAGGTAACCGTCGGAGCGGAATTCTCTTCGATTTCCTACAAATCGGAGACATTTTGCTTCGAGGTAGTTCTCCGACCAGTAAAATGTCTCCGATTCGGAGGAAATCGGAGAGAGTTCCGCTCCGACGGTTACCTCGATAGGTCCGATTACAAGGTATACAAAAAATGTAAATATTTATTTACAACTCGGCTTATCGAATTATTGGGCCCTATCGGAAATCTCCCGGGGAAAATTTGTTTCCCACGGAATATTTTATTCCCACGTAATTTTTTCACCTATCGTGAATCTCCCACGGAATAAATTTCCCTCGAACAAAAGTCCAATGCAATTAAAGCCAAATTCCCCTGGAAAATTTATTACCGTTACCAATAAATTCCGAGGGAAACTTTTTGGCATCATTCACGTTCCCAATGTTTGAACGAGGGAAACATTTCCTGGGAAATTTTTGTTGGCGATAATCCCCATTGCCAACTTTTGAGTCACTTTGACCCACTGTTCAGCGGCATATGCAATGTAATGAATGAACAATTTGAATATTAAAATAAATAAATTAGTTTTGATTTTTGTATGTTGTTTCTTAAACATAACAATATACTGTCGTCAAAATTAAAACTTAAGCTTAGTATACAAGTTGCAAGAGAAATGAAACATTGAAAAAAAATTCGTCAGTCTGTGAATATACAAACACCCATTTAAACGAGCAAAATGAGCTTTCCTACATTTTTTAAGACTTTAAGATAATCGATAAAAAAAAATACAAAAAAAAAAAAAAAAAAAAAAAACGGAAGAAATATACCTTCATTAATTTTAAATTACTTGCATTGAATATGTATAAACCTTTCCATGATCATATATCTTCTAAGGTTTGTATATATGCACCTTTCATTCGAAGAAATCCTCAAAAAAACAAAAACAAAACTGAAGAAACCTTGTTTGTATCTTTCACTAACCTTTCCAAATTATTAAATTATACATCACCATTATACAAAACCAAAATCTCACGCCTCATCGGCAGCGACGGCAACAGCGCGACTGACGACGTAGTCAGAATTCATATCACCAGATCGGATCCAATGCCAAAAAAAACCAACTCAATAATTACGTTTGTTTTTGGGGCAAATCAAACGCATCAATCTTCAAAACGTGATTTTTCGGCTGTTAATTTGACAGAAAACAAAATATTGCAATGTCCTTTTTTGGCAACAAAAAATGCACATTCTCTTTCTTTACCCCGTTATTAATCCACTTTATCGCAAGAAAACCTTTTTTGGCATTCAAAGAAATTCTTCTTTTTTTTATGGTAGTTTTTTTTTTTTTTTTGACGTGCAGTCGAAATTGAAGATTTGTTGCTTATGCAGTTCAATGAACCAATCAAATTGAATAAATTGTGCAGAAATCGGGTCTCATCAAGAATGTGAAGACCGAAAAAGACATAAATAAAATGCAAGATTCTTTAAATTACAGATATGTGAAAGGTAAATAATTTATGGGTTTATTTTTTTTTTGTGGTTCTTCTTTTTGTATCAAACGGTAGTTAATGTCTCGAGTGGGTATGTTTATTTGGGAATATTTGACTTAAGCAGATTCGGAAATCGATAATTTATTTAAGTGCCCTGAAAACGTGTTATTTTGTCAGTTAGGTACCCGAAAATGTTGTTTTATTTGTTGTTTTTATTTTAATTGAGACTTGCAATCATATGATCTTTTTATTTACAGAATTTAACTGTTTTAATTTAAGCAATTAAATTTATTTATGGTTGATGCAAGAAGTGAAAGTATGGATGTTGGAAATATTTTAATTTTGTCGTAAAACTTCCGTTACAATGGAAAATAAGGAAATACTACTTTTAAGCCCTAGCCCGAGTCTTTTTATCATTAATGGTTCTTCAAGAGTCCGAAATAAAGCACATGTAGACTACTGCCAATACCAACGTATTTCCTTTATACTTTAAGCAGAAAATAATTTTTTACAAGATTTATAATACGAATTATAGATGGTCATGATCCACATTGTGTCCAACTTTATCCAGAGATTTTCCAAATCAAATGCTATCTACAAATAAAAACAACACTACAGTTGTAGTACATCCATGTTAGTTCTGTATTCTTCTTTTAATTCTGACCAAGAAGGACCAGTTGAGATCAAATCGATCCATTAATCATTCGGATAAATTAATCATAATTTTATTCCGATTTTAATCAAACCAAACAACCAACGAACAAATAAGAAATTAAATCGCTTATTCAAATTCGATGACATCTCTCTTTTTTAAAAGTTGGCGCCCAACGCCAGACCCATTTAATATTTCCTCTTGCCTATATCTATAACGGACAAATAAATCTATCTTTGAATAGAACAGACTAACAAATCAAATTTTATTCTCATCATAATCTTCACCCTATTCAATAAATTCTCCCTTTATCAATAACCAATCTACTAAATCATCTCAGAACAAGTGCTTCCATAAATAAAACTAACTAACTGCGTCATAAAAGAAATAAAAAAAAAAATAAAAACAGAATGCAGAACACTGATTTACTCCCGTTGTACCTACTCTATAGTCATCGTTCTTGCATAATCGGCTTTCCACGGAATAACGATTCGTACAATTCTCGATCACCATGCCAAGTCATTGAAGGTATAGCAGTCATGTATACGAACCTGATACAGTTAATTAATTTTTTTTTTCTTCTTCCATCCGCTAAGTTTCATTGCTTTTGCTTTACATCTTAAGCATAAGAGACGACACTCTATAGAGGGTTTCCAATTACATTCGCACAATGCAAACACTTTATAAATATGTAATACAAGATGGAAGAGAAGTGAATCTTCTTCTAAGTCTTTTCGAAAAATAAGTCTTGAAAGACCCCCTCAAGAGCAAATCTAGCCGAATAAATTATTATTTCTAAATATCTAGTTTAAAACTGACAACTTACCTTGTCCAAGGAAGAAATACGAAAAAAAGTAGCAGAACTAGTAGCGAAAAATACCATACAAATCTAGATATTCCATTCGATATCGACGGCCGGCGGGTTGGTTCTCTTAAATTTTCTAAAGGTTTACCCTTTTCTGGTTAACACAGTGGGACAAGGATATCAAATATCGTTTCAAAATTTAATCATTCTTTTCATCAATTGGCTCTAAATAAAGATTTAGGTGTGTTTTATTGTTAATTCATAGCTAGCGCAGCAATACAAGTTCAATAAAACGCTATATCAACTATTATGTGCACTCTTTATTAAGTGGATGTGTTCACTTCCATTTTTGAGTGAAAAATAAACTACGCTACCGACATTTAAGGTTCAAGTCCACACTATTTGTACACTTTTATATTCACTAATTTACTGGCCAATTTATCTGCACGTTTGGTTTTGTTATTGTTCTCCAAGGGAAATTTTACTGCGCTAACTATAAAATTGCCAATAAAACACGCACCTATTGATATATAAATTAATCTTAATAATCATTAAACATAAATTAACGCCCGCGTTTTTCAAAAGTATTAACTTTTTTACCTTTAGAAACCACAAATTAGTAGGTTTTGTATATTATTTTTAATATGATTTTTATAGTTTTTTTTTTTTTTTTTTTTTGAGAAAATGGTGTATTTACTTTCCATTGAATTTAGTCATCAATAAGTGTAAAACAATTGCTTAATTATTTCATCGTAACAATCATAAATCAGTAATGTGTGTGTAATGCGTGTCTTAAGTACATTCTGCACATCTCCGCAATTGTGACTTTCCAACCATATAAAATTTATCGAAATTCTTTTTGAGAAAATGGTACCACAAAATTTATTTAGATCTTTCAAATGTTTCAAATCTCCTTGGAGTAATCGCAAATAAAATTTTCCTGGGAATTATTCCTTCCATACAAAACATGGAACGCGAATAATGATCATAATCTTCTCTCTGAATTTATTGTTATCGAGAGTAAAGTTTCTAGAGGAATTTGGCTGTCATTTAAGTAAGCCAAATTCGAGCTTTGTAATCGCCAATATTTTTCAACCGCTACCAGAAAAATATTGACGTTTCCAATTTTTAAAGAAGAGTAATATTCCCGGGGAAATTTTATTCAAGATATCCCTGACGGATCAGTTTAATTGTATTCGCTACATGGAAAATGGTATGAAGAATAAAAACTTGTTTTTTTTATTTCAATATCAAGCTTTGTTAATTGGTATAAAAAGGGATAGTACAAATCGCCAATCTGATTTAAAACATTATTGAAATTTTTAATATTCCTAATTCATGTTAATTTTTTGCACATTCTTCGATTTTTGTTTAAAAAATTGTAATTAAATAATTAAATGGTATAAAAAACTGTGACTATCTATGACACAATGTCCCGAAAATTTGTTGACAAAGTTAATCTAATTTATTGTTGTATATAAGGTAGCGCAATAAAGAATACAAAGATAGATAAGAAAACTGACATTTATATTAATATTCCCGCTAATTGGTATAATCTGGTCTAATACAATTAGAACTTTAATTGTTGATTTTTATCCTCATAATATTTATTTCCATTTAATAAAGCCTAAGCAATAATTTATGTATCTTATTGATTTTGTATATAAATATGGTTGTTATGTTTGTTTGGTATAAACGAAGCTATGACTGTCTTGAATTTGCCGAAAACATTTTGGTATACCTAAATTCAATTATTTCTAGATATGAGGTCGTGCTATAAAATGTATAGTTGACGCAACTTCCGAAATTTGTATTCATATTTTCGCTGACTGGTGTAATCAGGTCTAATACGATTATAAATACCTGTGCTATTTGTTTGATTGGTATAAATTAAAATTTACCTGCTTTGCCTTTCAAGTGCCGAGAACTTTTTCGTATGGGTAATTGAATTATGTTCAAATATCAAACGGTGCTATAAAGCATATAATGGAAGCAAAATTTTTCATTTATACTAATATTCCCGCTGACTGGTATAATTTGGTATTGTACGATTAGATTATCCTCACAATAATTATATTTATTTACATATAAAGACTTAAAGCAATGATTTATTTACATATTTTTTGATTTGTATATAAAAATGCTGTATTTGATTGGTATAAAAAACATACGTGAAATTTTTTTTGTGATATGTAACTGAATTATTTCCAGTTATAGGATCGCCCTTTATAGCTGGCGCAAATTTTAAAATTTATTTGAAAATTTTCTCTGACTGGTATAATCTGATATTATATGTACTATTAGAACTTTTATTGTTGATTTCTAGCCTTTTAATAGTAATTTCTATTTTATAAAGCTAAATGCCTTTTTGTCACGAGCAACTTTTTGTTTAATTTTATACCAATTGTTTGACATAAAGCAGGATTATTTAAAATAACAAAAACAGAACATTTTGTAATTTATATGGGCCTTATTAAGTTCGTATAATGATATATGATTGGTATAAACAAAATATTGACTCTAAAAAAGATAAGGAATTGAAAAATCAAATAAAAGAGTTGCTTTGAAAAGTTGAAAAAAAAGTTGGTATATTTCCACAAAGAAATTCAACTAAAAAAAAATGGCTGCTATTCACCCCCCCTACGCACAGCCCTAATGATCAGATTTTGATGTTAAAATTAGCTGATCCGATAGATTTTATTGTTTTTATGCTGAATTTGGCAGCACTGCTCTTTACCATGAGAGAAATAAATAAAAACATCTCGAAGCATAATCTTGATGATTTTTTGTTAAGGATTTTTGCTCCAACTAACCACGTAACATAACATAGCAATCGAAGAGGGGGAGGACAGACAATCTGGAACAACAACATGATCATCTTCGTGTTGAGATAGTTTCTGCTTATATACCTAGTTTTGTTGCGCACTCTTGGAAACAGTTGATCAACATCAAAACATTGGTGAGATTATTACAGCTATTTAAATGCACTATACCTTCGAGATTCACCACCTCACCGAACCGCACCACCATCCACTATACTTGGAGACTGTGAGAGTACCCGAGTTTCTGGGGGAATATCATACTGTTTGACTGATTTAGATACTTTGCGCGTTGTTGCTGTTGTGTCCGTAGTGTCTGGCGTTGTTCTTGTCGATTAGGAGGATTGCAATTGGATAGCTTGTCTCACTCTTCTATTATCTCGGCTCTTTATCTGGTTAAATAGATGACCTTTAGTTAACGGTTAACTTTGAGTGATGATTATATTTGCATTTTAATATTTTTGTTGTGACTTTGTTCCTTCTGAATGTTGGCCGAGAACCCAGATTGATACACGAAGATATTTTTGTATCTTCATTTCGACTACCAGTGCAGCCTTCTGGTGCGGTTGGCCGGCAATGGTGAAATACGATGCCACAAGGATTTCTTCAATTGTACGTATCTATATGTACGCGCAGCATCAGGGAAATGGATTTAATTAGAGAGACACATAAGTAGGTAGCTCAATGTTCGGATTAGAATCCCACTGGATTCAAGTTAGGAAGACGAATACAGAAAAAAACCCACCACACAACTCTGGGCATGAGTGAGCGATGAAAGTTGAACTTCTGGTTCTTTAAAGAACTCTCTATTGAGCTTCCTTCTTGCTGTTTCATTGGCATTTTAAGCCTGCCGTACACGAAGGTTGCAAAAGCATCCTGTTTAACAGCAATTCTGTGTGTGTGTTTGTGTGAGTGCTGGCTCTAGAGCGTAGATTGATTGATGTGGGCTGATGTTCCCAATGATGCAGCATCACGCTGCTCAGCTATAGGGCATTAAACAAATTAAAAAAAAAAAAAAATCGAAAAACAACTGGTTGCCAACTTTGACGATTTTCTTGTCTTGATGCAATTTCATGCTATTTGGTGGGTGATTTGATTGTGAACCTGTTTCGGTATATTTTATTTAACGTACTTCGTTTTGTATTTTGTTGTGTTGTTGTTATTAATGGTTTGCATGCATCAGGAATGACTTTGATGCAAAAGATATTCGGGATGGAGTGGTAATGATGATGATGGTGATATTGTGATGAGCTGGTTGTGCTGATGACTGTTACTCTTCAATGTGGGACAGACTGCAGTTACAAGTGGTTTTGTTTTTTTTTCTTTAATTTCCACATCAATTGACATAAAGAACTTTGCTGAATTTTAATTAGTAAAACAAAAAAGTGGGACGAAGGTGAGTCAGGGGTTAAAATCAGGATTTTTAAATGTGTCATGAAAGCATGCTGCGATGACCGACGCGACGGTTACATTATACATACATGATATTTTGATTGGCGGTTGTTGAATTTGAATGAAATGTGGTTTGTATTTGATTCATAACAAATTGGTGTACACAAAAGTATTAAGGTCGATTTTTCAAAGTTAAATAGAAAAATTGAAAACAGGAATTTATAATTTGAATACCAACAAGATCTGTTACTCGACGATATGGTAAGGAAACTGTTTGAATGCGATGTGGTCAATTTTCTGGTTAAAAATATATTTAACCAGGTTTTGCAAAAAACAATATTGATATTATTTTGTTGAATATAATTATTGTCGATAGACAATACAGATTTTTTATATTTTTTGTAAAAAAAAATCAAGGGTTTGTGTATCTACTGTGAATATCGAGCTTGAGTCTGGACATTTAGGCCGATTCGCTTCGTTTTGCATAGAACATTTGAATACGATTCCCTGGAGGATAAATTCGAATTTCTATGTAAGTTCATTCACAACAGCTGCCACACAACCAGTTTTCTTTTTAATTTTCTCCGAAACGAATATATTTTATTAATATATTGCATATTTAAATTAACAAAACAAAAAAATAAACAAATTTTGGATTTAAAAAAGAAAATTTTCAAGGCGATCTGAGGTTATGGTTAGTAAGCAGAAGTCACGTGAATCGGCCACCTAGGTCTTGCGATTTAATTCATGGGCTTTCCTTAATTTTGCAGTATTCCAATAAGCTGCAAACGTAAACATTATCGCTCAAATTCAGCCTGATCTATGAGTCAGAGTCATCGAATCTTTTGCGCTAACCACATACGTTAAACAGAGGCGGCTGTATTTCTGTATAAAGGGTCTTCCAATAGGGACTGCTGAACTTTGACAGTTGATAGCGGCCATATTGTTAAAGCTACATCTGTCAAGTTGGCAGGGATTTATTCAGACTGTTTTGCCCAATCACCATGGACAGATATTGCCTTCAAAAACACGTTCAAATGTAAAAATTGTTTTATCAAAATGGGTGTTCTGCTCGGGGCAACGTTGCGTCCATTTTACGGTCTGGATAAATGGATACGTCAACAAACAAAACTGTCAAATATGGGACGATACCAATCCATATGTGATCCAAGACCGTCTAATGCATCCCGAAAAAGTCACTGTTTGGTGTGGATTTTGGGCTGGATGCGTCATGGGTCCATACGACGTTGGCCATCAGGCCATCATTGTCAAGGTCGATGACATGGACAACAACGGATGATATGGACAACAACGGCATGTGGTGTCAACAGGACTGCCGGCGCTACATGCCATATACCAGCTCACGCCAGATTGGTAACTCTGCACGAGCGATTCGAGGGCATTGCAACATCTTACGTAGAGGTGATGTGAACCTGCCACCGAGATCGTGCGATTTGACCCCGTTTGACTTTTTTTGGGGGGTATTTTGAAGTCGCAGGTCTTTGCGAATAAGCCACAAACCACAGCGGTTCCAAAGCCAACATAACCTATGCCAATTTTAGCCTGATTTATGCGCCAGAGTTCGAGATTTTGACACTATCACTTAAATCCCTTTAAATGCTACACACTCGTTGTCTTTTTCAAAATCAAAAAAATAAAAAAAAAAAACAAAAAATAACCTCTCTCACAATATAAAAGAATCTCCTCAAATAACCTACACCACGATGACGCCTCTCGCAGGTCTTGGGCAATAAAACCGACCACCTTACTTCTTCTGTCTATGTCCTCCATCCTCGATTTGGTCGTGTGCGTCGAGCGCGTTAAAATGAAAAATGATAGGTTAACTCCATAGCCTACTTCCCCCACATCGCGCCACCACAATCTTGATCCGAGGCACAAAGTCACAGAAAACCTCAATACGGGCATAGCACGTTTTGTCTTAATGATCATAATGCGGGCTACTTGAATTGAGTACCTACATATATGTGCTTTCAAGAGTGATGTGAATAAGAATTTCTCGAATCAGGTGCTGCCCCATGAAGATCATGTTGCCGAGGTGATCATATGCCTTTTAATTTTTTAATTAGAACCAAGCTAGACAGCTTCTGGGTGGAATACCAACAACCTTACACAATGTGCACTAGAACCGCTATAAACAAGTTGGCTTAGAATTTAGGAACACCTTCTCTTCTTCTTCTTCTTCTTAGTTCCAAGGTTCTTCCCATACCCAGAATAGAAGGAATTCACCTGCAATTGTCCATCATCAAAACACACATGATACCATCTCTGTTGAATAGAAGATGAAACATATCCAGTTTTCAGCTCATACGAATTTTGAAGAGTAGGTAAAGAAACTTTGTAGCTCCTCCGATAAGAGAACACCTTCTTCTATGTCCATTTTCGTGGTTAATTATGATCTTCCCGAAACCAAGACGGCCATCGTCTTTCGTCGTGATCTAGTGTTGTATATTTACTCAGTAAGTTAGGACACATAGGAACTTATAGATGGAATGCTAGCAACGAAACAATTGAATGCAAAATTCCTGCTGATTCCGTGCGAATTAAGAAAACAAACGTGACTTTTTCAAAAGGATAATAATCTTTTTTTTTTTTTTTTTTCGTTTGTCCAGTTATGAGAAAGAATTGATTTCTTCACTCGGTTAGGTATAAAAAAAATATTAGTATTTTAATTTATTCGTGATGGAATTTTAATTAAATTTTTGTGGTATGAAAAATAATAACAATCAATCAATATCGTAGTTCGTATAGTTATTAATTATAGATTTAAGGCCAAGTTAGGCCAATGTAACTTGAATATCATTTTCAAGGATAATTTTTTTTATTTATAAACACACAGAGAGTCTAAAAATAATTTTGCACAGCATGTGGTTTGGTCATCTTGGTTAGCTGATGACAGCTTGAATAGGTTGTCATGGTTGACTTGACTTTTAGAGTCTTGGACATTGTATCTTTTTCAGAAAAGGGTTAAAGAAGTTGTTGCAGAATTCAGGAGGCCATTAAGAGTCTAGATGTGTGCAGTCATTTAAAACGTTGCTGAAACATCTCATTTATTGTCGGTCTGATTCATCAAAAAAAAAAAAAAAAAAAAAAAAAAATTATACAAATATATCATTTTTGAGTTTACTGTAAGCCACTGTCAAGACAGGATAAAGACCTAGGCCTAGTGGTAAGCGCATCACTTGGGAACGGCTGGACCGATTTTGCTCATTGTTTTTTTGAATTTTTTTGAAAAGGGGAAAATTTAGGAAAAAATTAACTGCTTGTTTTACGGAATTTGAGCGCTGGATTCGCATAATTCTTTTTACAAACTCTATAGGACAAGTATAGGTGTCGTGTAGAAAATTCAATTGAATTGAAAAATGAATTTCTTCATCGTCCGTCGCGTCGTGCGGAGATTTTTGTAAATTCAAAATTGCCAAATTGGTATCAAGTTAGCGAAACACCCCCTGGAAAAGGGCTAAGACTTCTTATTTTGAATATTTTATTGCTTAATAATTTGCTGTTCGTCAGTATAGATTTATAGTTGTGACAGTTTCAATTTTGTCGTGCGATGTTTTCTATGTTTTTACATACATAATATGTATACATTTTTGTATTAATTTCACATGTCGCAAGGGAGTTACAACTTGCAATATGGAAATGTTTATTGCTTTACAATTTGCCGTAAGTTTTCGTGCAATTTTTTCTATGTTTTTCAAAAATAAAATAAAAACATAGAAAACATCGCACTATAAAATTAAAATTTTCACAAATAATTCAGGACTGACGAATGCCAAATTATTTAGCAATAAGATGGTGTTGAATTTGATATCGTGCATTGTTTTTTTTTTCAGCAAGACGGAGTAATGGAGATTTTTAAGCACCAATTTCTAGGCCGTATGATTACCAGATCTAACAGAGCCAGACTTTTTCCTTTTCGGGTTTTTAAAAATTTCGTGTTTTCAATAAGAAACCACAAACCTTGCATGTCATGAAAGCCAATATTGGAGAAAAAATCACCTTAATTCTTGCGACCAATAATTAAAAATGTTGTAAATGCGTGCATCAACTCAGGAAGTGGTAATTTGACCAATAACATTTTTTTAGCTTTCAGTCAAAATTCCAATATTTTTTTTTTTCATTTTTAATAATTAAAATGGCAGTCAACTCATAATATGACATTTCTCTTTTCCTATCTGCTAAGTAAAACTGAAATATACCATCGATGCTAATATTTCTGTAAAAATGAAAAAAGAAAAAAATTAATACTGTGCCATCAAGATAGTAGCGATTTATCAGTATTTCGTAAAATTGCAAATTTTACGAATGAATTTTTTTCCAAAATTAAAATTAAAAAAACTTAAACTTGTGTTGTTTTGTGCTCAGTTTGTGCTCCCAAGTTCCACAGAGATACAAAATATTCGCATATTTGCAGCTTTAAAACTAAACATTTTTTTTTGCGGAGGTAAAGGTAGCACCGCTCGCTGCCATTTTAAATTGTTGGCTCTAAAAGCAGCAAATATCCGATTTTTTTTGTATATCTTCGGTAGGTACTTGGCAGCACAAACTGACCACAAAACAGTACAAGTTAAATTTTTTTTTTTTTGTAAAATCGAAGTTTTGGAAAAAAAAATCATCCGTAAAAATTTGCAAATTTGCGAATTTGAAAAAAAAGTAGTGACACATCAGGCGGCACAAGTTGAGCACAATACCTACAGTAATTTTTTTTTTTTTTTAATTGAAAATGGCGGTGCCAATCTGACACTTCAATTAAGGTTTGAAATATATATGCCAAGCTGTGAGCACCTCAGATAAGCGTGTTCAACAAATGTTCTTTGAAGATTTATATACAAAAAAGCCTACCGATCGTTAGTCGCTGTCGTACACTCTATCAGCCTCTATTACCGCCTGCGAAAAAATCTTGTCTATTACCAACTTTTTACTAGGTGTTATAGGATTTTAGATTTTTAAATATGTATACATATACATATACATATATACATATACATATATCAGTTTCTATTAGTCCTTCAAAAAAAAAAAAAAAAAAAAACATTAAAGCAAAAGTTTGGTATCTTAAAAACTTACAAGCCAACAAAGTTAAAATAAAAATTGAAAATTTTCAAGTATTTTTGAAAGTGTAGTACAATATGTATTATCAAAATTTCTAAAGAACAAATTTGTAGAGTTTAAAGTTCTCCAAAATTTTCATAAATGCACTTAACTTAATTTTATTACAAAATTTCTTTCACATCGGATAAATATTTAGCTACTAATATCATTGTGTTTAATATCAGACAGCAGGCTTTTACTCAAGAACCACGGCGGCATAACAGGTTTACTATAATTATAATGAAAATGTAGGTTTACCATACAGAAATGAGAAGAGCAAGGATGTCCATAAGAACCGTGATCTGATGGTAGGCTATAGAATAACTGTGGACTGGCGGCTTAGCGCCTAGAAACCGTGAAACCGCAATTTTACAAAATTTTATTCATGAGTTCACTTAAACCTTTTAAAAGTGCAAAATTTAAATAAAATTGCTACAATTTATATCTACATTAACATAAACAAATCACTTATTATTTTCCACCTAAATACCAACAAATGCCACCAATTTTATATAGAGACCCATATTATTCTTTTATCAACACTTTCATTAAAAACCCATTTAAGTCCATTTGTCGATTTGCAATTTAATTAATTTATTTTCTCTGCGCCATTATTAAAGGCGGTAGCATCTGCATCATCATCATCGTCAACAAATAGCATCAGCAACTTACCTGCATGTGAATTCTGTTTCGCCCAAGCACAATTCCAAGCAATCGCGCCTCGAGTTGACTGTCATCGAACGTTTACTCTGTCCCTTCAATTTGTATCCTTGAACGCGATCCACGCACCATGCCCGAGCACATGGACGAACACCCAAACATGTTTTCTGTGCATAAATTGTGAAGACCGGGAATTGAGATTTTGTAAGTGCACCTGCAACCATATAAGAAAAAAAAAAAAAAAAAAAGATGTTACCAATTAATAAAACCCAGTAGCTCATTTCACTTTTATAAGTTATCTATTTAGTTCTATAAGAGGATCATGTGGTGTTTCTATAAAAAGATCGTTCGTGTACAAAAAATACACGATCTAGTCTATGGCTCCATTTTTTTTTTGTTTTGTTCGCTCTTGAATCTGTTAACCTCATTAACACCTCATCTAAATGTGGCCGAAAGACCTTCATACGTAATTTCGAACAAATTGCAAGAAACGTGTATTTCACAGATTCACACCTTGTTTATTTTTTGATCTAAAAAAATATTAAGGTGTATCAATTTTTAAAAATAAACCATTCTTCCAACATGCGTCGCTCGTCGATAGTCCGTTGAAATATTGGACATTTTGGATTAATTGAAAACTTTTATATATTGATAAGTGCAGCCTATTATGGCAGTACAGAGTTAAACTAGTTAATTAGAATCAATATTTGCGTAGGCCTTGAGATTGAGATTTAAATTTTAATTAAATCAGGATAAGACTGTAAAAGAAAATAAATAAAATTGATGTTCAACAAGATTGGACTTCTTTTTAAATAAAATAGAAATCAGTTTATTTCAGGATTTTTCCCACACGTTCGTATTAAACGCCTTTTGATATGCGTGCTGATAGGCATTTATACGCGCAACTTCATTTTTCCAACTGAATAGTGAACTGGGTTGAATGAAAATAGAATTTGATATCAACATACCCTAATCGCTATACATCATTGTCGTACGTATTAATAAAATTACAAGTTTTGCTACTTAAAATGACAGTGATCTAGATTTTCAAGTTTTTTTTTTTTTTTAACTAGAAACTTAGAAGGGCCTCATAACTTATTTATAGATGAAGATCCTACGCAAATTAATATTAATATTCTAGTTTTAAGAATATAATTTGTAGTGGCATGATTCTTGTATTTTTACTTTCGATGAAGATCAAGGCAATTTGATATTATTTGACAAGTGGACATCGAAAGTTATTATTATTGTTTGGTGAGTAGGTTTATAAGCCAATTAATTTATAAGAGTTCGTTGAATACCGATCTAAGAATGTAAATTCAATTGGTCGATGTAAACTTAAGAATCTTGTGGATAACTAACAATAGGCGTTTTTCTTTTTTAGTTCAGAGTTTGTTCAGAGCAGAGCACTAAGCAGATCCTGAGCGAGCGGAGTAAACTTTGTGCAGAGCGTGCTCAGAGCACTCGGAGTTAATTTTGAAACACACCTGAGCACTGAATTGTCATATCTGTCAAACTGCATGAAAACTGTATGAAGTTGGCTGCGCTCAGCTTTTTACTCCGTTCGCTCGGTTATTTAATCCTGAGCTCATAAAGCACGCTCCGAGCTAGCTCTGAACGAAAAAAGAAACACAAATTCCGAACTCTGAGCGCTTAGATTAGACGACGTGTAGAAACTACACAATTGTGTATCCCTGACGTCAAAGAAAAATCATCAAATGAGTTGCATATCTCACATGTATAGCAAACTTGTGCATACCACAATTATGTGTATTACACGATATGAAAAAAGTCTACACAATTTGACATAAAAATGTGTGCTTTTGTGTTTTGCATATTTGTGGTAAAATATGATTAAATAATAAATATTACATATTTTTGTGTTGATTACACTATATGTCGAGCGTTAACATTATTATTTTATGTGTACAAAATACACGACACATGCACAATTTTTCTGTGACGTCTAGCAGACAACTTCTACTTTTTGGGGCTGTGAAAAAAGCATATTGAGCGTCCGGGTGCGTTCACACCAGAACTTTTAATCCCTCTCATAGTTAGGCCGGAATTAATTTAAAAACTCGTATTTATTACATGTGGGAATTGTTATCAATTATCTAACGTACACAATACCCATCAAAATAATATTTTTTTTGCGTCACTTTATGTTGCAAATAGTTTCTTTAAATAAATTCAAAATATATTTTTTTCGATGCGCTGGTCAAAGAACACTTCAAAACGACATATTAAATACCATTCACATATCGAACATATATAAAAATATGTAGCTGCTAGTTTTTAAGAAGATTACACAATGCTGAGAGTCACATATTTATGTAAAAAGCTGATTGAATGTAAAAAATTACATATATGTAAACGCCGATTAGACGAAATGCTAATTTGCACATATGTATGTTTATGCGTAATTGCTTCAACATATTGTGCACATAATTACATGTGTCATATGCGAGTCACACAATTGTGTCTATTAGACGATATTCAACCAAAAAACATCGTTCTGACGTCAAAACGACGTAAGACGCACACAAATATGTGGTTTTTACATATCATCTAATGCTAGCTTAGGCTCATATTCCCTTACAAAGAACCCGATAGTTCAAGGTTCGCAATATTAAATTAATTCTTTCCTATCGAAACCGTAACTAATCCCTGCAAACAAAATCTCTGCACGACACATACTCGCAAGCAAAATCATCGCAAAACCAAATCATCGATTGACAGAAAAAATGTTGTCTTTGATAAAATGACGTATTTTCTGGAGGCCCTGGAATCTTATACTCTATTAACGATTATAGTAGCATATACTAATTAATACAAGAAACAATTTCATACTGTCTCTATAGTATCTCGCAATTAAATACAAATAAAAAAAAAAAAAAACAATCAGGAACAAAATTCCTTTAAAAATGAGAGCGTATATTTAGTTTTATAAATTACCTGGCAATTTATCAGCGTTTGCCGAGAACAGCACACAAAGTCCTGTTTCGTAATTAACAGCATGACATGTTTCGTTGCTCTGACATGCCTCCAGACAATCAGTTAACATAAGTGTTCCGGGTAGTGAGTCTAAGAGTTTACCTGGCGCTGAGAATACATATCTGTAAAAAAAAAAAAAACAAGAATTAGAATAGAAAATGAAATTAAAAATACGAAGAAATAACATGATAGTTAAATGGATTTTTGTTTTACTTTAATTGATTTGATTGCATCTATTAGATGTTGGAAAGCATTTCAAATGGTCTTTAACTATTTCCAAGGTACATAATTCAAATATGAATGAAGCGGTTGATGAGACAAATTTTAATAAGAAATTTGTCGCCTTAAGTTGCTCGCTAACTAATTTGCAAAATGAGTAATTGTCCTAAATTATCTTTACAAAATCTTTTATCTATTTTACCCACACATCTTAGTAGGATAATAAAATAGTTCTTTCGAATGCCTTTTATTCTGTATGTTATCTATCTCTATCTTTTAATATCAATCTCAAATTTCCAGAACAATCTAACTTCAAGCACAACTTAAAGACAGATAAATTTAGATTCTTCAATCTTGAACCAGAAGCCGTTACAAAAACCAATTTCTCACTGCAATGAAACAAGTAGTCTGAAAGACTCGTGCATAATAATTTATTATTCAATTCTCCAACCATAAAACAGTAAATTTGTTTGCTTAAAATGTATATCTCTTACCCCCTTATAAACCATTTCACTTCAAAGATTGATTGAGAATTTTATCTAAAAAAAAACTGACACAATGATATTATTTCCTCTTTACCGTTATCCGATTGCAAAAAGATAAAGATACAATTCTGCATGGCGGCGCTCTGTTCCACCAAAATACCGTAAAACTTACTGATTAACATTAACAAATTGATTTTCTATAGATTACTTTATTTTTCTTTTTTTTCTATTTTATTACAGGTAAGTTCAACTTATGATTTGTATCTAGCTGTGTGCGCGCTTCGATGTTATACGGTTTGGAAATAGCAGTTCTTGGTCTTCTGAATTTATACACAATCATTGTCGGTTGGTAGTCCGATAGATCGATTGATCGATTGGCACACGTTTTTGGCAGGGAAAATGATATAAGATTAGATTAAAACGTTAGAATGGAAGATCGATCACTTGGTAAGATGTTTGTACATATTATAAAGTTTTGTGATGGAGCTAAAGGTTACTGTAGCGCATAATTTACATATAAACATGGGAACATGTTTATTTCGCAAATTAAAAAGGGAGATTATTTCTTATTTGAGGTGTGGAGAATTGTAAGACCTTTGGAACACTAGCGTAGGAACTCATATAAGCCTTGCAAAAGTTAGTAAACGGGATTTAAAGAATCTTAAATGAAGAAGAAAATCTGTGACGATTGGTTAAAAATCAGAGCTAAAGACAAATAATTATGTGTTAGCTCATAAAATTAATTTATTTAACTAGCGGAGCTCGGCGAACGTTGTTTCGCCCTACTGCATAGAAATTATGCCTGTTTCAATAAACGACTATATTAAACGCTTTAAAAAAAAAATACGTTAAAGAGTTATTTCTCAGGATAAAAAATGTGATTTCTTAGCTCCAACTACACCTGCAAATACAGACAATTCAAATGTATGAAATGTGATTTTGGTAATATCCATGAACTTTCAAAAAAAAAAAAAAACAAGATTTCTAGTGACATTAAATAAGGAAAAAATTCAAGTGGGTGTGCCAGTAGGCGTGCTCCAAAAATATCACACTCACACATGTTATTATTATTATACACTGACAGACAAAATAAAGTGCAAAAGTATTAGATTAATTTTCAAACTACCGCTATTTAAAAGCGAAGAGTGTTTATCATTCCGTTTGATGTTCTGACGTCACATATTCTCATCTGCTAACTCTTAAAAAAAAAAAACAATCCATTGTTATGTCTAATTACTATTCGTTGCGGTGTTTTTGGAGCATATACAATTTAACCCGCGACAAAATAAAGTGCATTTTTATTATTCCCTGCCAAAAAGTTTTAAGTTTTAAAGAAAAATATTTACAATTGATAAAATATAAAAAGGTAGAAGCAAAAGATCCCAATTTATAATAATTTCCGTGTTAAATTTTATTTTTATTACTTAAAGCTTAAGTATGAAACCGTTAACATCTGAAGTGAAGGAATTGCTTGTTTTGGACAGTGAACGTGGATTGATATTCCATAAACTGGCAGAAAAATATGGATTATCCATTTCTATGGTAAGAAAAATCTGCCTCAATTTCTTTGAACGAGAAACTGTTGCTAGTTTTAAAATTTCTTGCGGAAGGAAGCGGAAGACAACTGCAGTTGATGACCGCAGAATTAAAATTAAGGCTAGAAAGAACCCTTTATCTTCCGCCAGAAATATTAAAGAAGAACTGCAGTTAAATATAACAGCAAGGACAGTACAAAGGCGACTCCATGAAAGCGGTTTAAAAAACTTTTTTGCAAAGAAAAAGCCGTTACTCCGTCCAGTTAATATTAAAAAACGGTTAGCTTTCGCTAGAAAGTTTTTAGTGAAGCCACAATCGTTCTGGGAAAACATTATTTGGTCTGACGAATCCAAATTTGAATTAAAAAACTGTAAGAGAAGAAAGCGAGTTTGGTGCAAGCAATCTGAAAGACTCAGCCAGAGGTGTATACAAAAAACGTTGAAGCATAAAGGTGGGTCACTTATGGTTTGGGGATGTTTTTCTTTTAGTGGCGTTGGAAATATTGTCAAAATTGAAACCAAAATGACGGGTTCTAGTTACGTGAACATTGTTAGGGAAAACTTAGCTTCTTCTGCTTCTAGACTGTCTTTGGAAAGTTATATTTTTCAACAAGATAACGATCCAAAGCATACAAGCAGAGTAGCTAAGCAGTTTTTTTTACCGAAAATAATGTTGACGTACTAGAATGGCCAACCCAATCTCCCGACTTAAACCCTATTGAGCACCTTTGGTCCATTTTGGATGAAAGGATTCCCTTAGATCAACGTCGCAATTTACAATCTTTTTGGGAAAGCCTCCCAAATGAATGGGAGAGAATTCCAGATCAAATCTTGAAGAACCTGGTTAGCAGCACGCCCAAACGTCTTGCTGCAGTTATTCAAAATAAAGGAGGAGCCACTACCTATTAACATTTTTCTTTTCTGAAGCTGAATTCCTATTTTACGTGATGATCTTTCGAATTTGCACTTTATTTTGTCCCTTCTATTTTCTTTGAATATTGCGATTTTATTTAATTTCTAACCTACATTTTGTAAATAACTTTAAACGATTGCTTTTGTGGACGTAAGATAATCTGAAAAACATGAATAAATTATTTTTTTTAAGAAAAATAAATCAGAACATATCATACTAAATAAAATATTATTGAAAATAATTTTTGCACTTTTTTTTGTCTGACAGTGTATATTTGACAAGGCTTTAAAAAAGTACATCGTCGTAACGTTTCGTGTCTCTCTCTCTCTCTTTTATCGTTACTTCTACGATCAGTGCTCTAGTGAAATAGCTGGTTGCATTCCTCCACTTAAACAATTCAACCGTAATACTCGCGCATCTCGGAATGCTCATTAGTTTTTCCTTGAGCCCAATTTCGGTCGTACTGTCAAATTCAGAAATTCGTTCTTTAACCGTACGAATGTGGAATGCTTTTCCAAGCTCTGATGTCTTTCCCTCCCATTGTGATATTCAGAAATTCAAGACCTATGTACACCGACATCTCCTTTTAAATCCCTTCCTCCTTACCTACTGCTCGCACTGTGTCGCTGACATATGAAGGGTACCAAAAACCCCTTGAGTGCGCGTCAATTATAGAATAATAAAAAAAAATATAAATTTGAAATATGTTTAAGAAAAGTGGGCATGACGATGGGCGTAAAATTGGGCTGGACAAATAACACAAGTCATGCGTTTGTTTTAAGACAAAATATTTGCTTTAAAATCGCTGAATCCGGAGAAAATTCAAGAATATACAGGCTGTAGGTACTTTACATTATATTTTAGGGGATGATTCCTCAGATCGTTCTAAAAAAAAAATTATATAAGCAAAAATTCTATCTCCCCTCTGAGGTGGAGAGGGGAAATTTTTTAAAAATGAAAAATTGATAAAAAAAAATTTCTTAGATAATTACTAAAAATTAACGAAAGTACATAGTGCAATAACTTTACTGAAAGCAAATATTAAATTCTTTTATAAGATTTTTAAATAAATTTTTTTTATGTGAATAGTTTTTAGGAAATTAAATTTTTAAGTCAAAATTTTTGAAAAAAAAAATTGTGATTTTTTTTTTAAGGTGATTTTTTTTTTTTCAAAATTTTAGGTGATTGAGTGCCACTGTTTTTTTTTTTTTAATATTCAGTGATGTTATCAATTATTCTATTTCTATTCATTTAAAAATCAAATAAAAGAATGGAATATTTGCTTTCAAACAAGCTATTAGACTATTGGACATAATGGTATATGTACTTTCGTTGTGTTTTCATTTTAAGTAATTTTTCAGAAATTCTCACTCGCCGCCTCAAGGGGTGGGAGATAATTTTTGTTGCCTATACCTTTTTTTTCCTAAATTGATCCGAGAAATCATCTTCCAAAATATCATGCACGAACTGTAGGGGTTACCCTGTATTTCGGCGGGGCACTTGGTGGATTGTACTGAAACCATTTTCATAACTTTCTGCTGTGGGTGCTGTTCAATTTGATTTGATTCTCTTTAAATCCAGTATATCTATGGTTTAGGAGTTTTGAAGGTCCATAAAGCTGGGTCCGGCATAAACGAAATTAAAAATTCTATGATGCAGGATAATAAGGGCCAGTTGTACAAAAGTGGTTCAATATTTAACCCGCTTTCCAGCAATTTTATTTGGCCGATTTCGGCTGATTAACTGAAATTCAACGATAATTCAAGGTTCAAGTATGTGATAATAGCCAAGTACATGCCTGAACCATCGCTCAACCTCAGTTAATTCGCCGAAATCGGTGAATTAAAAATCCTGAACCACGGATCAACATTTAACTCATACGATTGTACAACTGGCTCTAAGACATCTTTATAAGTCTCAATTGATAAATCTTAATCTTAACACTTCTAATGTTTTCGACAGGTACAATTTTAATCAATTATCTGCAATATCTTCAGAAATTTATTTCCTTAATTTGTTGTTCATCATTAATTTGTTTCTTTTAAGTAATGTGTGTTACCTATCGATACCGATACGGAAAACAGATTAAACAAATCACTATGTCCACTCAAAGTGTTCTCTTTGCAGCGATCGATGTGATGTCATGACTCATGACTATTGATGTAATTTCACACCGGAATGTCGTCATTAAATTCTATTTTTATGTGCATACCTCATTAGGATGTCCTCAACAACAAAGAGATAGATGCATTTCTACATCTAAAACAGCAACAACAAAAAATCAATCTTGATCAAAGTTCTGATTTGATAGTGAGAAAACGTATGTCAGTACATTGAAAAGGTGTTTTTTTTATTTTATTCGTACTTACTTATCTAGCACATCGGTCTATTCACTCAATTCCTCAAGTTTTCAACTTTGATTTGTCGATATCGTTTGATCTCGTCACCTCTTCAAACAAAATTACACACACACAAAAGGTTCTTTGCAAAATGAAATCAAATAAAAGAATGAAACAACAAATACAAAACATCATCCGTCCCGAGCTTGCTTGAAATTTTCCTCATACATAAAAGTTTCTTTAAAATATGTAGTTGGTTTCCTTTTGCACGGAAAAACTATAGAAACTTGCAAAAAAAAAAAAAAAAAAAAAAACACTTCAAATCAATTATCCATTACGATGTAGGTACCATCGAAAAGGCAATCCGCAAGAGAGCTTGGCATATAAATGATCATAGATCAAGCCCTTCTGTATCATTTAGAACGATGCGATGGATAGATGCTTGGTGTTGTTGATAGATCTAAGAAGATATCTAATGATGGACTCAATGAGTTTCCTCTATGGGACCAATGAAATGCCTGAACGTGCAAATATTCCTACATATAGTACTAGCTGAACTAGCTCCTGGGACCGGTGCGGTGGTGTGTCTATGGAATAACATGAATTATTGTAGATTCATTGAACCTGAGAATAAGATTGTTGTAGGTATCAGATTCTATTTCTATATGGTGAATGAAGTTCGTTTTGAATTGTTTAAAGAAAAGAAGAAACGATGATCAAAAGGTTTGATAAATTAACTGCACGTTTGAGTGACACGATCATAGTTCGTAGTTTTAGGCTTATGAGGGAATTAGACAACATTAGTAAAAAAAAAATATTCTCCAAGTTAGGTACCATGGTTGAAAATCGTCTGAAGCAACAATTAAATGGTCAACGTAAAAACTTAACAAGTTGATTCCTTGACGTCACCAAAAAATATCGGCAATATACTGTCAACGTAGATTGGGTCAACGCATAAAATGTGTCAATGCTGTCCCAAAATGAGTTGACGTGTTATACGTGTCAACGCTTTTTTTACCATTTGGTGGCAACGCGTTGACACGTAAATATATAACGATCACACTACTAAGTCACATCCGAACATTTAAAGCGTTGACGTGGAGTGTTAATTAAAAAAAATCAATAATTTTTTTATCATTTTTCGTACTGGATGGCGGTCACACGAGGTGACGCGACGTTAACATGTTGAGTCAATATGAATTTTTGTTGTTAATATAGGCTGTCAAGCTTTTGAAAAGCCAAATTTTATTTAAGGATGGCTTAACAAATCTCTAAAAAATTTTGAAATTGGGATGAAGGTCCACGCGGGCTACTTTGAAGAAAACTCTGTTGTACGTTGGGATCCAGTCAACGCACTTAAAAGCAGCCTTCCGATGTGTCCTAAATGCGTTGACCCTATAAAATTTCTGTCTACGCGTGTGTCAATGCAGCTTTCAACGTATTGATTCTATTTTGCTTTGACGTACGCACGACTTTGACCACTTTGAGACAAATTTGAGTGCGACCTGAAGTTCTATTAAGTCGCCTTTTAAAGCTGGGTGAGACTGCCTTAGGTGGCCACATTAAAACGGAATAACGTCAAACTCTATATCCCGTCAATCTGGCATCTATGGAGCAGTTTAAGGCATTTTATTCACTCAAAGTTGAACATAACTTGAGGAGTTTTGTTCTCAACTTGTGAATTTGTTTTTATTCACACAAAGTTGACGTTTTTAACTTTCGATTTACAACTCTAGAGTTGATCAAGTTGACCGAGTAAACTTGAGAGTTTACAATAAAAATGTTGTTTTGTCATTTAAATTTTTGCAACAAAAGTAGATTACAGACAACAAAAGGTAAAAAATAAATCAGGAAATGCTCCGAAGCAATTCTTTTTAGAAATTTGCCATCAATTTCTTTGGGCAGTAAATGCATTCGCGATTTTCTTCGACGATTTGTCCATGTTTCGTTTCGTGGTATAATGTCACAATACACAATTTAACACTAAATAACACACAAATAATATTGAAAAACTTCAAATTAATAACACAATAAATCAAAATTAAAATTGAAAATTACAGTTCTTTTTTATTTTCACAAATATCCTAGGGATATTATTCAACTGGGGAGTTGAGAAAAAACAAGTGAATAAAAAGAAATTCTAATTTGTGTTTCAACTCTCGAGTTATAGTAAACTCTCGAGCTAATCAACTAGAGAGTTTGCCTAAAGTTGAGCAATAGCAAAAAAAAAATGGCCCTAAAACGTTTTGAAAAAATCGTTCATCAGCTTTCTGAATAAGTTTATTGTAAGGATAAAATCACTATTTACCTAATTACTTTCGGATTTTCGGAATTAACGAAAATTCAAGTGTAAACCTACCCTTACTAATTAACGACGACAACAAGCACCTAAAAGTATACTAAAAAATCCTGAGTGGAGAAAACGTTATTTCTCCAAATTAAGTAGAAGTTTTGGGGGAAATAGGTTGACGACTAGAATAGAAGTTTCTAGAAAGCTTTTATGACAGAATATTAGAGAGGAGGCTCGAACCATTCAATTCAAAACTTTTGAGTTAATAGATACAGTTATATTACGTAATCGACAGTTTATATTGATAGTTAAAAGAAATTAGTTTTATTATCGAACCTTGGGATGCAATCTATATTGAATTATGGCGGATTATTTCAACTGTTTAAAAAATAATGGCCGCTAAACGGTTGTTTAACAGATTTCAACTGTAAACATTGGATTTAAATACAGAAACCAGAAAAAAAACGGCACTTTCAAATGTATTAAATAAAAATAAATTTGATGGCACAACAGCTCATGAAGAACTAGGGCCTAGTGACTTACAACTCTCAACCATTCCTGTGTGCGTGTCTGCAGGAATGGAGGGGACCTACAGTTTATTGCCGAATCCGAACGGCTAACGAGCGGCACTTTTCTGTGACAGGAGATACTCTTGGAGGATTTGTCAATTCCTCGCAAGAGGCAGTAGCCGTTTTTCTTTTTTTTTTTAAATAAATAGATGGCGAGGCTTGGGATCGAACCTTAGACCTCTGGCATGACAGTCCATCGCACTAACCATCACGCCACGGCTACTACAAATGTATTATTTACGATTATTTCAAGTTTTTGATTGAGTCGTTAAAAATTTTTAATTGTGAAAGTTGTTTAAATTTCTATAAGAATTAATCAGTTTTGGTCGTGAAATCATTTTTAATAAAAATAAGACTATAAAATCTTTAAAAAAAAACTCAAATGAATTCGTATTACTTTGGGACATTGTGTATTTTAAATTTGATTTAATAAATGTGACACATATCTGATTAGGCATCACTTTTATATGAAAGACACGTGTGGTTGTTCATCGTCTAAAAACGAGCTTCAGTATAGAAACTTCGTTCTGTGAAAAATCCTTAAAACAGCCGATTTGAAGCGACTGAAAAGCCCACAATTTTTGATCTAACTATCGCACTTTGAAAGCTTAAAAATGCTGAATTGACATCTGTCAACAAGCTTTTTCAATTTTAAAAGAGCAGCGAGTTTCCCAACGTTTTATTTGTATAATAACCTCATTTTTTTCCTAAGAATATAAACTTTGGGTAAATATTCAATAGTTGTGCTGTATCTAAGTCTCATAGTCACTGCCTGGCTGCGTTATAAGATAGAATGCCACACGTAGCAAACACGACAGTTAAATCATGCGACCTTCAAATAACATCCTTAAAGTAATAAACAAAAACAAAAAAAAAAACCCATCTGCTGTATGTGATGACGATCTGTACTTCATCACACGCACCCACCTCCCTAACACACGCACACACCTGCCCAACACACGCACTCACATTATTCTTAGATCTTTTCCAGCATTTATAGAAACGAGAAAATCTCTCAATCGCACGGAGGACGACCGACCATCTATGTATAACTTAATGTGGCGTTGCCAATTACATGTAATTACCGGTCTTTAATTGGTCTACCAGCAAGATCGTGCCTCTCTCTTCTCTCTCTCTCTCTCTCCCACAAACATCAACAACAACAACAACATCCTGGTCACATCTCTACCAATAATCCCTAATTATCTCGAAAATTACATGTCATTGTGATGTATTGATTGATTCTCTAGCTTTACGGTCAGTTTTGATGATTCCACACACCACCAAATGCGTTCCATAAAACATCGAAGACGAACAACACAAGATTGCATAACGTAACATGCTGTTCGTCATCGCCATCGCCATCGTCGTCGTCGTGGTCTTGGGTATTTCATGTAGGAAACCATTTTTTGTATAAAATCGAAAAAGAGAAGAATCAATCAAAGATCACGTTCTTATAGTTTTGCCGAAGAACAATTGCCGCATGCGGAAGGACTGCTGATGCAGAATCTATAAGGAAGATGATCTTATTCAAGGAATCAAAGGGCCAAGGATGATGGAAAGAAAGTGAGGTTCGATATAACAAAGGAAAATATTAAGGAAATCTAAGGAAAAATTGGTAACTCACCCGGTAATAATCTCAAAGCCAATCATGTCGGAATCACATTCTTCGACGCCGGCTCCATTAGCATTTTGGATGTCATTGTCCTCGGCATTGTTGTTGTTGCTGCTGCTGCTGCTGCCGTTGCTGCCGTCGGCCTTTGGTAATTGATCTTCCGGTAGTGTAGCGTCTGCTGCGACTTGAGCCACTTCTTTCTCTTCCACTTTATCGGAAGGAGCCACTATTGCTGCAGCAGCAGCAGCGGCAGCCTCTTGGGCTTTTGTCTCTTGGGCTGGTTGCGCCGCCGCGGACAAGGATGATGATTGATCGTCCGTTGATGACGATGACTGTTGGAGCGGTGCCGGTGGAGATGCACCACTTGCTGGTGCAACTACAAGACCGCCATCACTACCCGGTGCGGGCACGGCTACTTGAACTTGTTCATCACTCGTTGCAGTGGCAATGTTGTCATTTGTTGGAGCATCATCAGAATTTGTAAATTCTGATGAGGTGGCTGCAGCAGCTTGAAGCGGCGACGAAGCTGAAGCTGGTGGAGGAACATCTATTCGCGATCGACGCGCTGCCGTTGCCACTGACGCAAGCAGGCACAATACGACGATGAAAATGTGTGTTGGTTTCCGTGATATCATTTTGCGGCTACGGGTTGTATGAATCTGCAAGAAAAGGAAACAACAAGAGGTTAGTCAATTGACATGTTAAGATTTGTCCTACAGCGGTATCGCGGTTCGGGAAGTGTAGGTAGACAACAACACACTTCACCGCTATATAATCAGCTGGGATCTGGGGGTTTTAATGAAGCTTATTTATGTGTATAGGTAATTGGTGCGCGTGCGATTAGGATTTTATATTTATTGACCATTCCATGAGGAAGAATATATAGATAGAAGGGGACTAAGGGTATGGGCGCTTAAATCGAAGGATGCAAATTAAATATGAAGCTCGGTTTTATATACTCGGACAGAAGAAAAGGGTAGCAATTATTTTGTCGATCAATGTGTACTTGATACGAAATTACATTGGTAATTTATTGTGATGATTTTGCTGCAGGCAAATTGATTATGCTCGATGCAATTCCGGTTGAGAAAATCTATGTTATTGTCAGCTAATTCTAGGAGCTATTATCTACACTACATGTTGAAGCTGTAAACAGAATGTAGTTTTTCTTCCGTTCATAAAGACAAAGGTGAGAAAGATGTGATCCTTTTAAGTGTTTTGACTTCCCATACAAAGATTAAGCTCAAGGCGGGTCTCAGAAAAAGATTAAATTAGCAGATATAATAATGCAAATTGGTTTTGAAGTTCCGGTACATATTTGAAAAACAAAAAAGAATTTGGTAGCGCGGCAGCTCATTGAGAACAAGGGCGTATTAATAGTAGTAATGGAGGGACCTACAATTTTCTGCTGAATCTAAACGGCTAAGGTGAAGGGTAATATTTAAATTATTAGTAAGCACGCTATTATTCGATCACCAGACAAAACTAACATTATAAATGATTTCAGTTTCGTCAAGTTTTTGGTCTTTAAGGTTAGGTGGCTAGTTAGTGCGATGGACTTTAATGCCGGAGGTCTAGGTTCGATCCCCCAGCCTCGCCACCTAATAATTTATAAAAATAAAACGGCTATTGCCTCTTGCGAGGAATTGACAAAACCTTCAGAAACACTCTTGTCATGGAAAAGTGCCGCTTGCATTAGCCGTTCGCATTCGGAAATAAACTGTAGGTCCCCTCTATTTCTGGAAGCACTAGGCCCTAGTTCTTCAAGAGCTGTTGTGCCATCGAATTTATTTTTTTTATTTTTACATAGCCGATCTTTCTATCGATTTCATTTGAAATTTATCAAAAATATGTCAAGCCTCTTTGGAAAAACGTTGCTTAAAGTTGCACAAAGTCCTTATTAACAGTTTCCCTCAAGCTGATGTTAAAATTTGCGTGGGCTAGGTTTTATGTGCAGCTAGAATGGGTCTAGGTTATATAGGATAAGTACACTCTGTTCAAAAAAAAACTTTCAGTAAGGCTGTAGGGCTTTTGGGCGAGCTTTTTTAAAATAATTGGAACCGGTATACCTACACTATAACGACACGGAATTAAAGAAATTGCTCTTGAAAAACATACTACATACCCACTGATTTACATTTAGGAGTTGTTGTTGTGATTCTTTGAAAAATTTCGTATACTCAATACTCCACCATGACCGTTCCGTTCTACTGCTGATGAAAGGTAACTGATCGTTTGCTCGTTTTCTACGATCTACCCTCGCAGAACATCCAAACAGACCTATCTTTCCCAATTGAAAGCATAAATCAATACAGCTTTGTAAATGGTTTTTATCAGATATCTTTCAAATGTTGTTGCTTTTTTGAAGTTTTTGATATTTTTTTTGTCGAATTGCAGCAATTTATGATGCAAACTTAGAGACCCTATGAGTGCGATTTAAAGGGGGATAGGTTTATGCAAACCAATGCAACTAGACTGAGAGGAAACCTTAATATCTTGCCTGTACTGACAATTTTTGTTGAACAGAGTATAGGCTAGTAAAAATAAAATAAAACAAACGTAATAGTTCTAGGAGGAACTCCGTCAATAAGGCAGCCACTATTAAACAACAAGAATTCAATTGGAAATAATTTGCAATTGCAAAACTAAGAGACAGTTTTTCAACGTTGGGGAATTAACTCTGTGTTAAACCAGGGTTAGTTGATCCTGTGTTAATATATATTGAACCCGATTTAACTCGAAGAAATTTTTCAGTGTAAGATTATCTTGAACATTCAGCTGTCAAAAATCTATCGAAATCGAAGTGTGGCACTATGATGGAAATCTACGTTTTGCTATCGAAATCGCTACGGCGGCGACACTAAAGAAATTACCTTTTCTATAGTGTCGTAACTCGATTTAAATAAATTAAGATTACTGAGATGAATATCTATTCAATAAATCCACAGTTAACTCACAAAATTAGATAACTCAAGATCTAGATTAACTGTTGAACATGTTGCAGGCGTTAACTCAGGTTGAAACCACTGAAAAACGGAGCCTAAGGCGGTAGTTATAGCTATCATTGAAAATTTTAATGATGTATTTTATGACGATTAGGATGCAAAATCTATGATTATTTTGATGCCAAAGTAAAGCTGATGATTTGATTAATATTTCTGGACAAAAAAAAGTTCATTTCAGCCCAACCTTTCTCATGAAATGACTTTTATTATTTCAATGATCATTGATAAAGTAGTGCTATCATTGAAAAAATGAAAGTCAATTTATGTGGAAAGTTGGACCCAAACGAAATTTTTTTTTTTCGCAATAAATATTAATTAAATCGTCAGCTTCACATTGGCATCAAAATAATTACTGATTTTGCTTTTTAAGTGCCCTAAATCTTAAATTAAAAATTTTCAACGGTGAATTTCAATGATAGCTATAACTGGCCCCTAAAAGAACTTCGGTACGTAATATATTTATTGCGTTTTCTTCTTTCATTGAATTGTTAGTCTTACAATCCATTTTTTGAATAAATTAAGACAGGTTTAGCGGGGATATTCCTTACATTCTCCTTTTTTTTTGTAAATTATTAAAAAAAATGATAAAAAATAGTTTATTTTCCATATTGCAGTTATTTTATATACCTAATGTTAATTTTCATATCTTCAACTGAGCATAAAAGGGTTACTGAAGCAATTACTTGATCTAAACCTCCATTTTTTATTCAAAAGATAATAATGTCTCGTAAATATTTACTGAAAGCCTGACATAAACTCATCCAAAACGCTACCTTGTTTCACGTTTATAGCTCTGGCCTAAATTGGTTGCATTGTTATATCGTCCAACAATACTCTACCCATAAATGACCATCAGTGGCTTATTTGAAGATTTATATGCAAAAGATACAGCCCCAAGACTATTTTGACTTTAGCTTAAAATAATAAAAAATAATTTCCCTAGCATATTCAGCCACAATCAATGTGATGGTGCTCTCGAAAAGTACTTCCCTAATTCACACCATTCAACTGCATACATTTTACGCTGCCAAGATTCAACTTCATTTCAAATGGTGTCCCATTAGCAAGACAAACCTTCCTGCCACTTGTACAACTCAATATCACTTTCAGAATCTTTAAAGCCTAACTTGTTGCTACAAGGAAAGTGCTATACATACAGCCACACATTGAACGTCGCCGTTGTCATAGTTTCCCTAATGAATTCTCCGGATCATTGAATTTTACGAGCAAAATCCCTGCATTCTAGCCATCCGTTTGCCCCTCTCCGCCCTTGTTGCATTTATCACAATAAAAATGATTCCAACTGCTTTTCCACTTGAAACGAAATCAAAACAAAAATCCACATCGTAAATTTAAACTGCCGAGCCGACTCGACTGTTGCATGTACACAGCTACACCCTATCTACACACTCGCATATAAACATTACCATAGTCATTTGCACATACCTCGCTCGGCATACGAGTACAAAAGTGTACGAGTATTCAAAGCAAAAGAGGTATCGCATCTTAAGGAGCTTAGAGCAGCTAACAAACATCGGCAATCAATTGCCGCGCTAGTTAACAATGTGGAAGTTGATCTAGTACCTCTGCACATTTCAAGACATCCAATCATCATCAAACATTTTCCATCCGCACATGCAGATATACACACGGATCGTCGTTAGACAGTCAGTCAGACAAACAGACAAACCCAACAAACCAAAGAACATCAACTTCGTTATTTTTTATTTGAATTTTATTCATAAGAAAAATAGACCTCTTGTTAAGCTTGGGGTTTGTTTCAGCTGCGGTGAGGCGGCTGCTCGAATTGGCTTTCGGAGCTCATTGTTTGGAACTTCGATTTTAGACCATAAAAAAAAGGACTCCTTTTTTTCTAGGATTTGCTATCTATTTATTTATTGTTTTAGTCAAGACAGCGGCATTTGCAAAATGTTTGTTTTATTAGCATTTAAATAAATAAAAAAAAAATAAAAAAAAAAAGGGAAAAGGGAAAAGGAAACGAACCTCAGTCAGAATCAGAATAAAAAAAAAAGAAATGCTTCACGAATATTCAATATTGTCGGGTCAATGGCTTTCGTGGCCAAATGCGAAACACGGCTCGTTGTTGGTTAGTTTAGTCAGTTTGTCTGTGTATGTTTTGCTCGAAGGAACTGCAAACGAAGAGTTCCATTGCTTCCTTGTAACAATGTCACCCACTCGTCTGATTGCAACATAGCTTTTAGGCTTTCCACATAACTTAAATAGCCCTAACATCAGGAGCGTATTTGTTAGTTTTGTTTGGTTTTTTTTTTTTATCAAAATATTTAAAGATTCTTTTCAAATAATTCTAAAAATTTTTAAAAAAATTTTGAAAATCAAAATACCGATATAAAAAATAATTCAAAATAACATGGTATCTAGCAAATTTAAGGACGATTTCAATCTTCTGAAAAAATCAAAAAATTTTAATTTTTTTTGTTGAAATTTTTCCAAATTTATGAATTATAAATTTAAATAAAGTGTACGAAGTCTTGAGATTTAAAACTCACACCAATTTTGGGAACAATCGCAGTCGATGTTGGGGACATAGAAAAATCATTTCTGCAAACAGTGATGACGAACACCGTTGCACTGTCAGGCAGATTGTACCATATAAAAAATATAAATAAATTTGATGGCACAACAGCTCATGAAGAACTAGGGCCTAGTGACTTACAACTCTCAACCATTCCTGTGTGCGTGTCTGCAGGAATGGAGGAGACCTACAGTTTATTGCCGAATCCGAACGGCTAACGAGCGGCACTTTTCTGTGACAGGAGATACTCTTGGAGGATTTGTCAATTCCTCGCAAGAGGCAGTAGCCGTTTTTTCTTTTAAATAAATAGGTGGCGAGGCTGGGGATCGAACCTTAGACCTCCGGCGTGACAGTCCATCGCACTAACCATCACGCCACGGCTTGTACCATAACGTAGGCCAACAATTCCCTCCACCTGACCTTGCCTGCAAATGATTCAAAGATATGACAAACAAATGCTACTGGAAAATAAACTCCATATACCAAATAAATTGCGATGGAATTTATTTTTGGAGCATATCGCTCGTGTTCCACTTTTTTTTTTTTTTTTTTTTTTGGAAAAATTCCATTCGTCATAACCTTTTAAAACTAAATTCTGAATTCATAAAAAACATGAAAATTCTTAAAAATATTTATCCCAAAAAGGGTCGTTTTCCTACTGTTAAATTTGTTGATTTGTCTCGATTGGTACTCTCGAAGGCTCTGGTAGAATATTTATTAACCTTTACGAACCTGGAGTAAATGTTTCAGACGCACCCGCCACCACTCAGTTGTCTACGCTTAGCTAATTCTTGTATTTTCTTATATGGACCTCACATTGGGCGCCACTTTTCTTATTTTTTTTGTTGGTTTATTATGACAACTAATAAAGATGATAGTGAGACAACTAAGAGTTTTTACGTTTAGAATATTTTCGTTTCACAAGATGGGAATATTTGTGTGTAGCGTTTATAGTTTAGACTATATGCATATAAAACAACGACCCTAAGTAATCATAGGATGTTATATGAACTTGCTCTGTGCGGATCATACATTTATACCCATGGATTTTAAGCGTGCGAAGAGTATCCACCAAACAAAGTTAGGAGACTCCACGTTGGGCGCCAATTTTTAACATATTCTAAGTACATACAACTTAATTGTTTTTTTGTTTGCACGCGCGTCGCGCATGTATAACTTAGCTGAACAGCTTCCCATTTGCAGGATGATTTTTCTTTTAGATTCATATTGAACCAGGTGAACACACTAGGTACAAAGCTGAAAATGGGAAATTTCGATCGAGAAAATCGTGACAACCCAAAATCGCATACTTTCCGAATTCCGAGATTCATTTGTAGGTGAAACGAAAATCGCTAGGTCAGCTAGAATGAAACAAATATTTCTGCTTATGAGAATTATAACACAGCCTATCAATAAGGTTTGCTGAACATTTATTTATAGGCTTTGCGGTGGCGCCCAATGTTGGACACTAAAGCTTAAGAAAAGTATAGTTTGTAATTTTTCTTAATGACACTTCTACATCCAATCCTGTATTCCGACTCTTCCGGGTGTTAGATTTGATTTCCTTGAATTATTTAGGTTTTTTTTCCAAAAGCAAAAATCAACTAAAAATCATGGGCCTCCTTAAACTAGCAGATCATTAATGCGCTCCTCTTCGCAAGCATTCATGTATTACCACGGAAGGAAACACGACAAACCCAAACAGCTCGCTCAACAGAAGATTTGTTTAGAAAAGGACTATCCTCCTTGTTCCGAGTTTTTCACAAAATAATTCAGCGATAGATGCTTAGGTTTTGATAACATGGCATGCTAAATGTGGTGCAGAGTAGATGAGAACAAAAAAAAAAAAAAAAAATTAAAAATACTTTTCCGGAACGCAGTGGTTTTATTTTACCCTCCAATATAGAAAGAGACTTCAAGGTCTGTTTGGCATTTTGGAACCACGACAACGAAGAAGACTACCAAGACGCAGACAACCAACCATCGCGACGTCCAAGAGACGAAGATCGGAAAGGAAAATCCTATAAAATTCAAACGAAGAACCATGACGAAGTGCATCTTCATCGGGAAGATACATACTTCCCTCTTTATGATAGCCACGGCAGGCAATGGAAAGTGCAATTTTCATTTCATATGCGCACTCAGCTATAATATGACTGAGGATATCATGAGTAGGTATATCGCAGCAAATGCTTATGCCAAAGAACATCTCCAGCGCCATCAGAGGCCAGGTCGTATTTACAACTCAATGTCACGTAGGAGGCGAGGATATGATTTTAGAATTTGAATCTTAAGGAATGGCATATGCAGATGCTCCTGCTCTTGCTCCTTTCGCTCGAATGATGCCAGCCAACGTGCATTGCATCTTGTCCAAGGTCAAGCGATTTGGTTGTAGGAAAATCCAAAGCATTTAAAATCTGCATTTTAAACATGGAACATAGATTTTTGATACATGTGATGTATGTGGATGGTTAGAAATTGAGATTTGTTGTTGTTGTTACTGTTGCTATTGGTGGGTATAAGGTTTTGGTTTTTTTTTGCACGTGCGTGGGATTTGTAAAGTGCGCGATTTGAATCTTGAATCTTCCTGTTCGAGACTCCATACGATTCAAAAGCCGGAGCAAATGCTAATCTGTTGATTGATTCTTGTGTGTGGGGCTTAGTTACATGGCCCCACACATCCCAGAAGAAATGTCTTGAGATGTTTCAAGGAACTTTTATGTTCTCTTCAGAGAAGCAAAATAAAATAAAATAAAAAACAAGGAATGCTTATGGGTCCCGCTGTTTGCGCATAAGAATTATATATATAAGTTGATGTTTAAGTTATGCCCAATCAAATGTAATTACTCTTGTATTCTTGAGAAATGAGCCAGGCAATTGGCTCTTGGATAGTTTGGGGTCAAGCACAGTACACAAAATACCTTACAGTAATGACCTTCATTTTAGGTTTAAATTATGCTGAGGATTTTTTTGTTGTTTGGTAGTTATAGCAATAACTAAGTGGTTTATTAGAGGAAATAAGTTAGGTTTTTCTTTTTTTTGAGATGGTAAGATTAACTAGATATTATTAGAATAGTCATGTTTATTAGTCAACGGAATACAGAAACTTTTCAGCATCATCCAAAAAAAAAAAAACAGTTAATTTTTGACCCGAACGTTTCTGCTGGTTACAACATAGTTTTCCGTATTTTAATGGTTGTAGGTATCAATTTTTTTTTTCAGTTTTTTTCACGGTTATAAACTCCTTAAAATCTTTTTAGTAAATACGGAAATGATGCGATATCTACCAATTTCTCAAGTAGGTAAGGGATCTCAATCTTGACATTGTTTACGCTGGAAATATGGCGTAGTCTAAAACCTTGGTATTTGCAATTAGAGGAAATATGCTCGCTGATTTGGACTAAATGTGAAAAAAATTGAAATATTATAATGGCAGCTTACTGTTCTAGATGTCCCTTCTAGGGAATCCAATGAAAATACTTTGGATGTCTGGATCAAGTCTTAAGCGAATAGGTCCATCCATTTAGGCTTTAGATCTGGCGCACAGAAGTACAGCCCGACGCACAGATGATGAAATTTTTTCGTACTTTTCCATCATCTTATTGTCAATTTTGAGTACAACCTCGATTTTGTACATGAAACCATTACTTGTCCAAATTCAAAAAAATATAAAGAATGGATCTTTATTATAAAAAAATTCTTGTTTCGCTTGGTCAAAATTCGACCTTTTCAACTCATAGAATGGATGTTTATAGGGCTAACAACAACTTACTGAAACGGAAAGGAAAAAATATATCTACATTAGACTGGTCCTTAAATAGGTGATATGCAAATTTTAATGAGTGCACCCCTCAAAAGGTGTAAACAAATAAAAAAAATCGTCGCTTAGCCGCCATATTAGTTCCGGTATTTTATTTTTCGTAATTAAAAAAAAAAAACTCTTAAAAGTAGAGAATTTTTTGATATTTCTGTTTGCGCCAAAAAAAATTAAAACGTAGAGAAGAACTCGCAGGGCCTTTATTTTTTTCCACATGAATAACATGAGTTTCTCTACGTTTTAATTTTTTTTGAACGAACCAGCCCGTGCTTTCTATATATTTCCTCATGTTTGCCATTGAGACCTGCGCTAAATCGTCCAGTTCTCCAACAAACCTGTTTCCAAGGTAACGGAGGCGGTTTGTTTGGAGGTTTGGACAATCGCAGAGCAGGTGTTTAATGGTTTCTATTTCTTCAACATCCTGACAGCTCCTACAGAAATCGGGTGCGTGTACACCCAATCTAGTGGCCATTATGCCAATGGCACAATGTCCCGTGAGTACACCTAGCAGGGTTCTGATATTCTTTTTACTCAGCGATAAAATATACTGAGTTTCCTTTTCATTAATTCTAGGCCATAAACTTCTAGAGATGGCGCAATCGTTCCTGGATATCCAGGAGTTATTGATTTGCTCTAACTTCTCTCTTTCTCTTTCGTTATTAGGTCAACCAGTGCTGGGGGGCATTTTCAACGGAATTCCCTCCACGCAGTCGGTAAATTCCCTTTTTTCCCACAAATATTTTCTTTTTTCCCTTTTTTTTTCCCACAGAAAAAAAGTTGAAAAATGGACTTAAAATGAATAATATAAGAAAAAAATAAAAACCAACAAAGCACATAAATAATGTTTAATTTGAATTTTTAAGAAATTAAAAAACAAAAAGACGAAAATTTTAAAAATGAAAATAATTTTTTTTAAAACTTTTTAAAGCAACTTGATTTAAAAAATTACTAAAAAAATGAAAATATTAGCCCTCAAAACATCCTTTTATTTTAAATAATTTTTTCCATTATAAATTAACTTTTCAGAAAATGCCACCTCCAGCCTCAGGGGTGTTCCCCCGTAGAATGACCCAAAAATCATCCCCCTAAAATGTATTACACGAAGTAGATGACACCCTGTATATTATTAAGTGCATACAAGTACCAAACATGAAGCAAATCGGTGCAAGCGTTTATGCTTTATTAACTGTGGAAGTGAAGAAGCAATTTATTTCTGGATATATCATGTTTTTTCTAAACACTAAAGATATATAACTGAACACGAATGTAGAAATAATCACTAAAGATATATATCTAGTCGTTGATAGTACCTACTATATTATCAGGTGTTATAAGATCTTCTAAGAAATCATTCTGACATTTCTTGAACTTTATTTTCACTTGTTTCGAATTAATTGTTATAATTTTGTTGATTTGCTCTTTTCCGGGTAAAATTTCAAAAATCAAAGAATTCCCACAAAATGGGTCGGTTTTCCCTTTTTCCCTTTAGAGGTTAAAATTCCCACAAAAAGGGATTTTTCCCACGATCCCCCAGCACTGGGTCAATCTTCCTTTTGATTACGTTAATAGGGACGTTTAGTCCCATCTCTAATTGGCTACTACTGTCTGTATATGATATTGACCCCTTCCTTGCCAGTGCATCTGCTATGTCATTCCCTTCTATATTGCTATGTCCAGGAACCCAGCAGAGTTTGACTTGGTTAGTGTAACATATATTGTTCAGTATGCCTCGACATTTTGCTACTACCTTGAATCTACATCGGTATAGTTTTATAACTTAAAGTGTAAGCTGAGCCTACCATGATCGACATGATGAATCAAATAATAAGCGAAATCAACAATTAGTTCTCCCATAGAGTTAATTTTCCATTTCTTGAATGTCGAAAAAATGTCCAAAACGGAAACCACGAAAACGGCTGTTGATGATTAACCGAACAGATTCTTATTTTATTTTTTTTTATTTCTGAAAAATGTCTGATTGAATCACCCATTTCAGTACTTCTTATTTTAAAACTGCGTCAAATTTATGCAGGTATAAATTTACGTATGATGTCGTAGTGATCCAGAAGTAACCTATGTGTACTACAGAAACCAATTATTATAAAATAAATAAATAAATTTGGTGGCACAACGGCTCATGAAGAACCAGGGCCTAGTGACTTATAACTCTCAACCATTCCTGTGTGCGCGTCTGCAGGAATGGAGGGGACCTACAGTTTATTGCCGAATCCGAACGGCTGGTGAGCGGCACTTTTCTATGACAGGAGATACTCTTGGAGGATTTGTCACTTCCTCGCAAGAGGTAGTAGCCCTGAAAAAAACTTAAGGTGGAAGTGGCTGGTATTGAACCCAGACCTCTGGCGTGACAGTCCATCGCACTAACCATTACGCCACGGGCTACTACTACCAATTATTAGTTCTAAAAAAAAGTTAAAAATTTCGCAACTTCAAAAAAAGTTTGAATATTCTAATTTTTATTTTTGCATTAATTTGATGAAAATGTTGATAAATGCCAGTCTTTATCTAGGTATGAAAATATTTAAAAATAATTTGTTTGGTTTTGTTCAAAAATAAAAAAAAATAGATAGTTCGTAGCTTTAAAGCTCTCCAATGTTGTTAATAATGAACTATTGCAATATCTATAAAATTTTTTGGGACCTATGGGTTTTTACCTTCCAAGGTAAATTTTGTTGTGATATTTTTTTTTTTTAATTTTTTTGTCAATTGGTCAAGAATAGATAGAATTGTAAGTTCGTTTCTAATAAAAATTGAAGAACAAAAATCAATCAAATCAACCAAGCTTCAGTATTTCTCTACACAGTTAAGTGTGGGAAATATAAGGTAATGTTATTTAATTTTGTTTTCTTCTTTAATGACATAGCAGTTATCATTACGCCTTAAAAATGCTAAAAATGGAAAACGGGTTTGAAGATATTTTGTTTTTAGTAAAAAAAAAACAATGAGTTCACCTGCCCTAAATAGATTTATATCCCGGAAGCCATACCACTGCTAACTTAAATTCCTACCACATCCCAGGATAATCCATCTTTGCCACCACCACACCACTGCCTACATATATGTGTCTATTCAACCAAGTGCACCTTGTCTAATACCATTTGTTCTCATTTCTAATTACATCTTTCTGATGATCCATAATCCATATTGGGAGTCGAAAATTATAACCCTTATTGGGCACAGAGAGTAGTCGGTTAAATTCTTTTGTCGGTCCATGTGCGGATCCTTGTGGGACACCACCATGGTCTGTAAGGCACCTTCTATAGTTGTTTTTGTTGTTCTGCTTTGCTTCCTAAAACCCCAGCTAGTAATACGAGAGATTTATGTCTGCAATGAGTTATGATGACACTCTGCCGAAGACGACAAAGGGAACACGACGCTTCTTCGTCGGACAGAAGGGAAGACCATTTTGTTACTAGTTGGTCTTCTTGAGTGTGGACTGTCGAGTGGAGTGCTCTATGGATTTCATGTGCAATTACCAGTCCACAGATGGTGCCCCAGCTCAAGCACCCATCAGAGAAAATAAAAAGAAGACGAACCCCCTCCAGAGGAGTCGGGATTAAATGGCACACACATGTGAGTCAAGGTGATGAACGTTGATGAGGATTATGGATAAAATAACTACAACACCGAGCGCAGTCTATGGAAATAACATGCATGTGGCAAAAGCCAGTGGCAGGCCTTTGGACAGCAGCGCAGGCAAAAGATTCTTTATAGCAGGTACTTTATGGTATAGGAAAGGGTGTTGTAAGACTTTTGTGATGGGAATGTTGCGTAATACTTGTATGTGCCGTGTTGCAAGTTTTTTTTTTTTTGAATTTTTTCTTAAGTTCTATAAAGTGATGTGTTATGCCCGTGGAAAATGTCGTCAATGACAATTTTATTTTCACTTGGTTTTTTTTCCAACGTCACTTTTCTTGGGCTGTTTTCTTGGATGTTGATGTTGTGGTAATGGTGTTATGTATTTTCTTGTGTTGGTCTTAAAGTGTTGATAAAAAGTGAGTTTTTTGACCTCGAAGTTTCAGTGATGTGTGTTCAAGGGGCATGACAGTTGTTATAGGTATACTCTTCCGCAGCACATAGTTCATCTGTGGAGCGTGAAATTTTTGAGTTAGGTAAAAAGAGAAGTGAATTGCATGTTGACATTTACTTGTATATCTTATCTGGATTTTTTGTTTTGCATTTATGTACTTATACACGGAAGGTCTGGAGTATGATGGTTAAGATACATTCCTTAAGTCGGAAATTTATGAACTTGCAATATTCTACAAACAGTAATTGGTGTAAGAATATGTATGAGGCTTTGGGGATTTTCTCATCGCCACTATACGAAGACTCACAGGATTGATATTTATATAGTTGTTGGTAATTTTTTTTATCAGAGAATACGTTTAGGATCTGAATTAATATGCAACGCCTGAAACAAAGAGTATGTTTTTAAAGCTTAAAAAAATATACAGGCATATTAAAATGGCTTGGATGTGTTTTAAGTAATTGAAATTTTTCCTTCAGAAAGGCTTTTTTATCGTAATTAATTACTTTATTAATGTTAAATGTCATTTTCGTTTCCTTAAATAGAAAATAACTTCTACAAAAACTTATACAGTGCTGAAAACACAAACAAAAGCTAATTTCTTTTAATTATACGAAAGTTAAAATTTGACTAATACAGATAAAAAGTTCAACTTGTAAGTTTTTTTTTTTTGAAACAAAGATTTTGTGGAATTATTTATTTTGTTCAAGTTTTACCGTTATTTGGATATTTCTTTAAGTAGATTACGATTCTTGTAGTAGCCGTGGCGTGATGGTTAGTGCGATAGACTGTCATGCCGGGGGTCTAAGGTTCGATCCCCAGCCTCGCCACCTATTTATTTAAAAGAAAAAACGGCTACTGCCTCTTGCGAGGAATTGACAAATCCTCCAAGAGTATCTCCTGTCACAGAAAAGTGCCGCTCGTTAGCCGTTCGGATTCGGCAATAAACTGTAGGTCCCCTCCATTCCTGCAGACACGCACACAGGAATGGTTGAGAGTCGTAAGTCACTAGGCCCTAGTTCTTCATGAGCTGTTGTGCCATCAAATTAATTTATAATTTATTTATTTTTTAGATTTCGATTCTAGTTATCTTTCCATATAATACCTTATTTTAAAGTTTTTATTGGTCCTTCGAGCCGGATGTTGAGTAAAATCGGGTTTTAAATGCAAATGAATAATATTTTTATATGAGAATTATTAACATATGTAGATCTTATAAATGTATTTGTTCTTTTCTAGTCTCGTCTCGGTCTCGTCAAAATCGAAAAATTTCAGTCTTGTCTCGGCCTTAGGTCTCGTCTAACCAAGTCTCGTCTAACCAAGTCTCGTCTTGATCTCGGTCTCGCCTTATTCTCGTGAAAATTGTAATGTGCCAGTCTCGTCTCGGTCTCGGTCTCATCCTTAGCCTTGGTTTCTTTCGTGTTTTTTGGTGGTAAAAAGATGTAAGATAAGACGCCTGTTTAGATTGAAAAGATAGAGTACGATATCTCGGCAGTTTGTTGTAAGAAAAATGAGGGGTGTGGAGTCTTGTGTGAAGCATGAAGAAAATGTATAAAACAGACTCGTGAGTCTGTTTTTTCTTTTGTTGTTGTTTCAAACAGTAAAAATGTAAAATTGTTGTTTTTTATTTCAATGTACTTTGAGGCGAATCAAACCAAACCACCGAGACCGGCGAGACCACCGAGACCAGCGAGACTCTCTGCAAATTTCGATACCAAAATACGGTCTCGGTCTCGTCTCGGGTGCTTTTAAAGTAGTCTCGTTGCCAGCCCTAACTAGACTTTTAAACACTGCCTACAGAAATGGTTAAATGATCAACAAAATAGCATGGTTTGTTATTTTTGTTATTGAAATCAATATGGATGAATTGTTATTGTGATTAAACCATTTTTAGTAAAATTTAAAAGCTTGCCAACACGAAAACCAAATATTCAGACACGAAAAATCTGGCACTTAACACTACGACACTAAAATTTTCAGTTCTCAATTGGCAGCACTTAAACATTCAGCGCTCAATCGGCGGTGGTAAAGTGTCCGTCTATCAATTTGCGGTTGCCAAAGGTGCCGTACCATGATATATATGTTATCTTTATTTTACATACACATTCGGTTATCTATGAATACTCAATGCTTGTATTTTTAACTTTGCTTGGTATATAATCAGACAATGTCGGTCGGATAGAATTTGACAATAGATAATCTTCTGTTAGCAAATCTATAAACTATTGGATTATTGACCACTCGTTTAATTGTGCATTGGTCTTTCAAACTGGATGTACTGATGAAATGTAAGCCACATAATGCCATAATCATACTGTATGAAGAAACAATGGATACAAAATGACAGAAAATATGGCGAAATCGACTTGTGCAATTGAAGAAGTACCAACTATAAAAATGCAAAGAAACCGATACGTTAAAATCTAAGTTCGCAATGGAAGTGAGCCAAGTAAAGACGCCCAGGTCTTTAAGCTAGTGAATACTTCTGCCGAAGACCAAACACTGCTGGCGGGCGTAAAGAAATAAGGTATTGCTTAAAACTTATCAAATAGCCGGCCATTTCTCCCAAAGGTCTTTCTAATTCTTATTTCGTGCATTGCGAATCTTTGCATATTTTGAAAGAGAATCTCCAATCTGGTAGAATCTCAACTAGGGTCCACCTCCACACATCTTATTTCTGGGATGTATGATGAAACGAGCGATCCATAAGAGCATATTTGCTAGATTCTCAGGGCCGTAATTTCTAATTTCTATCTAATTTTACAACTTTATGTTGTCAATAAAGTGAACCTCATGAAAACAAGACCTACCTTAATATATTTTTAATTTAAATTAATTAATATACTCTTTAATAGGTGGTCCAAATAAAAGATTCTTTTTCAAATATATTGAATGTCTTGTTGCCCAACCAGTGCCTAGTGTATTGAAAAGAAGTTTTGGCTGAAATGAAGCTCCTGGTGGTACATAGGTTTGACCAAAAAAGTTCTGGAGTTTGGCTTGTTTATGAACAATACTCACACTTCACTTCCTGTGCGTCGTCGGTCGTTAAAGAGCGTACCAAAGAGAATATAGCCCATTTGCACATTGTTTCTTTTTTGTTCGAAAATGCAGGTGGAAACTCCGTTTCGGTCAACGGAGAGCACTTTATATTAGGATATTTGCAACAAAAAACAAAAAGGAAGCCATCTAAGAGTTCATTAATTGGTCAAAATGGTCAACTTATTTTAATAATTAATCAGCCATAGATTTTGTATGATTTTTGTTTTACTAAAGTTAATAAAAACAACTTTAAACATTAATTTCAAAAATCTATGGCTAATCAATTACTGAAACAAGTTTATCTCATTTTGACTAAATTCTGGTTAGATTTTTTTTTAAATATTTTCTTATAAGTATATGTGACCTTCTAATAGTTGCAAAACCTATTGATTATTTTCGACCATCTAGGAAATTAGGGGCAACCCAGTTAACTTCATAAATCAAAGTAGCTAAAACTGTGTAATAAGTTTGAATGTCGAAAACTCGAATTTAAGCCATCTATAAGGAACCCTTACAATGGCAAAACTAAAATGTCTTCCTCAATGAGATATTAAATAATTATATTGGACTTGCTTAAGGGCTTGGCAACTAAAAGAAGCGTTTCAATATTGTTTTGATAAATAACCAATTATACAAAATAAAAGTTAACCTTTTCTAACCTTTAAATAGACCTTAATTACATGCCATTCTTATTTAAGTACCTACATATGCAATTTCAAAACCTTAACCTTTTAAATTAAACTAAAGTTAAATGCATGCCGGTCGGTCTCTATAGAAATCATCATCTCCATCAGATGATTATGTCAATTATAGCATTAAAAATCCATCAATTTTGTGATGAGCATTCATGTATAAATTGGCATAAGGTAAAGAGTTGAATGTAACATTCCAAAGGATCTTCTTTTGGATATATTATGCTTCGTTTTTTTTTTTCTTCTTTGTATTGACATTCCTTTAAAAGCCTTAGGCAAGATCTTTTCATTTTAATTAATCTTATTTACCATTTGTTTTTTGTAAGCTTGCGTCAAAACACAGACGGTGATTAATTCATAAGATTAAAATAGTGTAAAAACTTTAATTAATAAAAATTACAGAAGGACAAGGACATGAGAACAATTGATGACTATATGTTTGTATGAGTGAGTGAGCTAATTGCGGAATTATATTATAAAATCGTTCTTCAGTCAAATTGAGAAATTAGATGAATTTATATTTTTTCAAATCAACCACCAGCGAACAGTTGAACCCTTACGCTAAAGTATGTAGAGCCTCAAAAATTTCAGCATATACACTACTTGGGAGCGGGTCAAAATTCTGGCTATCAAAATCCTGTATGACCAAAATTCTGTTTTTTCTTTTTTTTTTTTTAAATACTGTACGAGCAAAATTCTGTTTTTCAGAATTCTGTATTTCAAAATTCTGTATATCCAAATATCTGTATATTCATAATGCTGTAAGTGTAAAATTCTGTCTTCCAGAATGCTGGTTATGTCCAAGTTCTATATTTCGAAGAAAAAATTGTTAACAATGTCATTGTTAAGCACGTAAAAGTACAAAAAAAATTGTTTGCATTTATTTGTACAAAAATTCATTCAGGTACGATCTCTTTAAAAACGAACAAAAGACTTATTTTGTAATCAACGTTTTCTTAACTCTATTTTCGTGAATATATTTCTGTTAAACCTCGATATATGGAAATTGTAGAATTTAACGATGAAACTTAAAATTCTTTAGCAATATTGGTACAAGTCTGAAATGTTTTATTTGCAAAATTCATATAGAATTTGAGTATTTTGAGGAGGTTTTGCATTGACATCTTAATATAATCAATTTGAAATTAAAAGTACAAAATAGCTACATGAAATTTGGCCCCATTGAAAAATAGCCCCAAACACAAAAAAGAAAATTTTACCCAAAAATTTATATAAAAGCAACGACAAAAAAAAATTGATAATATTTTATGAATTGGGGTCATTTTTCATTGTTTTAGGTCTTCTTTTCTTTTTTTTTAATTTTTCGGTTAAATTTCAGTACGAACAATGGCTTTTTTGCATTTAGTTGGGGTCATTTTTTCATTTTGAAAATGGGGTAAAAAGTGCGCACTTTTTTACATTATCAAAACAATTTTTTTAAATACAGAATTTTGAAAAGCAGAATACTAAAATACAGAATTTTACTCATACAGAATTTTGACCATACAGAATTTTGACTTTACGCAATTTTAAAATACAGAATTTTGTGTATCCAGAATTTTGAATTACAGTATTTTGAAATACAGTATTTTAAAAACAGTATTTTGACCCTACCCCAACCCACACTACTTGTCAAAACAATTAAGTGAACAAAAAAAATAACTTTTTTTTAGTGTTTTTTGAAGAGCTATATCTCTGTGAAAAATGGTCGTATTGAAATGAAACAAAAAGCATTCATTCTGAAGCTTTATATTTTTTGTATTGAGAAATTTTAGCAAATGATTTTTTTTTAAGGTACCGTTATTGCGCAATCATAAGAAGCAGCCAATTTAATGTTTTGTTTCGATAACTTGTTTATTCAGCTTAAAGGTCGTCTTTTTTAGTCCTTCTAAATTTTTTTTTTTTCAGAAGAATATCTGGCTTTGAATGAAAAAATACAGACTTTTGACTTTGACCACCAATATCTTCGCAAGGAATAACGACACGGAAAATTTATGGATAGTTTTAGAAACTGGAATTAATTGTGAACAAGATTTTTTCAAAGCTTTATAACGATTGTTTTTTTTTTTTTTTGGCTCCTTACCGTTACATTCAGAAAAGTTAAAAAAAAAAAAAAAACAATACAAGAATTCTAAAGCTTTAGAATGCTTTTTGTTTCATCTCAATATGACCAGTTTCCACAGAGATACAGCTCTTCAAAAAACAGTAAAAAAAAGTGATTTTTTTTGTTCCCTCAATTGTTTTGACAAGTGTATTATTTTCCTCATCATTACTATAACGATTATCTTTAAATCTTATGAGTAAAAATAATGTCTCTTCGTTTTACCTTATTAGCTTGCTCTTAATTCGCAGTAATATCTGTTTTGGAGTGTTGGTAATTGACTTTTCTTCAACACTAACTCAGCAACCATCATTAAATATAGTTTCCGGCAGCTTTTAAAATGTTAGTTTTTTCAAAAATGTATTAAAAGGTAATTAGGTACACAAACTCTCACTTAAATGAAAGTAAGTGAATACTTAGAACATTACAAGAATTTCTTTATTTTTTTTTAAATGAACCATTTATCACTGAGATGGTTAGCGTGCACATTGCTTAACCTCAAAAATTCATGCAACAAAACCAACGAAGGCAATTACTTTGTATCTAATACCAAAGAGCAAATGCTTTATGAAAAATTATCCATGCTATTTTTCTTGAAAATTATACCTATGCTCATAAAATGGTCAAAGTTTTCACTTTAAATTCCATTAAAGTCTCAGCCGTGATTTAGCTCATGTTCATAAAACAAAAAAGTCCAATATTCCATTTATCAAAAAAAAAAATACCTCATATTCCCTGGCAGAAATTTCAATTTCATGTTAGAACAATTTATTATACTGCACCTGTAATGGGCTATATTCTAAAGCAGCATACTTCTCTTCCCCTTTAAACTCCTCCCACTTGATGAATCTATTTTCCTCACTCAAAACTAATTTGAAAAGGAAACAAAAAAAACACAAAAAAAACTTTCACCAAAAAGTCATGTCTAGGTATTGCTCGATGTTAAATTGCTTCAACCTGAGCGCACACACCCTAAGTCGGTTGACCTCTTCCATTTAGAATCCATCCGAGAATTGGTAAAAAAAAAAAAACTTCGTCAAACAATTTTGCAAAACTCGGTACCAGATCATTCATATACCAACACAGAATTGACCGAAATGGAGGAGGCGGCCAAATAAGTTTGAGATCCATCCTCACCAATTATTATCGTAAAGACCGTCATTGAGTGAGCGTTATGGTCTTAACTCTTTTAAACATTTGGCTTCACTCTCTCATCATCATAATATTCAACTTCGTCATCATCATCATCGTCATTATGGTCGTCGCCATAAAACGTCATCTCTTCTTTCCGCATTCATCATGGTTTTTGATGGAGTCAAAACGCGAAAGAGAGACTCAAGAAAGACCAGACGCTCATCAACTTTTATGTTTTCATCGTGACTAAATTAAGTTTTGTTTTCTTATTTTTTATTTTTTTGAAATCGAAAAACTTAAAAAGTATCTTAAAAGTGCATAATCATCATCAGCTCAAGCGCTCATCATCATCAAGTGGATGGATGCATCGCTACGGATGAGATGATGGTCTCGGATTACACGCTCATATCAAAAGTTTGTGCGGCCGGCGCGCAAAGTTGAAGAGTCTTTCGGCTCTGGTGGTATCATGTGCTGAAGCGCCTAAGAACGAACCATTCAATTATCGCATCAGGGCCACTCAACCTATATTTGCACTTCGTGAAAAGCGAAATTAGGATAAAACAGTACCCGTTTCACTTGTGGTTTGAATTTTTGAGATGTGGGAAAGTGAAAAACCTTATATAGTAGATGATTGTCTGGATATGGTGGGAGGATACAAATCTTTTTTTAATTACTGACTTGTTTGACCAAGAGAACTTCACTCGACTGAAGGTTGCAAGGCATTTCAAAAGCAATTAATTATTAAAAAAAAAACTTTTCTTTATTTATTCAAGTTTGATTAATTGATAAAAAGGCGGGAAAAAGAGGCGTACATTTAGACCTATGCTCCTTAGGGAACAATAGAAGATTGCAAGATGTATAAACTTAAACTTCCAGCTGGGTTTTGGAGTAAACTTAATTATTAGTTACATATTACTTACTTTTAAAACGGGGGGAAAGTGTTTTGTACGTACCTGAAAATAGAAATAAGGAAAATAATTATAGATATGAATCATATATGGATTTTACAGTTTTTTTTTTTTTAATTAAGAAAATTCTAACTGCAAGAAAATGTTCTCTTTACTAGCAAAGATGTAAAAAATCCGATTATAGAATTCGAAATAGTTCATCGACAGAGTATACAAGAATAAGAAACCTCGAGTAATTGCTAGTTCTTGCAAGAAATGCCAGACTTTAAAACCTGGAGTAACTTCAAAAGACTTAAAAACAACAAGAACTTAAAAAAAATTGAAATTAATAAGCAAAACAAGTCACTGTGCAAAGAATCGATTTTTAACGTAAATTTTTCTCCTGTCAAATTATTGTTTTAAATATTTTAAAAAATGGCAACGAGTAAAATAAAATAGCCTGTATAGGAACAACGGGGGCAAGGAGGTCTACGCCACAAGCAGGTCTGGAGATTATTCTTAACCTTCCAGCCCTGGACGATTACATAAGGTGTACAGCAGCCAAGATCGCATTTCGACTTAAGGAAATTGACTCTTGGAAGCACAGGCACAGCACCTACGGCCACGGGTTTATCTGCCAAAGATATTCTGGACTTGATGTGACCACCGTAATAGATTTTAGAAAAAAATTCTCAGTTTTAAAACCCGAAAGGCATGGCTGGGAACTCAACTCACTACTCAGTGAAGAGGGTATGACCTACACTGAGGGGTCAAAAATAGAAGAAGGAACAGGAGCTGGGGTGTTTTGTGAAGCTCTTAATATTAGAGAATCATATAAACTTCCAGATGAGTATAGTGTCTTTCAGGCTGAGATATATGCTATTGAAAAAGCAGGCGAAATTTTCCACAGGAATAAATTGAGCTCATCAGACAGAAATCACAATCTTCGTGGACAGCCAAGCTGCTATCAAAGCATTATCCAGTGAGACCATAAGATCCAAAGTAGTAGCTAAATGTCGGGGCATACTGAACAATATTTGCAACACTAACCAAGTCAAACTCTGCTGGGTTCCTGGACATAGCAATATAGAAGGCAATGACATAGCAGATGCACTGGCAAGGAAGGGGTCAATATCATATACAGACGGTAGTAGCCAATTATACATGTTCGTAAACGAACAAGTCTATGTCAACCGGTAGTTAGGTTTTATATCTGTTTTAAGGGGATCACAATGGACTAATAGGCCCCCGTGTATGCAACAGCCTCAGAGCTGGGCACACCCCTCCTAATCTAACCTAACCTAACTTAAAAAAAAAGCAAAAGTATCTATATATGTATATAAAAAATGAATCCCTTTTTGTGTTCGTACGCGCGTAACTCGGCTAAACATCATCCGATTTGGTTGGAAAATTTTTTGTTTGATCTGTATTGTACCAGATTATCACATAACGGAGCCGAAAATTGAAAAAATTAAATAAAAATTAGAATATTTGACCGACTAAGTACGAGAAAATCGTGAAAACATCTTGAAATTTCAGTTTTTCTGAATAGTTTTTTTATTCGTACGCGCACAATTGGGCTTAAAATCATCCAAATTGGATAGGTATTTTTTTGTTGGATTTGTATTGGACCACTTCGGAGATAAAAATTGAAAAATTAGGCCGGAAAAGTCAGAAAGTTGTGATAACACTAAATTGCATACTTTCTGAATTGTTTTTTTTTTTTTTTGTACGGTCTTTCTACATTGGCGACTGATACAGAAGCTTATTGCGAGAGCCTATTTATTAAGGGAACCAAGCTGACGGTGAAGAAACTTATGAATAACGTCATTTAAGCCACCATAATCAGAGGCAAGTTTAAATGCGAAAAAGTTCTCATTCCAAAAATTCCGATGATACCGACTACCGAAAGACTTGCGGTTTGAATTTGAGCGCATTCAGTTTCCCGTTCAACTTGTATTCTCTATGAAAGTCAACAAATTACAAGGCCAATCATTGTAAGTGAGCTGCCTTAATCTGGAATCTCCTTGCTTTTCGCACGGACAATATTACGTGGCGTGTTCGTGTGTCGAAAAGCCGTCTTCATTCTTTTTTTATCAAAAAGCATTGCAGTTTTATTTTCATTCTTTTAATAGAGATGCTTGACTTTCGAAAGGAACATTAATAATTTAATCAATTATAGGTGGAACGAAGTTTCCTATTAAATCTTTAAAACTCTTCAACCATATACAAAAAAACAAATAAATTCAATCAAACAGTTAAATTAAACTTCCGAACAAAATTCTAGAAGTTTACATAAGTACATAGTTAAAAAAAAACAACAGTTACTGATGTATGTATATCCCCATCATCCATTTATTAGAGGGCACCATTATCCTTTTTTATGCAATTCAATCTCAAATAGAAGAACAATTTCATACACGACAAGTATATGATCTCTAGGTTTCTCAATTTTAACTTGATTGAGCAATTTAAAAATCGATAATGTGAAGATAACTTCGCATTACACAACCATTAAATCCTATACAAGCTATGTACGCCATTTTAATCAATTTTTACTAAAAAATTATTTCTAACAAGTATCGAAACTCAAATAGCTTACTCGCCATACTGATGATGGTGGCCCTTATCCCGCTCATATACTATAATCCCACATAACATCTCATCGGTGAAATTGTAAAAAAAACTATAATCTTCCTTATAAATGTGACCCCAAGGGGTCGTCCCTTATACATGTTAGATTGTAAGAAAAGAACTGATACTTCCTTCTTAGACGAAAAAAGAAAAAACCCCGCGCATGCAATAATAAAAAAAAAAAAAAAAAGATACAACTACTATCTAACAAGATTGTTACATCGCCTCATTAGATCTGTATACTCTCCTGGTCCTAGGGTCACAGACGTGAAACTATTTTCGCTCTGAATATAACAACAACTACTCCTTCTTTTTTTTTCGCAAACACAAAGGTGGTACCTTTTGGAAAGATGAAAAACTATTGCCAAAGTGCCGCAATCCAACGAGACAAAGCGAGATAAGCTACCACAATTCATTGTATTTTATTTTTACAAAAAAAGAAAATATATGTATGTAGGAATAGTAGTTTTATATAAAACCGACAAAAAATAATTTCGTGATTTCCAAAGATACAATAGCGCACAATGAGCTAAAAACAAAGTAATGATTTGTATGGTTTTGTAGTTTGCAAATTGTTTTATGTATATGCATTTGCAATCCTTAAAAAAAAAAAAGAAAAATACAACAGAGGTCGCTGGTGCACCTTACTACGCTTTTATTTATTTTTTGTTATGCACTGAGATAAATTTCAAGGAAATGAATTTATTTCATAGATAGGTTTGTAATTATTATGTTCATTTTCTGCTAGAGAATCAAAGGAATTTACAAAAAAAAACACCTTTTCCAGGGTTTATGTTGAGCTGTTGTAAACAAAACCATTTCGTTTCACATCGTTGTTCAAATTTGTATTGTAAGAAAAAATAAGGCTTCTATCTGAGCGGTTGAAATATAGTATATACGGAAACGGATTTAAAAGCATAGGGCTTAGCAGATTTTGATTCATTTAGCATTTTACCTATTTGACTAACAAGCACATTGTTGAATTAGATTATGTATAAATGTGAACAAAATAAAAAGTTTTTTTTTTTATTTTATATGTTCTTAGTGTACGTCAGGGTTACATTCTGGCACCGATTTTGTTTTTATTAGTTAAACAAAATGATTGTAAGAGAACACATTATGCCCTAACAATATCGACCCCTTTGCGCCAAAACTAATTTTACATAAAATTTATAAAGTTTTGTCCTCAATAATAAAACCAATGGGACCTTTTGTTAGTTTTTCAATAATAAGTAGTATGCATTGGTAATTATGCTGATATTTGGACTAGTTGATTTTGTTTTGTTGCTGAGTAGGAAATAGGCCGAAAACAGATGTGCAGCTTTTTCCAGTGCAGCGAAAATAAATTTACACAGGTTCCTATGAGGGTTGACATATTTCAGGCTCTGCATGCAGCCTTCTGTGCATGATATCTCTTGTTTATAATTTCGCTGCGTGGGGAAAAAGCTGCACATCTATTTTCGGCTATAAACAGTTTTTCGCTTACGATTATCTGGCGGAAAGCAATCGATTCAGAAGTTTATTATCTACACCCAGCACTACATTAGTTCTAGATTTAAGATACACAGAACAGATTAATGCAATGTTAAAACTTAGAAACGGTTTCTAAAAGATCATTGGCCTGAAAATTTAAAAACTTGTCTTTGTTGAATTGCAATACGACTTTAAAAACAGTATAGAACGGGGTACGGGGAACATTTTAATGAGACAAAATAAATTGCAAAAATTATGTTTTTTTTTTGACGTGTATACGAACAAAAAAATAATTTTTATGTACATTTATACATTGCAACTGTTATTTAGGAATTTAGGCTGAAAAAAGGCTAGAGCTTATGGGTTGGAGCGGAAAAAAAAACTGTATGTAAGGGATTAGAGTCGAATTTAAGAAAAAAATTCCTATTGTTATTTTCAAAGGGAATACAGCCCTCCAATACGATTTAATCTTGTCTGAACCCAGCTTAGACGCTCTAGCTTTCTGTCACATGTGCAACACCCTGTACCTACCTACAGCAAGGGCGTACGCAGGATGATGAATAGCGAGAGGGGGGTGGGGAACTCACTTTTCTGGTATCTATAAAAAAAAATTATATTTATTTTTTTTTTAAGGAAACTTTTTTTTTGAAAAGCATTGTTTTCTATTGCCCGCACAATAAAAATTGTCAATGGTGTTTATCAGAAAGCTTCGGGTTTTGTTGCTTTTTGAAGCTTTTGATAAGTTTAAGAAACTTATGATGCAAACTTGGAAGAATCCCTGTTATTGGTTCAAAACGGGGCAGATTTATGCAAGCCATAAATCTGCATTAAAAAATTAAATTTTATAGTAATTTTTTCACTGTAAGGCCGTGTGTGAATTGGCTTAAAATCGCGTTAAATTTTATCCATAGAATAATTTTTGACATAAGTGAGGTGAATATGTATGTAGAAATGTCAAAATTTAATCTCGGATAAAATTTAATCGAAATTTTAAACGAATTCGCACACGGCCTAAGTCAATTTTTTCCGAAATTGACCCCCCCCCCCACTACCCTTCACTATGCAGTGGTGAATATCTAGCACGAACTAAGGGACATCCTGTGTTATGTTGTAGGTTTTTATGTGTTTATTTATAGAAGGAGTAGTAGCCCGTGGCGTAATGGTTAGTGCGTTTTACTGTCATGCCAGAGGTCTGGGGTTCAATACCAGCCGCTTCCACCTTAAGTTTTCTTCGGAGCTACTACCTCTTGCGAGGAAGTGACAAATCCTCCAAGAGTATCTCTTGTCATAGAAAAGTGCCGCTCACCTCAAAAATCGATCGAAATATGGCGCATAGTTCATGAAAAAAAAAAATCATTTTTTTTTATGTTACGTATTTGTTTTATGTAGGTACTTGGAACTTCTTCTGGGCTTTGGGATCTTAGCACCCCCCCATATACCTATGTGATATTCGCAAAAAAGTATGTCATATAAAAGGTCAGTAGATAGTCATAAAATGTCAGCTATTTTCCGAAATTGGCCAGGTAAGCCAATGTAACAATGTAACCAGACTTAGAGAGGAAACCGTCCTATCTTTCGCATACTGACAATTTTTGTTGAACAGAGTATATCAACTTAAACTGAGACCTATACGCATCGGCAAACACAAACTTTAAAGCAATTTTAATCAAAGAAATATAGAAATAATAAACAAATCAAAAATCTCAATAGAGCCTTTAGAAAGCATACCTATATACCTTTTTCAGTATTATACATAGAACAGCTAATTAAACAACTCATCGTTTATTTTAATTCAATATGTAGGTACTTAACTGTAAATTGACTATTTGCATTTTTATCCTGAGAATATACAAGTTTTTCTCTGCAAGTGAGTTTTTTTGTTTAAGTATGTATCTGTTTATTTTTTTTTTTCATGACCTTGTTTTGCGAGTCAATAGTCTTGCCAAAATCGAATAATTCTATTTCTTGTCTTCCATCGAAATCAATATCTAAGACAACATTGTTGCTATAAACAAGCTTCTTAAATCTAAAAAGTCAACAAATATCTCTATAAGGATATCATCGATTATAATCTTGAAACTCTTTACTGTTAATATCAAGTTCCTATGTAGGAAGTGGCAAGGTAAAAAAAATTTTCTTCCTTTCCACGATTTTTTTTGCTTCAACGTGAATCTCATTTTCACCAAGGAGAAAATAATTTTTTTTATTTTTTGTTTTCTTTGTTCCTTCTTTTTTTTTTTTTTTTTTAAGAAAGCCAAAAATGGTTTAAAACGTTTTGCCAATTTCAAGACTTGTCTCTCGATATGGAAATTGTAACTGCATGTTATTTTTTGTTCACCATCAACTGCGAACTCTCTCCCTCTATCTCTCTATTCCCCTACAGTTGTAGATTATTTTCTTCTAATACAAAAGAATGGTAAGAACGATAAAAAGTATCTAATCCAATTCGATTGTAGATTATATGACTCTACTGACATTAACCCAGCTTTAAGAGTCCACAAACTCGAAAGATAACAACTCTCATTGCTGCAGACAGTTCATAGAAAATAAAAAAAAAAAAACAACAACAGCTAATGGTGTTTAGATCACAATAACTGTAAATATTTTTCACAACACCAAACAAAAAAAAAATTATAACAACCAATGAGATACAAATAGATAGGTACTTACATGAAGTATCTATAAACTCGAATGCCGAAGATATCTTTTGTTTTATGTTCATTTAACCTTAGTTTGTTTTTGTTGTTTCTTCAATTCGTCGATGCACTTAGCTCGAGATAGGTAGTAAGTATAAAATTGGAAGAACATAAACTGTCTGACTTTGGAGGTCAATTTATGTCCAAAGCTATTCGTTGGTCTGCTTAACATCGCGGGCTTCATTTACAGATTCGATTGTGTGTGTTCCGTGTGTGAAAATTATCATAGAAGTCTCTCGTTGACATTGTTTTCAATATAGATGCCGATTGACAGTCTTTCTTATTCGCGCCTTGTTTTAAAGTTTCTTCTTCTATTCTCAGAAAAAAAAAAAAAAACTGAAGAAATATTCACAGAGACTAATTATTAGCGGGTGAAACTGAGCGTCTTAAGGCAGTGCAAAAAGCACGAATATACCTTTCTGCTGATGGATGGTACTTTGTTTTTCTTGCTCCATTTCGACAAACTCAAGACAGAACAAAAAATAAACTTAGTTTTCTCTCTCCAAGTTGTGCTGATTTGGTTTTTTCTTCTTTTACAATTTTATAGGTTATTAGGGCCGCCATAAAGATGAACTAGTTGCACGAAGTCTATAAGCTAGTTCTCCTTTAAGTATGGTTTCGCTTTTGCAGTTTTTGCTTGTTTGATGATAATATAGCATGGACTGGACACTGACCGAAACACCCATCATCATACGAGTATATGATGGTTATATGACAGTCAGTCAGTTAGAATGAAATCGTAAATAAAAAAAACCGACAGATAATACCACAACTTAATTACTTATAATGATGCATCAGATAAAGTTGAATAAGGGAGTTATCTTTTAGTAGAACATAGAGAATTATACGAGTTAATGAAGTATCTTTTACAGTCGGCCGGCGTCGATGTAAGTCCTCGAATTCTCGCATACTTCAAAGGGATTAACACGGCAATGATAATAAATTTCTATAACTTACTATTTATAAGGTCGAAAGAATTGTGTCCATTCTGGGAACAGTTTGTTACCGGTTCTTCGAATGTGTTTTTGTAATCATTTATGGTGTTGTGGTGGTTTTATATAGATTTATGTTTTACTACATTTCTGTTTTTTTAGATTTTTTTCTCACCTGTACATATTTTGATAAAGTATAAATTATGGCTTTTTAAATATCTCACGATAAAGTAGGTACTTGGCTTTATAAACAAGACGAAAAATTTGCAAATTGAAAAATTGAAGTAAGTGTCCTCTCGGTCTCTCTTAACTAACCGAGGACTATTAAGTTTGAATCTATAGAAGTCACTTAATACATAACTGCAATCACAAATTAAATTTTATAGTATTTTTTTCACTGTAATTCAATTTTTTCCGAAATTTTTTTCTTCTTTGGAAGAGGCAGTACCCCTGAAAAGAAAACTTTTTTTTTTATGTAGGAATTCTATCCCAAGCCTTCCAGTGGCGCACGCGCACTGTATTTTGGATTCCTAATAGAGCTTCAAAAACAGCAAACAAAAAATTTTTCTGATAACTAGCTGATTTATACGTAGAACTTTTCAAAGCTGACCAATTTTGTTGTACAGTGAAAAAAAAACCCAAAAATCTATCGAAAAATGACGCATATTTCATGAAAAAAAAAAATCATTTTCTTTCATGTTAGGAAGCTGTTTTATGGATTTGGAACTTTATAAATTAAAATATAAAAAAAAATGTTTTCATTCCGGGCTGTGGGATCATAGCACCCCATATATGGGATATTCGCGACAAAGGTATCTCATCTAAAAGGTCAGTAAATGGTCATAAAAGTTCAGCTATTTTCAGAAATTGGTCAGGCTTAAAAAATTTTTAATGCAGGTCAGTTTTCCAAGGCCGTCAGCGATTTTTGGCACATTGGGACATTGAAAAAAAATATATTCCATATAAAAGTTAACTCAGTCCTCATAAAAGGTCAGCTAGTTTCAGAAATTGGTCAGGCAAAGATTGTTTTTTATAATTTTTATAAAAAAAAATATCAACTCGATAACTAAAAAATCTACAGCTGACCAATTTCTAAAACTGCCTGACCTTTTAAAAGGGTTAAGTAACCTTTCAGATGGTGTATACTTTTTAAGAATATCCCATAATTGAGGTGCTGAATATTCATATGACCTTGTAATGACCTTGACAAAAACTTTAAAAAATTATTTAAAAAAAAAAAACTATGCCTCACCAATTACTGAAACTACCTGACCTTTTATGACCAATTACTGACCTTTTAGATTGCATACTTTTTTGCGAATATTCCATACATGGGGTGTTTAGATCCCCCAACCTTTAATCCGACTGTGTCGTAAAAACCTCTCCACGTGACAGTCCAACGCAAAGCATTAATGCTTCAGATTAAACAATTGTTTTTTTTTTATTTATATTTTATTATTTTTTTTTCTATTCAACGAATAATTATGCATGCGTCAGAAGGCACAAAACGTTTCCTTCATAAAAAAAAAAATGACTCCTATTATTTTTTGTACTATCTTCTAAAAATTTTATTTGTGTTTCTTTAGAAATTTTTTTGTTTGTATCAAAAAGAAGAAAAAAATATGTAAATATTAAGATTTGCTTCCCTTTTTTCAAGTCGTAGATTCAGGAGCACATACATCTCGGATACATAATATTTAAATATATATCTAAAGCACGCATTGTTTTTTTTTTTAATAATAAAAAATGTGTCACATTCGAAAAAGAACTTAGCTGACTTGCATACATAACGTCGACTTAGTAACGAAGAGAAAGATATATAAATGCGCACTCACAGGGATCTTAATTCTGGCGTGGACGACACGATAGTTATACGACTAATGTCCGTCGCGACATTTAAAACAAGTCGGAAATGTTATAAGAAGGCGCGAAAAATTCTTTTGACCTGTTTGTTTGTTTGTTGTTCCTACAGGGTACCTATAGCAAGTGCATTGCTCAGCCAGCCTACACAGCAGACATCTTTAAAATTCTGGTTCCTAGTTTCGTTTTATTGGTCTTTCTGGCTGACTGGCCGGCTGGTTAGTTGATGTTTCCAAGAATTTCGTAAAATAATTCGATAGCATGTCGAAAGAACGATGGAAATTCATTAAAGCAAAGACAGTTTGCTGTCAAATGCTGCAGAATATGTGTCCAGAGTTTGGTCTTGAATTGTCAATTAAATTGGTATCCAAATGAATGAATGAAGAAAAGAATAAAAAAAAAAAACTCAGTGGATAGTTATTTTTATTTCATTAGACGATAATAGACAAGTAGATTTATATTTAAACTTGTCACGGGAAGGCATTAAAAGCAATCCACGAACATACGTTTAGAGAAGAGTATTCGTCCGGAAATACATAAGCACGTATGTATAATTTGGAAATGTCAAAGTACGAAAATAAATTGGAATGATATCTATAATGCAGTGATTTCGCGTGAGCGGTAATGTAATTTAACGATCTCGAAGCATACTAAGATTTGCGCCAATCGAGACAGGAATCGATTTGATTGTCGATGGAATAGTGCTAAAGTTGTGATGTTTTTTGCTTAGGGTTATGACTATGAGGAAACTAATTGTGAAAGTAATAAAATAGCAGATAAGGTGTTTAAATTTCAAGGAAGACGTTAAGATTTTCTATAAATTATTTAATTTTTTACCTTACGATATCCGAGTTCATGTACAGAAAAGCTTTTTACAACTTTTAAGTAAAAACCAAAAAGGAATTTCATTCTCAGACTGTAAATTAAAACTGTCTGCTACTTCAGACTGTCATTTATTGATATCCGCGAGACTTTAATCTAGTGACAACTGCTATCTCAGACTGTAATTAAGTGACGTCTGCTATTTCAGACTGTAATTTAGGAGTGATACTGTAATTTAGTGACTGCTGCTATCTCAGACCTTTTGTTTAGAGGCTAGACTTTAAGTAAAATCCCTTTGATATCTCAGACTGTAATATAATGAAAACTGCTATTTCAGACTGTAATTCAGTGGCGCGAGACTGTAATTTAGTGACTGCTGCTATCTCAAACATTTTATTTAGAGACTAGACTTTAAGTCAAATCCCTCTGCTATATCAGACTGTAATATAACGAAGACTGTTTTTTCAGACTGTAATTTATTGGCGACACTGTAAATTTGTGACTACTACTATCTTACACTTCAATTTCTTCAGACTGTAATTTATAGTGGCTATGCTGTAATTTTTTTCCTTCTGCTATCTCAGACTGTAAATTAATGACATATGCTATTTCAAACTGTAATTTAGTGGCGAGACTGTAATTGAGTGACTGCTGCTATCTCGGACCTTTACTTTAGAGTCTAGACTTTAAGTCAGTTGCTTCTGCTATCTCAGACTATAATTGATGACGACTGCTATTTCAGACTGTAATTCAGTAGCGAGACTGTAATTTAGTGACTACTGCTATCTCAGACTGTAATTTAGTAACGTCTGCTATTTCAGTCTGTAATTCAGTGGCGCGAGACTGTAATTTAATGACGGCTGCTATCTCAAACCTTTTATTTAGAGGCTAGACTTTAAGTCAAATCCCTCTGCTATCTCAAACTGTAATATAATGAAGACTGCCATTTCGGACTGTAATTGAGTGGCGACACTGTAATTTTGTGACTACTGCTATCTTAGACTGTAATTTAGTGACGTCTGCTATTTCAGACTGTAATTTAGTGTCTATACTCTAATTTTTTTCCCTCACTGCTATCTCAGACTGTTAATTGATGACGTCTGCTAGCTCAAACTCAAATTTAGTGACGTATTGTATCTCAGACTGTAATTTAGTCAGGTCTGATATTACCAGACTTTAGTGAAATCTTATAGAATTTATATTTATATTTATAAAATTTTACTTTCAAAAAAAAAAAAAAACAAATATTAAGTATAACTTTTCTTGTTCACCACACTGTCAATTTTGTTTTACATCGCATCTCATTATCTTGGCTATGCGTCTTCCTGTTTACATTAAGCCACGGCCAATTTGCTATTCCATTGGGGCCACAGCGGCGGTCGACGCAGCACCGCAGGCGATACTTAGAGTTCGCATCTATTTGTTTTGGAATTAAATAATGTGCACTATGGCATGCATGTGGTTAGGGATAGATCGACGCACATACATAATATAGAAGAGAAGTCCTGCGGTGTGCGCGCATCCTCGTTGTGTATGATCGCATGTTCATAAGAAAAGAAATTCCCTGGCGACAGGAAAACAAGTTGGCTTCCTTGGAATTTATCCGGAAATGCTTATCGCGCACTATACAAATTGATGAGTAACCTGCCTAGCTTGGTATGCGCCGCAACAAATAAACTAGATCACCTACATGGGTATTTTGAAGGAAAACATAGATGCTACGTATCGTGATGTTAAAAATATTCATTAGATTCTTAATGGTAATTGTATCATAGGCAGCTTTATATGCTGAGTTTTACCCCAGCGATGATTTAACCCCAAAGGCATTCAATTCTTCTTATTTTTTTTTTTTTTCTATCAACAAAAACCCGAACATGCAACTTAATGTAATTACTAGGATACATATAAGCAACAAGTTTGTATCCATAGATAATTTACTAGTTTTTCCAAAGAAAAACAAAATAATAAGAAGAAGGTGCTGGCCGTTTTAACATCTCTGCGCGATGCCACACTATCATCTCACTCAGCATGCGTGCTTCCAGATCGTTCTGCTCAGTTCGAGGATATCATGTGAGTAAGATGGCTCTCCATCAGTCCAAATTGTATAGCATACAGGAATAGAAAAAAAAGAGCAACACAAAACTTCAATTACACTAATTTAACCCTATTTTATGACTTAATTACGTGCTTTTGAAAAAGCGAATGAAACCTCAAATGTAGAATGATGTATCGAACGATGCCTTATTTTTTTAGCCAATTTAACACTCCGAGTCTATTAGTTTATGTTGCATATTTTTTTGAGGTTTATCCCATACCAGAAAATTATGATAATGATAATAAACAGGAAAATTCTTAAAACACGCCGCCGTCGTTAATATAGTATGTACGTATGTAAGTTTTCAATAATTATTTTTATATCAACTACCAGTAAAAATTTAAAAATAGAAAATTAAACAGCAACAGCTTAATAAATACTAAAAAATACCACGATCAAGTGACAGAAGTATGCTGAGCTTTTAGCCTCATGATTATTTTTTACTTTGTTTAAAAAAAGATTATTTTTTCTGTCACAAATGTAAATAAGTCAGATATAACTTCAAAAGAGAGGGTTAAAAAAAACCGACCTAATCCAGTGATGTGAAGTGTATGGACGTCCGGCACGAGGATATACAGCTGTGTGTTTTTGTGTTTTGTGTGTTGAAATATGATAGGCATTTAGGAGAAGGCGTTATTTTGCAATCGTTTATTTTGTCGGAGGTCTTAGACACACTGCAGTATATAATAGATTCAGAGAAATATTGCAGACCATAGTTTGTGCAAGAATGGTTGGGGCAAATAGTTACATAATGTAGTAAAAATAAATTTATTGAAGGATTTTAGAATTTCAATGTTTTTTAAAATTTTTAACCATTAGTGTCTGATTTAATAACTGAATGTTCAAAAAAAAGCATCTTTTCAATAAAATATTTTTGGTTTATTTTATCAGCTTCATTATTTGATTATTTATTTTGTGAAGTCTCAAAATTTTAAAATATTTAATTCCAGTATCCAATTCTATCAGAGTGAAAGTAAAGTTAGTAAAGGCCCCCATCTAGGTTCCCAGGAATTAATTGAAATATGATGAAATGATACCTTTTTACCGAAATGTAAAGAAAAATTTCAGAGATCGGCTTATGATCTTCTAATTTTCAACTCTCAAAAATTTAATTAGAATTTCAGTTACATTTTAAAAAATAATATGGGATAATAGGAAATAGAAGCTTTATCGAAGTTTTTAAGAAGTCAAAACTTCGATAAAGCTTCCATAGAAGTGAAATAATAGGCTCGTCAATCTTTTGATTTTGATTGTTTTACAGAAACTACAACGATTATGTTAGACCATAACACAAAAATTAGACAATTTCCTAAAAAAAAATGTGGAAAAAAAAATAATTTGTAGGTCTTAGTTCAATTGACCGTAGAGGTAAAGACACCCAAACTGTGACTGTTTCAAAAAAAACCACTTTTTTAGTAACCATCTCCATCATCATAATTTCAAAAAGTGTAACAACAACACTCGGGACGCAAGTTGTACAGGGAAAGAGTAATAATGCTGGTCAACAGCTATTGCACTATGTATAACACTTTCCCTGCACAAGACTTATACCCATACAAAAAAACATTAGAATTTACATATTTAGGGCGATTTTCTTTACTTGAAGTTGAACATAACTTGAGGAATTTTATTTTCAACTTGCGATTTTGTATTTATTCACTCAAAGTTGACAGTTTTAACTTCCGATTCTCAACTCTAGAGTTTATCAATTTTCGATTTTCTCAACTCCCGAAAAAAGGAGAAGTTGGGAAGCAAACTTGAGATTTTCCATTAGAATTTAGATTTTTGTTTCATCAAAATTTATTTTTGCTTTTAATATCCAGAATAAATTAATTTAGAGGTACAATGTTTCGAGTCAACCATTTTTGGCAAAGTAAGTCACAATTACTTCAGGAGCCGAAGATGAAGAAGACGAAGATTTTTGGATTCTTGAAAGAACTGAACACGTGATTTTTCAATTTTTTTTATTTTCCGATATTTTTCCCGCCTGGCCGCGGCAGTGGTGCGATACTGAAAGCCTTGGTAAATATTATTTTTTTTGATTTTTTTACAATAAATTCAAATCTGAAACTAACATATCTGTCGCAAATATCCCAGGGATTTTTTGAAAAATTAAAGTTTGCCAACTTTTAAATTTCAACTCTTGAATTGATTATTTGAGTAGTGAAGAAAAGCAATTTTCAAATTGCCGCCCAACTCTCGATTAACCACCCATTCTTCATTAAAAGCGAAAATTTTTTAAATGGTTTATTGCGAATCAATAGAATTAAAGTCTACTATCGTTAATTTTAAAATTGTATTCTTAATTTTTTTTGATTTGACTTTATTATTTGTATTCATTTTTTTATTTTTTTTTCTATGAAAGAAATTTCAATTCTATCAAAAAATTTCGGATCGAATTTTGCTGAATAGACTTTTTCCGAATAGACTCCTGCAATAAGGCCCTAAATTGCTTAACGTTAATATTTTAACCAATTTGTTTTCTCTAAAAGAATTCGAGTTAGTCTACGTGCACAGTAGCGCGAAAAGTGGGGCGAGAAGCGTTTAGGTGCAATAAAAGTATTCATATAGTTTTGTTTAAAAAAAAATTAAAACATATCAAAATGAATAACAACGAAAAACTTCCATTTCTCCCGCTAAAATATCGCTCAATGTAAGCAGCTACATGAGAATACATGTAAACACTTTTCTCACACGCTTTTCGCATCGGAAAGCGATGCTATGCGAGCAACCGACAAATACACCTTATTATAGGCGGTTTTTTTTTTTTTTTTTTTTAATTCAAAACAGAGCGTACTCTATGAGCTCAGAATAAATTAACCGAGCAGACGGAGTAAAAAAACCGAGTGCGGCCAACTTCATACAGTTTCCATGTAATTTGGCAGATATGACAATCCAGTGCTGAGGTGTGTTTCATAATTAAATCGGAGTGCTCTGAACACAGTACTCTGCTCTGAATCAAACTCTGATCTAAAAAGAAAAATGCCTTATGTTTGTTAAAATATAATTAAAGTTTTGGCATCAGCTCTTTTGTTTAAGAATTTCCTAAAAAATCCCATAACCTCATTTTCAATTTATACAAAATTGAACATTTTCTTTGTAAACATACTGTACTCAGGTATCATTCCTCTCTCAGATCTTTGTAATGTTTTTGATGATTCTTTGAAATACATACTCCTCTAAGTACCATTTAAGATTTTCCTTTCACTGAAGATAAAGAACAGCGAAATTCCACTGATCTCTATTCCAAATAGATCCCTATCATATATCTTCTTCTCCTTTTTCGTCCAGCTTAAACGAATATGTGCACAATAAAAAAAAAAAAGCCTTAACAAAACCTTTCTTGCAACCATTATTATGTTCGTTAGATATCTATCGACGTCAAGTAACTTGCCTTATTCACAAATGGTACTTTATTGGTAGAGTATCTATATCTTTTGCAACATTATAATCATGGCAATGTATCTTGTATGATGTACATATTTTTCTATATCTATCCTAAACTTAGGTTCCTTAGGATGAAAAACTTGCTATCTATTTAAAATTCTTCGTCAAGAACAAATCAAGAGTGGTTGTCCATCTTTGTGTTTGATTGGCGGCCAAGTATACAACTTTAGTGTGTGTTCTAAGTTGTCCATGTCTGTCTGTCTGTCTATTTCTATTTTCTGAAGATATCTCAAGAATCTACTTTTTTATCTCATTTTGTATCACGTTGTATTGTTTTTTTTTTAGCAATAAAAGCTAATTTAATTAAAATAACAAGAAAAATCACTATTCTGTGTGTGTTCCCTTTTTTTTTCCACATCACTGATTTAGTACCATAGAACCTCCTCAATTGTGTAACTGATGCGGTAGTTGATGCGTGAAGGGAAAATTATTCCATAAAACTTCAAAGTTGCCCTTAGGATGTCACAGAAAATCTATAATTTCCATAATCATAGAGTATCATCAATAATTTTATACAAAAAAAAAATCTAACGATTTCAATCTTCATACTATCAAAATTGATTGATTACGAAAGAGAACTTAGGCTAAAGAGCGATGGTGGCTTAGAGATGAGAAAAGTTGAGAATATTAATTTAAATATCTGTTGATGGATTTTTAAGAGGAGGAGCTGTGGCATCTATATGCAGTTTGTTTCCTTAAAGCGATTTGAGATAAGAAAATATGTCGACATTCTCTCTATATTTCTAGTATCTTTGTAGGGTAAAATGGACTAGGTTGGGTCTTAAATTGTTGGGCTTCATTGTTAAAACATTAATCAACTGGCCTCAAGCGGGAAAGTGATTATAGGGAGTAAGATACCAATATTAATGATGGTAATTTATATTAACAAAATTCAGGCATCCGAAGTTTGTACATACCTATTTTTTGTATTGTTGTAAGCTTGTTAATGGACCTGTAAAGATAAAGAAAAATTGACAAATTATGTTAATCGTTTTGAGAGGAGAAATTTAAATCAATAAAATTTAGAAGTTAACAGAATAAAAATATGAAAATAGACAATCAATGAAAGAAATACGTTTTTTTTTGTAATAATTTTACAAAGTAGGTATGCCTATAGAAAGAATGAGCTTTTGATTCATTTAGCGCAACTGCTAATGTGCGAAAGTTATTCAGCCCATGCTTAGTATATATAATATAGAATTCTCTTTTTCCGAATTCCCCGATAAAATATTTTTACCCTGGGAACAGCTTTTTTTGCAGTACATATATTTCGCATATAAATCAGATTGTAGAACAAAAAATTGATTCCCCAGGAAATTCATTTAGAATTGGGCTGATTAGGAATATTTCCTGGAGACCCATGTGTGTTTTAGTCGACATGAATGAAGGTAATCTTAGATAATTGGGTAGAAAGGACAATTTTTCCTTTTCACGAAAAAGGAATATTTTATTAAAAGGGATATGTGTGATAACACACGCGCAGTGTAGGTAGCTATTTCATTCATGGTCGCCAGGCCGATCATCAGACTCTTTTAGTGGTATACTTGATGCATGTATATGTTTAATTTTATTTGAAAAGCTTTTTGCCTTCACTGGGGCTCCAACCATAGACCTAGAGTGTCCGGGTCAAGTGCACTACGCACTACACAAAGGTCACGTGATCATGTCGACCCAGTGTAGGTTTTATTGTTTGACAACTGCATTTGACAAGTTGTTGTTGTTTCATTCAAACCTTCAATATTAACATGATGAGGCTAAAGCTTTGCAGCCTTCACTGCGCATGTGTTATCACAAAAAACCCATTCAATTAATTTTAATTTAATTCTTGATCAGCGTCAAATATTTCATACAATCTCCCTCCTTTCCATCCTTATATGTTCAACGAATTGTTGAAATATGAAACAAGTATGAGGAAAAAGACAGAACCCGAATGTACAACACTCATGTTTCAAGTTTTAAGTTAAGAGGGTCACAAACTGGGAATTGACCTAAAGCTTCATAGACCCACTGCTTTTTCTGTGTTTATTCGATTAGCATTTACTGATCACCGCTGAAAATACATAGAAGGGATGATGGCTTCTGTGGCTTTGCTATATCAGTAAATTGACCCTCAGTAAGTACTAAAAAGCAGGCCGCTGGGTTATTATACCGATTTTAGATTTTTGCCGTAAATTTCCCCAACCTAGCACCCACTCACCCTAAAAACTGTATGTTGCTGGAAGGTGTCTAACTGTTTTAAAAATTCAGGATGCTTTTTTTACTGCTAATATTTACTTAAAACCTATTTTAGTCGGTAATCTTAACCTTTTTTCCATGAAGTTTTAGCTCTAATACACCTTGAACAAATGAACTTCAAAATTGCTTCATCATACCTCAGAACCACTTAAAAAACTTATAGTTAACCTGGCTTCTCCCCATAACCTGCATCCCGAAATATAAAAATGGCTGCATTGAAGAAATTATTTTTTTCTTAAAAGTCCATTACTCACGATAAGTTCGTTGGTGGGATCATATACTAAAGCCAACACAAAAGTTCTACCGCATCACCGCATACAGAAGTACCTAGAGGCAAATACCATAAATATATTCTCATATAATTGCATTTCAGAAGACTGATCTATAGCTCCGCTCAGGCACATACACCGTGAACTCCTCGTGTGTACCGACTCCCGATATAACCTAATGAAACACATTCAACGAATTCTTAATCCTTAACTCAGGTATTATATGTATATTCAGGTACCTATAGTACACTTGACGAATTGAAGCATCATTTTCTTCGCTTTAGAATCGCACCATTCGTTTCGTGTGTGGAAAATCAACCAAGGTATATGGTTGAATATATATATTTTCATATCTATCGTAAGACACCCGCCTATCTCTCTGAGAATTCTCAAGACCAAGTCATCATTTTCGATACACCTTCGTCGTTTTCATCATCTTCCCCCATTATATTAGAATTTTGTAAAATAATGAAATAAAAAATCAGCAATTTTCTTCTTTTGCTGCACAAAAGATACAAAGATTCAAAATTAAGATTCAAGAGCAGAGCGCATATCTAACCAAGCTCTAGAAAATGCTTCCATTGCTCATGTGGGGCAACTTTTATATTTTTGAATTATTTTTATTTGACGTTACGTTTTAATGGCGCACATTCTTATCTTTCTCCCGTTTTCCTTTATCTGCTTATTTTTTGTGTGCATAATATAACGATAGTATACGTTCTAGTAAACTAGACCCATATCTTGGTGCGATTATCATTTAACGTTGCCGGAGGTAATGATATTATGGTCTGCAATAGAGGAAGTACCGGCGTATAAGAAACCACGAGAGAACATTCAAAAGAGGAAATATAGGGTGCTTCAGAAATTAAAAAATCAATAGAAAAAAAAAAAGACTGATATGGTATTGACAAAACGAAAAGTGTCGTTATAAGATCTAATATTTTGTTCTAAAATTTAGTTTTTCAAAAATCATACATCTGAATTTGGTAAGTCTAAAATTTCAACAACATTCATTCTAAAGTTAATTTTAAGAATTTATTTAAAGCGTTTAGGTTAAACAGAAGTTTCATTTAGTGCTTGTTGTCCAATCGTGGGTTAAACGTTGATCCGTGGCTCAGGATTTTTAATTCAATGATTTCGGCGGATAAAGTGAGGTTTAGCTATGCTTTAAGAATGTACTTGGCTATTATCGCATAGGTACTTGAACCTTGAACCATCTTTGAACCTCACTTAATTCCCCGTAATCGGTTAATTAAATTTCCTGAACCACAGGTTAAATATTGAACCACGTTTGTACAACTGACTCTTAGTGCAACTTAAACTCCCCATTTTGTTTTTGTACATATCTGCTAAAATACCACTTCGTCGCAAGAAGAACATATCTTGTTATGACAAAGTGCTTCTCTTCTTAGCCCTTCGGATTCGACAGAAAATTGTAGGACTCCTCTATTCCTGTCTAACAATCACACAAACAGGAGTGGTTGAGAGTTAAAAGTAACTAAGCCCTGCTTCTTTCCGCTGTTGTGCCTTCAAATTTTGTTTAATAAAGTTTTGTTCAGCAAATGTCTTGAAAACAAAATAACATACATACCTATCTTGAAATTATTTATTTTCACTTGAATCACCCTGTTTATATTAAAAAAAGAACACAAGACAAAATCAATGTAGGTTAAGAGCAAGCTCAAACGCAAACATAATCGCACAAGAAGTTTGAAGAATTTTTAAGGCCGTTCGCTTTATAGCGAGCATAACAAGTGAAAAGTTTGGTTCATTTCGATGCGGTTAACTGTTATTTTTTTAAGAGGTGCAATAAAAATTGACAGCAAATTGGAGGAGGCACTGCGTTAGTGTTCTTCGAATCTCAAACATAATCCAGTAAGAGAGAGAGAGAGAGAGAGAGCGAACAAAAACTGTTGATTAGAGGAACAAGTTATCCGAATTTGCCCTCGTAACTAAAGCAAAAGACTATACGGGTTGCGGTCAGGCAGCTGAGCATCACTTTTATAAAATAATAGCATTTTTGTTTTCTTATAATGGAAGATTTAAGATTGTTTTGCTTTCAACCCACACAAAACAGGTGCATGTCAAGATAAATTAAGAACCGCAACCATTTAGAACGGCAAAACGAGACATGGAAGTAACAAAATATTTATAATGCCTGTTTTAAATGAATGGTAATAAAAATGTTGAGGTTATAATATTTTGCCGGCCTTTTTTTTTATACCGATACTATGTTGGTTTTAAACCGGGAAAAGGAAACTGTAACTTTCAAAAGAAATAATAGTTTTAGCGTGTCAATAATATATATACATAAATTCGTGGATATTTGTTCATAAAAAAAATCGATCATTTTGAAAAGTCAAAAAGTCCATAGGTTGATGACTTTTTGACTTTTCAAAAGGATCGATTTTTTTTTTATGAACAAATATCCACGAATTCGCTCTTGTTATTCAAGGTTATAATGTGGTTTGCTTTTAAGCAAAGCAAGTATACATTTATGCATTTATTTAGGTTGGTACATCGCTAAAGTACAAAAGTTAAAAAGAGTACCTTTAGCCGCATTTTCCTATTTTTTTTTCAATTATACATATCTAAGTTTTTGCTCAAATGAAAACAACGGATAGGATATAAAGAAATCGGAAAGCGATGCTTTCGTTTGGGTTGTCTATAATCGATCTTTTCTTATATGAGTGTGTAAATCAGTAAAATACTGTATTCTGCTATCCGAAAAATACAGGAATAATCAAAAAAAAAAAAAAAAAAAACAATTTCCTCAAACGTATTGATGATACGCTAATGTTATTTCCGTTGTATGATTTTTCTCCAAAAACCTAAAACACAATTTTTTAGAATAGACACTTTAGTTGCTCGAGAGAAGTATACCCATACCCAACTAACATTTCATTTTCTATTAGCTTAGATGTACTGCAAGTCTTGATATGTATGTATAAAGCTTCTATAGGGCTTTCCTCGAAAAAAAAAAGAATTCTTATAGAAGTCATGATTTGAATACTACTCCTTTAAAATTGTTAGAAAGCTTGATGAAGAAACTTAATCGAAGCTAGTACCTGCTTTCAAATAGGCCTCTATAAATGAAGTAACACAAAGTAAATGAAGCTATGTTTGTATAAGGATTGTATATAGTTTATTATATAAGTTACTGTCATTCAGTTTTTATAAGGCTTCTGTTACAATTTTCTGCAAGCTTTATATTGAATACTTCGCTGATACATGTCATATTATATGTAGTTTTGCATTCAACCATTTGAAATGGGGGAATTCCACAGATCAACCGTGGTAAATGGAACTTAATTTTTTGTAATTGTGTGTGTTACTTTATATGATTTGTCATTGAGGCCCATAAAACGAAACTTAAGTATTTAAGTTCAACATAAGAGCTTATGTGACAATTTACGCTGAGGAAAAAGTACAATATAAGCGTTTAATTTGAACATAAATAATTAAGTTTCGTTTCAGCAAATGGCCCTAAATCTTCTACAGTTCGTTTCCTCGCATCAATGAAAAAAAAAATTTTTATCGAAGCTTGGGTTTGTATAAAAATAATTTTGAGGTTTTTAAAAAGACTGATCAAGTTTTTGCATCTTCCCAATTATATCTAAGATGGTTGAGTGCGTAGAGGGGTGGACTATTACCCTGGAGTTCCGAGTTCGATCCCTAGAAAGGTCTAAAAATCTTTGTGTTTTAAAATTAATTCCCATACATTAATTAGTAAATAATCGTATGTGATTAAAAATGGAATAAATATAATAAAAATCACTTAAAAGAGATTGAAAATAAGAAAGCACTTTTTTAATTTTTTTTTTTTCAACCTCTATAAGGGTTGTATAATCGGCTTCTTGGCAGACGGTTTCAAAACCAAGACCATAATTTATTTATTACATATAAAATTGTTTAAAATGTTTAGAATCTGAGAAATAAAGCTTATTATTATTATTATTAATCGGCTTCTTATAGACTGTACAAAAATTTCCATAGAGGCCTCTATAAGGTTCTTTTTTGTATGCTTACAGAAATTTTACAACTGTCTTAACAAAATCAAAACGCCTATTAAGTTAGGCCTAACTGAATCTGAATTGTTAGTTGGGAAGTTCTCCCAATTGACAAGCTAAATAACAACACTGTATTTGCACATGAATTTTATCACTCGTGAAATCCTTTCTCGTTACGCTAACGGAGGGCATCTAAACATATTGTTTTCCAATGAAAAAATCATTACGATTTAGAATAAAATTTAAAAAAAAATGTACCCAAAAAGCCCTAAAGACATTTAGTAGACGATTGATGATTGAGTGGAGGTACCAAAGAGCTTCAGTTTTGCAAAGTGCAAAGAACTGTACGAAAAATTCGGTAATAATGACAATTTGTTGGTGGTTAAAAAAAAAAAAAAAAAATTGGCACACCAGTTCATGAAGAAATGAAGAAATTGCGTATTGACAAGGCCCTCACTAGTCAACTGATTAGTGAGATAGCCTCTAGGACGAAACGCTAATTTTTATGGACTAAAAGCCGTTAAAAGCTATTTTCAATCAATAATTCAAGAAGTCCAATTTAATTGTGCTAAGTCTTCTATTTGGCTAATTTATTTCAGTAGTATATAGAATTTGTATTATTAAAAAAATCTGGCTTTGAGCAATTTTTCATAAAACACATTTTTTCCAAAAAATATTTTTTTCCACCATGAAAATGATAGCCAATAAATGGCGGGGCAATCCAAGTTGCTTTGTTTATAAATCGATTTAGATTAATAAATTTATTTGTATAAATACCATTAACTCAGAAATAGTTAAACTCGATTTACCATATAATCCCTATTTATAGTCGCGAAGGTCATCATCAAAGGACACACGAATGAGCACATAAAAAAAATCAGCATTTACGATGCACGCATAAAAGCACATTTAATGCCATCATTGTGCCTTATCGATCGAATAAAAAGTCAAACATTATTTAAAGAGACAACTCACAGTAATGCTCATCGTCAAGGTGCATTCTGCGAACCTATTCCGCATTTATTGCCATCACTGTCAACTTCTATAAAAATCAACGACGACGCCAGATTCGATCAGTGGTTGTCCTGTTTATTTTTGTTTTTTTTTTTACAATCAATTGATTGTAAATTCTAAATATAGAACTAGATGCATACTTCATTTAGTTTTCATTTGAAATCTCCGAGCAATAAAAAAAAAACACAAAACTCCAGTCCACAGAAATCGAATCCCTGCTATGCAGTTTGGCATATAATTTTATTATAAACCCACATTGCTGAGACAAATTACACAAACACATCTCCATTTCATCTCTCACAGAAAACAAAAAAAAAAAAAAAACTGCTGAAATGGACAAAAGAAATCGAAAACGATCCATAAAAAAGATTATACCTACCTAAGTAGGTATTGATATGCCGGACCCTCAAAATAAATTCACAATTCAATATCTCATTGAATCTGTTCACAAGCTCATTGTCAAGGTTTTTAACATAAATCAAAACAAACGCACAAATATTGCAATAAATTTGAATTTAAAATTTCATATTTTTTCCTTTGATGCTCGATGGTCTGTATGATGTCCGATATATGCCTGATAAACGACAAAAACAACAACGAAAACGATAAAAAGGAAGGATATGACAACATCAGTTGTTGTTACAAGTAATAAACTTAAGAAAACATAAACATCCCAACGAATAAATGGATAGAAAGAAAATGTTAATCGCAAATGACATTAAAATTGTCTAAGGAAAGTCTTTGCTTTTGTTGATACTTTTATTGTATTTGCTGAGCGAGTACCTACAGTGGCTCAAGTTGTATGCAAACTTGGCCTTAAAACTATCAAATCTTATCCACAATTTATTAAAATGTGTTGGCATGAATGTGGGAAGTAAAAGAAATAATCACAGGTGATATTTTCATGTTGTCATACACCTTTTTTTTAGGCTCTATCCTTTCCACAAACGTTTCCACGGTAAATCTTTTCTTCGTTAATCCTTAAAGTTTTTTTTTGATAATTTCAAGTGATTTTTGTTGTTTTATTCCTTTTTGCATTGCCTCAAAATATAGATTTTACTTCAAAAAATTAACGGTAAACATCTTTTTTGTTTTAAAGATTGGATTTTGTCACTAAAAAAAACCAAAACGAGCCACAGTGCATCCGTTGCCGGCGGCGGCAATAAGCAAAGGCACACAGCACACACCATTCTAAGGTAAAAAGTGGAAATAAATATTTTCCCAATTGAAATGCCACCGAATGCAATAATATGGGCAAAGAAAAAGGATGCCGATTATGCACACACGCACTGTTTCGATTTCGTTTTGACTTTTTAACTCATCTTGCATTTTGTTTTGTATTGTTATCATTTCCAGAAGAGGACTCTTTATATATCTGAAAAAATGAGTTATGACAGTAAAGCATCTTATAAATTTTACTTTGTATATATTCAAAACGAAACTGAACACATAGGTAGGTAAACATCATCGTGAAGAAGTGAAGAGGGAAATCGCGAAGGCAAACAACGATGAATTCCACTTTCCATGCTCGGGTCATGCCTCGTGCGTCTGTCGTCGTCGTCGTCGTCGCAATGTTTGCCGCCAAATTGTCTGTCTGCAGGGGAAATTCCATTTTTATACCTAATTTATATATTTAATTTCTCATATATGTGAGTTGTTTTTTTTTTTTTTTTTTTTTTTTTTCATCTGAAAGATCATAAGTTTATTGCGTGAATAAAGACAACGCGTATCCGCAGGTGTAGATTTAAAGAGATGAAAAAAAAAAAAAGAAAACCAGGCAGTAAACGTGACTAATTTGATTAGATACACGGGGAGTGAATTTTGAAGTGTGATTTTTTTCCTTATTCAAGAAAGTGGGTTAAATGTCAAAAGAGTACAAATATTGCTTTCGGTTTTGCTGATTTGATTATGTTTATTTGTATAAATGTTTTCTTTATTTAATTCCCTTTAACGTATGTATTTGTTACTTTTCACCTCATTTCAGTACAAATTGATGCTAACGAGTTTTAGAGTTTTATATGTTTTGTTAGTTGTGGACGTTATTTTTTGGCATAAATAGTTCTTTTTTTATTTGTTTGAAGATCGTTTTTAATTCGGGAAGCAAAAGCAAAAAAAAAATAGCAATCAAAAGTAAAAAAAAAAAAAAAAACGAGTTCGCACGTCAGCTCTTTTGTTTTCATTGCTAACAAGATTGAATTACTGTTATTAAAAAGTTTTTAATGATTTTAAACATGCATAGTATAAATGTATGCCAGGATTTGTTTGTTAAAATATTTCTGAAAGTAAATGATATGTTTAACAAGCCAAATGGGTGTTTATATTTGTGTTTTTGATGCTTGAATTTATGGTTTTAGGCGGAGAGAAATATTTGTAAAACAATTAGTATGAGAATAGTTTTTTTCCTAGACGAATATTATATTAAAAGATTTAGTTGAGGTCTTAATTAATTTTGTAAATATGAAGGTATGCCTATGTGTTTTATGTAGGTTACTAAGCTTTATAAAGCGGTTGATTTATTTACTTAAAAAAAATTAAAAATAAATAAAATCAACTCTACCGGGTAATATTTATTATGATACAAATTAACCATTCCTTGTACAAATTTTGTAAAGATTTACTGCAGCATGATAACAGAATACATTTAATATAAAATAAATTTAATATAAAATTATAGATAATGACGATGGGGTTAGACAAAATCGATTCGATTTTTGGTACTCTTAATAAAGAAGCACCCTAACAGATTCTCATCCGTGTTTGACAGGGTCCATGCTTCTGCCCCATACAAAAGGACCGGGATGAATAATGTTTCCTTGGTTCTTTGAGAGAAGGCTTTACTTCTCAAATGTATTCTTAGCCCGAAGAAACAGCGATTGGCAAGAGCAATTCTTCGTCATGATCTCTGATGCACTGTTGTCATTTTGCGATGTAATAGTGGAGCCCAGGTAGACAAAGATCTTGACAGTGGCCCTATATTGTGTTAAAATTTAGTGGTAAATCTAAAAACATCTGTTTGGTCAACAATAACCTCAAATATTTGTCAGTTATACCACACGAATGTTAAATCCTTTATATCTGGCGTTATTTGTCCCTCCCTTTTTGATGTTCTGAACTGTAAAAGTAATGTGGATCGATATCTTCATTTTAAATCCTTCCTTATGTGTCTGATAATCACACGCCGTCATCTTAATGATACTCTTACTTAACCCGTATTAACAAATATAAAAATTAGTTTTTTGCTTTACGCGACGTAGTTTGATCATTTATTTCCGATTAATAGGATTAATAGTAGTAAATCTAGACATTCTGGGGTACATCACAATGATTTGTTAAAACCTGGACCTTGCAATTTTTGTCCCTCAAAGATGAAGCATATAATAATTAAAATTTTGATATATCCCTCTTTCCAACGTTAACCCCTTATTTAAATCAATTTATTTCCTTTTTGAGCTGAGTGAAAAAGTGTCAAGGGTTGAGGGCAATTTTGAACATTTGTTGTCTTTCTGCAGTTATTGCCTACAAAGACAAAGGCAAAGATTCCAAAAAACAACTCAATTCAATCATGAAAAAGCTGTTGAATGAACACTTTGCTGCGCTTTATAGTTCTTAGGCACTAACTGCAAAGAGTCGGACCTTATTCAACAAATTTTCAAAATTGCAAGCAGGTTATTTTTTGTATACAAATTATTTGTCCCAGGTCAAAAGGAATAAATTGATTTAAAAAATAAAGGGTGACAGATTGGATGAAACGCTGGAAGGAAGAATATGCAAAAAATAATATTAAATGCTTCAGACTTTAAGGAACAATGAATTGCAAAGTTCTGCCTGTTACAATTGTGATGTTTAAACCTAGTTTGGCTGTATTCTAAAAAAAAAATTCAAAGTTTTTGATAAAAAAAAAATCGAGTGTAATCGGTTTGCATTCGCATTTATTGTATTATTACAGATGTCGAATGTTGGTGGATATTATAAAATCGTGCAAACAGTTAATAATGGAAAAAGTGAATTATCTGTTGTTCCCAGTGGGTGGGAGAAAAATGGTGAACTATCTTGGCCAAATAAAGCAGCTGGAACAGCTGCAATGCTTTCTATAAAAGATCCAAATAGCGTTCCTGGGGAAAAAAATTGGATCAAATATAAATGCATCGTCAAAAAGCCAAACATAAAATGGGACTTTGAATCAGCTGAAAGAGAAGTTGATAAAATGTTATCAAAAATTGACAACAGTGCCGATAGCAGCAGCAGCAGCGCGTGTGATATTGACGACGAAATGCCACCGGAAAAACCAAAAATTCGTGTGAAACGTCGTTATGCATCAGGCGTTATATCGAATGCAGATAAAGAACGAAATATGGTATGTTATTATGTTCAATATTTAGCAATATACAGAAAATAATTTGCATCATTATCTTTTGGACCTATTTTGATTTGTATTAATTTTTTTTTAAATTAGACATCAGGAACGAGGAATCAGCTTGAATTTTTAGTAATGGATGATTCACAAATTTTAACGACTCCCCAACCGTCAAAGTCCCACCAAAATGACAATGCAAACACTATTTCAGTTCCAAAGACTAAAAATCCAACAGATGGCGTTAATCTTTGCAGTCTAATGGAAATTTTGAAAACAGTGTCCGAAAATGTTCTCTCTTTGAACACAAAATTCGACCAAATGGATAAAAAAGTTGATCTCTTGATAAGTGTAGCCGATAAGAAGTCATTGAAAACCCCGGCTACTTTTACAGAGTTAAAAACATATATGGATCCGATCGGCACTGTGGATGATTTATACGAATTTGAATTAAAATTAAAAACAAATAAGGAATTCTCAAATAATTTGGTAAGACTGGCATTATCATGTGATTGGATCATAACAATAAAAATATTTATATATTTTTTTTATATTATCTTTAATTTAGATTGAAAAGTTAAAATATGTTTGTGGCGAAAATTCAATGAAAGGCGAAAATGCTGCCTACACTTTGGTCGATGTATTTTTTTCCAGAAAATTAATGACAAAATTATCATGGGCTGGTGGCTGCAAAAAAGGTGGAACACCAAAGAAAGCCTTCAAACAGTTTGAGCACGTGCTAAAATTATTCTACACTTTGGTCAAATTATCCGATCCGACTTACACAGAAGTTGATGCGAAGGATTTTTTCAGAAAAAAAGTACTTCCGAATAGTTTGCGACGCAGTGTGGCACCGTTAATTCGTGCGTCTCAACCTAAAATTCGAAGACAAAAAGTTAAGAGACGTAAAGAAGTACAAGACACTACTAAACAACCACAATCATTGTCAGAGAGTGTGAAAGAAGAAGATCAAGGTACAGAGTCTGAAGATGATGATGAAGAAGAACATGAGGAATTAATTAAAGAAGAATTCGTTAAGGAATGGGAAGAATTATTACACGAAGACGACTACGAAGAAGACGTCGAAGAAATATTATTACGTCCACTAAAACGCAGGAAAAAAACATAAAAAAAAAAATTGAATATGGCATATTTATAATAAAATTAAAAGAATCAAAATAAATGCAACTATAGATTTTGATGCAATGTCATTATTTATTTATTTATAATATTTTCCTTCAAGTTTTCTGTTGATGATTCTACATACACCGTGATTCTACATCAGGCTAAAAATTGAATTAAAAATCGTCCATCCAGTTTCTGCCAAAAACCTTCATAGTTAGGTGAACTTACATAAACCTTACTATTTATAGATTATCGAATAAGTCAAAACCTTAAGATTTTTCTTTCTGAAGTGATCAGAGATCACATCGTAAACTATAAATTAGTGGTTTTTTTTTCTATGAGATTTTAAGTGTATGGTAAAATTTCTGTTATGCATTTTTTATATACGAAATATTTTGAATAAAAAACTTTGGTTTAGGTATGTCAATTAAATGTACCTACATAGATTTATAAAATCAATTTTTTTTTTTATCGAAAACGCTTTTTTCTAATTTTCTAACCCAATAATATTTTAGCTTATTAGAAGCTTCTGTAGCCATATACAAAATTTAATCTAAACAAGAAACTGATAATGAGAACAAAAAAATAAACAAGAAAAAAATCATTTTTCCTTTTAAAAATTTTATAATGTAAAATTAGTTGTTGTAACGTCGGACTAGGGTTGCCAGATGACAAAAATTATGTAAAAATACCAGGATTTTAAATTTGGTTTCCGGGGGTAGAACAAAAAAACATTCATCCTTATTCTGGTAGGCGTTAAACCAAAACTCTAGGGTTCTAGAAACGACGGTGTTTAAATAAAGCTAAAAGTTCAGGGTTATCCCCACTGTTAATATTTCTCAACGATATAAAGATTGTCGCTGTACTGGCGTTTTAGTAAAACGACTACCGGAATTAGGGTGAGTATATCAGAAAATCAATAAATGTTTCATAAGTACGAACGTTGATATTAGATGTGTTTTAACCAATTTATTTTGAGTCCAATTTTATTTTTTATACTAACTATGACAGAACTTAGGAATAAAATTTGGAAGAAATTCGCAGTTCTGAAAAGTAAACAAACAGAAATATTTTGGAATATTGAAATTACTTATTTTTAGGTAGGAAAAATGACTTCCTAATAAGGGTAAACCGGGATGTCCGGAAACCCTACTGAATACTGAAACAAAATCTTAAAATTTGTTTTCAGAAAAAATTGTTAGATATTTCTTAACAGTTTTTAATGATGGTATCGTATGTTCCATTAATTTTAATTAATTTACATAATTTCTTTTTTTTTTGAAAACTTTGTAAATACTATGTAAATTCTATAAATTATTGATCATGATCAGTTAAATTGTTCGAAAGAACCAAACTCAAAAAAATGTTGCTGCATGAAACACAAAATTTGTGATTATTTTTACTTTTTAAGAAAAAAGGCTTTTCCTAATAGGAAACAAATGTTGTCTAGTTAACTTCCCATTGGAAGTTATTGTAATCGGTCCGATTTGTCGAATTGAAGATTTTGACATTTCTCAACGTTTCAAGGTCTCTGGAGATTACATTGTTTTTAGAGACATGTCTGTTTACCATGTGTGTATGTACGTTCGGAAGCTTTTTTCGTCAACGATTTCTCGAGAACGAATAGAGATATCGACGTAGAATAAATTTTATCTTACAGATAATAAGGCCATAACTTGCAGCAAAGGTTTTCAGATAAATTCAATTGGCGGTTTTTTTATTACAGTAATTTAAAAAAAAAAGTTGTTAAATGGCTTATTTCTCGAATAATCTCTAGAACAAATAATGCTATCGACTTCGGTTTGGTTTCATTCCATAATGACGTAGTAAAAAATTAGTAATACTTAAAAAAAAAATCAACCTACATTTTTTATTTTTTTATTAAAAAAAAATTATTAAAAATTGTTAAAAAATATCGAACAACTGCAAAAAAAAAAGAACTGTTAAAAATTGTTAAAAAATATTTTTCGGCTCTAATGTCTCGAGAACAACCAATGATATCAATTCCGGGATAATTTTAGTCTACAAACAATACCATAATTAGTAGTTGATAAGGTTTGTAAAAAAAATCAACTGGCGGTTTTTTTCTAGGCAAAAAAAGAAAAAAAAAAAACAGCAAAAGAAACTGCTAATAATTGTTAAAATTTTTCGTTTCGCATATAATTAGAGCAAACAGCCTTCCCTTGATTGCACAACTGATACGTTTGGTAATTTTCTTATAAAAATAACATCGGGTATCGAGTTTCAAAGAGAACCAATGGAAAGTTATCAGTGTGGGTCAAACCCAGCCTCTTTTTATTTTTTTTAAAGTTTATCGTGGACGACTAAGTCGATTTTGATCAAAATTTTTACTCCGGAGATTTTTTTAAGCTCGACTAATGTTGCATCTAAAGGTTTTCGAAAAAATTATTTTGGATTAAAAAAAAATTCAATTGAATGAAAAAATAAAATGTACTTAAATACAATATTTAAAATTCCAAACAATTTCAACCACAAGTTCTTGCGATCAGTCGTTTACTTTTATCAATTTAATAATTAAAATTTTACTTTACACTTCCCTGATTACCATCGATATTTCGGTAAAAATAACTTGTATGTCAAAAACCTTAAGATCCTCTTTAAGAATCTTCTTTTAAATAAATCAAATGAGTATTATTTGTCAATATTCTTAAAAAAAAAAAGAAAAATTTAATTACCGCCATATAAACTATCTTTAAAAAACTATTTCCAATTAATCATAATAAATAACAATAATCTTGATTAACACTCAACTCACTCATCAAATCACATGATCTTGTTATTTTCCATCACCTTGCCAGCCATTATCACAATCATAGCCATGACAACAATTGAACAATAGCCCAGCTCTAACCATCATTAACACACTTCTCCATAATACAAGACGGTTCAAAGTAATCTGTCCTCGTTCAAGAAAATTTGCAAATACATCATTCATCGGTATAATCCCCACATTCTAGATACAGCTGGGGCTTTTCAATGCATCCATCCATTTTGAATGTGATCTTAAAGCTAATAACGTGATGTAAGCCGACAAGAGAATCCTTTGGGAACGGGTGTGGCGTTTTTTTTTTCCTATATAGAGACCTGTATTGTCAGATCGTCATTATATAGCGTCGTCATTTAGTCGCGGGGATTGTGTTGGATATAATGTTACAAATTTGATCGATAACTTAACATCAACATCGACCGAACGAACGACCGACCGACACCGCCACGTTTAACCGACATCGACACAGCAATTGACTTGCGGATTAACACTGCGAGAGCAAATTGAAATTGCCTTACAAATTTGAAGCAATCAATTTTACGAAATCTCAATATGTGCGGTAGTTGGCTTGAGGTGCTGGCTGGTTGGCATACTAGACTGAATTATGAGGTAGTTATTTAACAGCCAGCGCCGAGCCAGTTCAATGAGCCGTGTTATTGGCAATTATACATATGTATACCTACTTGTATACCTAATTGTGGACATAATAGGAGACATTGACGATATGTTTATTTTTCATTTAGTTTAAGCTTGAATTTTTCAGCTTCAGAGCCTTAACCCGATATGCGAATTATTTTCAGTGTTTCGAGATGACTGTTCGAGTTAATCAAATTACACATGTCGATAAGACTTGACTTATAGGTATTTATTTGAGAGAAAGTCATAAGAATATTTTGAATATGTATGTAAAAAAAAAGAATTTTGCAAAATTCTAAATGAACGAACGATTGATTTTTTTACACCATGTATTAAATCTTTTGTCATAGATTTACTTAACTTAACCATAAAATATGGCTTCTAAATAAGAAATATAAATCACAAAAATGTTGTCAAAACCTCTGTATAACCTTAGTTTGACACATAAGGAAATTTTAACGATGTCCCCAATTTTGCATATCTTCTTTGACTTTGCCATATTGCCGTAGCCTTTTCAACTTTTCATCAATATTCATCTATTCATCTAGCAATTCCGGCATTAAATCAAATAATAATGTGTCAAAAGTCTTTTCTGAAGAATTCTTCTTCAAGAACAATATTTGACATTTGAAAAATTAGCAAATTCCCATAAAATTGACAAAAAAAAATAGATACATATGTCAGCGGGAATGCCTTTAAATGACAGAAACAATATTACCAGAGGCCATTACAATAAGTACCGCTGTCAAAGTGCTTTGCAAAACTAACATCGCCAGCGACACATGTCAGTCCCGCAGAATATTACTGTCGAATTTTACTTACAAATGGGTTAATCCCTTAGCAAACAGAAATAAACAAAAAAAAAAAAAAAAAACTGGAAAACCACGCTTGCAGCAGAAGAGATACATATATCCACCGCTCCACCCCCCAACCACCCATCCTCAAAACCCGCATTCATTGATACCCTAATTGACATGGCATCTAACTGCGGATGGCTTGTTGTAAAACACAACATATCCACCAAGAGTCGAATGCAAAAATACCGTTTTGCAAACAAGTGTGCTTCTATCTATAGATATCTATCTTTCTGAATATACCATATGTTTGTCCATAAAGATATTTAATTTACCGCTGCTCCACTGGTAGTTGGGTTGGGATGGATGGTGGAGGTGCTTCTTGCGGCATGTGGCTCCGGACATATGCGAAATAACATAAATCAACATTAGGTGGATTTGCACCACACTTATGGGCTTCTTCCAAAGAGGAGTCAAGAAAGAAGACCCCCAGTTAGGTTCATGGATATTTTTTTGTATCATCATCCATGCACAAAACTTAAAGAGTATCTAAAGATACTTTGAAAAATATGAAGTATCTGATGGTTAGTCATAGCGGTGGCGGCGGCGGTGCGTCTTTTGCATTTGTATATTGTTTGGTGTATATGTGGCCTATTTTATGAGATGAGAAATATATTACGCGGATACATTTGAATCTAGAGTGCACAGAAAATGCGGGAAAATTGCAAGTCTGCCTCTGTCATGGATGAGTAATTTTTCGTGAGCAATACAAAAAGAAAACACTCGTAAAAACTTGAATTCTATCGAACCCGCACCTAATTTGCAAATGATCCATCAAGAGTGAGTAAGTACTCTTGACTTGAACGCGACTGCCGCAGGGTTATCGCAACATGAATGAAAGATACTTTGTATCTCTCCTGATGGTTTGGTTGGTTGTCTGTTAGTATTGACTATGTGCAAATTAACATATCGAAAACAAGTATATTTTTTTGTATTACGAGAGGAAACTTGAAACTGTAAGTTCGAGTCGAAGAAGGTGTCAAGAGAGTCTTTAGCATAGCAAAAGTATATCATAGACTATTTCTTCAAGTGAATATAGCATCACTTTCGTGCTTGAGAATAATACTTCTTGATATTTTTTTTTATTGATGTATATTAAAAGACAGAAAGACTGACAGAATTAGGTTAACATGTGGAAAAGTGGCACATTCGACACAATAATGTGTCAAGCTTGGTGGGTTTCATATACAATAATAATCTACCTATCTCTATAACATGCCCTCATAATTATTGTACGTTTTTTTTTTTTTTTTTTTTTTTCAGTTTTGTTTTAGATTGTTCAGAGTTCTTATTGGCAGACAGACATGTACATATTTACGTACGGAAAAGTGTGATTTTGATTACGTTTTTGTTCAACTTTCATAAACTCCCACTTAATTATATTTATTTTTTTTGTTTAGAGCTTAATTGACACACATTTGGTTTAATTGTTCTCTTAGTGTTCTAATTCTTTGAGCATTTTCATTGTTTCATCTGTTGATTGTTAAGCACAGTCTTTAAAACTTACCAATTTCAAAAAAATAAAAGTGAGAAGATTTTCTTTGACACTCACCTGAAAGAAAAGAAAAAAATATGTAAATATGTATTTATGTTAAAACTTGAGCATATATGTATTTTCAGTAAATAGAATGCTAACTCTGACACTTAGTAAATTCATTTAATGAAATAAAATTTGTTTGAAAATAATAATCCACATACCTACGAATGTTGGGCGCCAATTAAAATGCCTGATAAACGATATATGCTTATAACACTTCTTATATTAAATACTAATGGTACAATCATAAATTTATACAACGATCTTAAAAGTATTTTATTTACTTAATGATATTAAATACAAACAAATCTATGTGTAAATGAGACATAAAGTATTTTAAGAACATAAGGATCACGAAAACAACGAGAAAAACTTTTAATGAAACCAAGCGTCTTAAATGAGCTTTTTTTATAATACTAGTACGTCCAGCCCTCGAAATTCGAGTGCCAATTACATTATCTTCTAATTGACAGACATTTTGACTGAAGTTAAAAGCCTACACAGTACCTATTTACAAATTTTTTCGTGAATTTGCCTATTAAAACCTATAATAAGACCGTGACCGAACCTACAATACCCAACCAAATGAATTTTTGTTTTTGTTATACACGACGATTTTTATACTTATACGACGTGCAAGCCGCCAACTCCACTATGACTGTATTCTATCTCGCTCTCCATTTTACATATTTACTATCCAAATCAAACACATGCACAATAACTATGTTGCATTGTTTCGTAGTTGTTTTTTTTTTTTTTTTTTTTTTTTCATTCTGTGTTTTTACAAATATTCTCTCTCGCTCTCTTCTCGCTCCATCTTAATACGAATTTTTTTTTGTTAATTTAACATATTTGCGGTTTAATAGTTTAATTAATTTATATTTTGTGCACATCTGTGGCACAAAACCTTTCCAACGGTATATAATTTATATGCGTTTGGCTTTTCTAGACCGCGTAAATTGTACCACAAAATTCGTGTTTGCCGTTTTATAATATGAATGATGATTAAAACTTAAAAAGACCTTGACCGAACCGACAATACCCAACTACATTAATGTATTTTTTTTGTTATACACGACGATTTGTTTTTCAAAATATTTTGAATATTTCTATGTTCTTCCTCCTCGCGAAAATTATGCCTACAGGAGTTCTTTACTTTAAGTGCCTGTTTAAATTGGATTTTTAATGAAGCGCGTTAGAAAAAATCCTTTCATAACAATCTTCCCTTCCCTATCTCACACAGTCCACCCTTAAAATTCATGTATCTCTCACTCACACAAAAAAATCTTCATGCTTAATCCGAGAATATTTATTGAAACTGGTGCAATCCACCCTTCTCTTTTTCACACATACTCTACACGTCTCACTGGTTGCAAAATCCAATGCAAACAGGTACTAACATATCATCCTAAGAAAATTCAATGTGCTGCGGCAGACTTGTGTCCCACCCTTAATTTCATTGTATTTCATTATTATTATTTTCTGAACGCTGCCAACTGATTTCCAATAATCTTTCTAGTAGTGCTGGAAAACTGGTTGGTTTTATTGTGGAAAAAATCGAAACGTCACATCGTGAATTTTAAAGTGTTTATTATTTTGTCGGTCGTGTGTCGTGTTGTGAATGTTCAGTTTTAGTTAGTTTTGTGGTACAATTTACGCGGTCTTTATATCGTTAAAAAGGTTTTATTGCACAGAAGTGCACATTGGAAAAATTTTCTAAAAAATTGCACCAAAAAAACTAAAAAACAATAAAAGAAAGTTGCATATTTGTTCGCTCCGTCTCGCTCTGGCTCTCGCTCGCACTTATTATGCAATTTTATTTTATTGTTTTTTGTCTTTTGTGGTGCAATTATTTAATAAATTTTTGCATTGTGCACTTCTGTGCAAAAAAACCTTTTCAATGATATATAATTTATATGCCTTCCGCTTTTGTAGACGGCGTGAATTGTACCACAAAAAACACGTTTGCCGTTTTATAATATGATGATTATTGTTAAGATCAGTGAATCAAAGCTTTGACTCCAACAGGTCAGTAAAACTTGATAAATTACACAAATGTGACGTATTCTTAAAGTAAGCACGTATAATTTAAAGTAAGCACGTTATGTTTGCGTATAAAACGCATTGTTTTACACTTGTCGACACTTAAAAACAGACGATTAATATTGCACCCATTCCGAAATCTGTGTAGATCTTGTAAAAGTTCACAGTCAGTGGGCTGGGCATCCCTCACAATACTCAGTGTCGTATAACTGTGGGGACCAGCAGGAAAGAGAAACTCTCTTTCATTTCCTCTGTAAATGTCCCTCTAGCCAGAATGAGAGCACAGTCATTTGGAAAGGCCATTTTGAAATCAAAGACTTGATCTCTTTCCTCAATGTGACGAAATGGTAGCTCCTGCATCATGTCTCTCGTCAGACTTCCAAACCACAAGCAAGTGGAAAACGGTTTTCTGAAGCCAACAATCTACCTAGCCTGGCATTTTGATCCTCAAATCCCTGTTATATGTAATATCTTTATATGTAATATCAATAAAAAGGTCACACAAGTTCGCGCTAATTATGTCACCGAGATAGGTTGATCGGGGCCGCCATTTCTACCTACCTACCTACCACAGTCAGTGAGCAAATTTTTCGAAAAATTTTGCACGTCTTCGGCATAAATTAAAGACATAGGGCCGTATTCATAATCATTTTTCAAACTGTTGTTATTGTAATTTTTCTGGTTAAGACTTGATTCACATTATAGTGCCGATACTGATACAGTCTCCATAAGTTTTTTACTCTAATAAAATTTTCTTACACAAAAAACAATGAGTATATTCACACCATCGATACCGCTCCGATACCGATACTCTTTCGCTCCAGTTTCGATTCATTAGAAAGAATATTTTATCGGAGCAAAAACAATCTTGATATACATACTTCGTACGGACAAAAAGTAAATTAAATTAATTGAAAGAAGTCCAAATAAATACAAATAATTTTGAATCGGTGTCGGTATTGGAGCGGCAATGTGAACAAAAAGGGATTCTATCGGAGCGAGAATGTTTCGAGACTGTATCGGTATCGGCACTATTATGTGAATCAAGCCTTAGGCTAGGCACGTACTTGCGATTTAAAATTGTTGCGATTAAAAAATCGCTATCGAAACAATTTTTTACTGTGCACGCACTTGCGATTTAAAGTCGTTGCGACCGAAAAGTCGCTCTAAAAATGGAACCTGCTTCATTTTTTTTAAGCACCGCACTTTTTCAGTCGCATGTGCGTGCACTCCCACTAAAAATCATGTGTTTCATTTCTTGCGACTGAAAATCGCAGGTGCGGGCATGTTTATTTCTTTCCGCGACTACGATTTTTAAATCGCAGAAATTTCAATCGCAAGTGCGGTCACAAACATGTAATTGCATTTGTTTCATTTTATTTTGCGACAATCGCTTCGCTCGAAAAATGGAACAAATTTCAGTCGCAGTTTCTCGGTCCCAAGTGCAGTCACTTACATTGAAACTCATTTGTTCTATTTCTTGCGACTAAATAGTCGCGCGATCGAAATCGCAAGTGCGTGCTTAGCCTTAATATTGCAATATTTGAAGTCTAATAATTTAGTAAACGCCTATTTTTATAATTACAAAATAAAATTTGGTTATAGATAGGTCCAATATACATTGATTCAATATGAGTTTAGCAGGCAACTTTGAATATGTAGCAAAGAATTTGTTAAGACAGAAGAAAGATCATTAAAAAATAAGACAAACAATAACGGACCGAGATGACTTCCCTGTGGTTCACCTAAATTGAGTCTAAAGTCTAAACCATTTTGAACGTTTACTTTCAAATAATCTATCCTTGAGATACGAAAATATCCATAAAATGAATTATTCATTTAGTCCAATATTTCTTAATTTATGAAGTAAAATTTCATGATTCATGATCCATTGAATAGTGAATCAAGGGTGCACAGTAAATGTATTTCTTGTTCAAGTTTATTTTTGTATAAAGCGGCTCGACTAGTCTATATAATGCAGTCAGCTCGGACTCGGAACACTGTCAAAGCTGAAATTTGAAGCTGAAGATGTATCAAGAAAAGTAAATCTAAAGGTACAATATTGAGTTTAGTGAAATAATCACAAAAGTTTGTAAATCAAAATGACTTTATTATTCTTAACAAACTGCTCTCTATCTTTCATATTCTTCCTCCATTGTTGACCTTTTCACAAATCGAACATAATCGTGTCGGAAATTTTTAAAGTTTTACGCGGTTAACCTTTAGATACATTTATCTAAAGGTTAACCGCGTTGGACTGTCACGCCAGAGATCTGGGTTCGATTCCCAGCCTCTGCCTTCTAAAAAGCAAAAAAAAGTTTTTTAAGGGCTACTGCCTCTTGCGAGGAAATGACAAATCGTCCAAGAGTATTTCGGGAATGAACTGTAGTTCCCCTCTTTTTTATTTTTTGTACGTAAAGATCAACCCTGTATATTTTCTCTTATAAAAAAAGGCTGATCTGTTGCCTAGTGCTTACAGCATTAAACCATGAAGCAAACAATTTTCTATCGCTTCCCAGTTATAATGACAGAAAAATCAACCGTTATTCTATAAAGTAGTAAAGAAATTCGGGAAATAAATGGTTTAAAAACATAATACAATCTTAAATTAAAAAAAATCTTTATATAAGAAGACATAAACACCATAAATTATTTAATAAATAAAAATTTTAAAGAAAAATTCCAAAACACGTGTCTTTAAGTCTTAAAAGAAAGATACAATTCATGTACACTTTTAAAATGAAGTACGTACGTATGTACCTCGTAAATTGATTAAGATTAAGACATTCTCTCCCAAGATTCTTCTTTCCAAAAGTAATTAAATATATCATCTTTTTTTGATCTGTGTTTTAAATTTAAAGCCAAAATAATCGGACATTAAGATGGTTGTAAATTTTCGGTTACCATAAATAAAAAAAATTAAAAAAAAAACAAATGTCCGCCTCAAAAATGTTTATACCAAAACCAAAAATGAAATTTACTAATTAAATCTGAAAGGTGTACTGGAAGTTATTGCGCATTCAGTATTTATCGCTAATTGCCAGGAAATGTAATCTTCCACCCAAGAAGTTGATGTTTTGGTTTTTTTTCGTTATAAGTTTTTTTTTTTTTTTTTTAATTAAATCATCGCATGCTCCTCGCCAGTAACTTACCATCGCCATTTAGTTACTTGCCGACTTAGCAACTAAAAGAATGCCCGTTAATCTTTGTTTTTTTTTTGTTACTTAATTTTTGATTATTTTTCCTTAATTGCTCGGATGCAATGCAATATTGTGTGTGTATGTGTGTGTTTAAAAGTATATCTTCTATAAAATTGTACGTACATAGGTACATTTGAGGAAGTCCACTAATGTTATTTTGTCTTCTTCTTCCATTTAAGATACTTTTTCTACGCTAAGATACTTTTCTTTTAATTTCTTTTTTTTTTTTTTTGGACTTCTGTTTTGGCATTGATATATTGGTCATGCTATGGCTTTTGTTGCCAAAGTGTTGGTAGTTTAGTTGGTCGTTGCCGCCATCCACCTAAAATGGCAATGAACTCCATGGTAGTTGGTCATCTGGAGGTGCAGGAGTATCTTTAGCTACATACAGTAGATTCAGCGCATGCAGACGAAAACGAATGCATTATGCAATCTATATTTGTGCTGGTTCGGTGAGTGCTGCAGGCTTGAGAATATAAATAAGTAAGCCTACAACTAATTCATTTTGCTAGGGAATGAGAGCGAAATGATAAAATTCTAGACTTGGTTAAGTGGCTATGAGACAGTTAAACAGACGGCGGCGGGGCGGCAGCGAGACGCTTTATTTGCGATGTGTATTATTAGCCTTTTTGAGAAAACTGTAAATAAAGGTAGACTAATTGAGTTTAGTGAGTGCATATTTAGAAATACTGACTATTTTGGTGACAGATCAATTTGTTGACAAAAGGAGTAGCTATTCAATTTAAATTCTTTCAGCTAAAATTAAACGCATATTTTAAAAAAAGATCAAAATGTTATAAGAATGTCCATTAGATTTCTAAAGAAGAAGAAATGTGACAGTAAAAAACTTGCGTAGGCTTAATGTCTATTACCAAATATAAAATTAGGTTAGGGTAAAGTTTTTGCTAGAAAAAGACCGACAGAATTTTGATGTTTTAAGGTCGAATACAAATAAATTTGGTAGTGTGATAGCTCTTGGCAAACCAGACCCACATGGAAAAAATAATCATTTTTTTAATAAGGCTCTAGAAAGTAGGTACATAGATACTAGAGCCATATGGGTTACTTTCGAGATTAACTAGGCTCTCACAAGTTATGTACCTAGAATTTTCTCTTGAGGAAAAAACAAAAAGGTGCACTGAGATAGAGTGGCTTCTGAACAGCTTTGTACTAGGTTCGACTCCCACTGATATGAGATTTTTTCAATTAAAAATTAATCACAATCAGACTAAGCACCACTAATAAGGAGTCTGATGATCGAGGTGGCACTCGGGAAATAGCTATATAACTCCAGCCTAAAACTTGGTGGTAGCACACATAAGTTGTTGTTGTTCATACAAAAATGTTCAATGTAATTGATGTTTAATTTGCAGCCTGCACTGTATGTATGTTTATCATAGAAAAAATCCTTTGTAAAAAATTGATCTTTTTAAGAATTGATCCTGGGACCTACAGCTTACCATAGTTTCAGTTATCTTAGGTAACTGTTGGTCTAATTTGCAATACAAAAACACAATCTTGAAAATAAAAAGTTTTTTAATAATATGCTATACCATTGTATGATCTACTAGAAAAAATGACCCAACAAGTTTTTACCAACAAGGGCCTTATGAGTATTTGACAAGTTTTCGGCGTCCAGATTTCACCAGCTGAAAACTTCACATCGTCTTGAATAAACTTTGCAAAAACTTACTTTCTTTCAGACAGGGAGTCTGGTAACCTATGAATCTCAACTATTCCCGTATCCGTGTTATTAACTGGCAGCAAATGGGGATCTACAATGTTCTGTGAAATCAGAATAGCTAAAATGAGAGGCACTTTTTCATGAAAAGAGAGGATTTTTCACTTCTCCGCAAGACACAGTACCCGTAATATTTTTTTTTTTTTTTTTTTGGGAAATAAGCTAGGATTCCAAGACATCTGTAACAGTTCACAATGAGGCCGAAGTCATAAATCAATTTTGGTTAGAAAGTCTGACTTTGTATAAATTTCCTCATAAAAATTAGGCCAAGACATAAAGTGCCAGTTGTGCAAACGTGGTTTAAAATTGAACCCGTACTTCAGCAATTTTAATTCGCCGGTTTTGAAGGCCTCACTGAAGTCGGTGATTTAAATATTCTGGACCATGGATCAATATTTAAACCACGATTGTACAACTGGCACTTAATGTTTTGAGTTTGTATAAAAGTCGTGGTTTGTTTGACCACATTACAGGTGGGTTATTCCCGAATGCGCGGCAGATCCGCAGATCACATAAAAAGCGAAAACCTCTCACTTTCGAGTTCGACCGTGTTCGCTTTTGATTTTTTTTAAATTCAATAGGGGACAAAAATAATCCTTCTAGTTTCACTCACTTAATTCCAAAAATTTTCAGGCCACCCTCATTTTTACTTCCACTCTTCTAATTTAGTTGTCAGCTATTTCCAAAAATTTGACAGTAGCTGTTTGACATCCAAATAATTTATTTGTTTTTTTTTTTGTACTAAAAGTTTTTGCATCAATAATTTTGCAATCATAGGCCGTGTTTTTTTTTCAAGCACGGATTTAACTGGTAAAAAAAACAGCATCGGGCAATTCCGAAACCATCACAGTAGAAACATGGAGTTTCCGTACAAACTATCGATAACATAATATGGAATTCATGCCGGTAACACAGTTTTTCTCCGTGCTTAAGTTAAGCACCGAAAATTTTCCTTACTTAGCTAAGCCCGAATGGGCTTAGTTAGAAATCGTATTTTTCATCCAATTCACTTCCAGCTTGCAAAAAAACACGGCTGATGTTGCTTTAAAAAAAAAATGAAACATTTCGATGGACTCAATAAGTGTTTTTTTTAAGTTCCGAAAGTGAAGTGAAGTGAAGGTGCAAATGTATATTTACATTTTCTTTCAATCCTCTAACAATCGGTCACCTAGTAGACTCCTATGGCTTTAAAACCCAAAATGACATCTAGAAAGGACTTTTGAATAGGTGGCATGAAAAGCAAATCGCTTTTGAGAATAGGAAAATGAAAATTCGCCATCAAAAGCGATCCGCCGCGCATTTGAGAATAACTCCCAAACCAAAATTGGCCGATTCCACAAATTTTCCGCTGAGATTTTCTAATTTTCTTCATTTAAAGTGTAAATTGGATAAGAACTGCTATTTATAGATGAATTTTTAATACACTTTTTATTCATATTTTTATACTTTATTTGATAATTATAAATTAATTTGATAATTATAAATTACCAATTTTTTTCTTTTTTATTTTTCAGGTAAGTTTCTGACAAATGGGCTTTTTTGATTTAAGATGCCAAACTTGGGTAAGCATTTTAGTCTCATGATCAGCTTATTGTGCAGCTTACTAATGAACAAATTTATAAAAAAAAATTAAGTCGTATTGATTCGAATTAAGCCTTCGTTTCAATGAATTTCGCATAACTAATGACTCTGTCCATCAGTATACTTGGAGCTTCATTTTGAAAAATTCAGTTTTTTGTAAATTTATTTCTCATGTCAATCATGCTGATGATCCTATACACAATTAAATGACATTTAACATAACCTTTACAAATTAAAATTAACTTTAAAACGTCAAAGATACAAAAAACCTAAAGCCAAGCTGAAAATGAGAATAGAAATTCAGTCCGCGAATTTGTTTCCATAATTCCAGCGAAAAAAAAAAATAAACCTCAAGAAGAAGCACACTCATCGTTTTTCTGATGATGATCTTGGTTGACTCTGAGGTTATTGATGTTCCACAGAAGGTAGGTATAGTGTGTATGTATATAGAACCATTGTGAAGAACATACCAGCATTTTATATGAGCGGAGGAGTCAACTGAACGACGACGAAGAAACCAACCAAACGAACGTGACCCAAATTCAGCTCGAAAATATTATATTCGCTCTGAGAATTTATGGCAAAGTGTCCCAAGTCTAAATCCCAACCATATATGAAGTTCTATATAGCTGTTTTGTTGTTATATAGTTGTTTGGCAGAGAACACTTTTGGCATGGCAAGCATGTTTGGCCTCAATGTGCGCCACAGGATTCCTTCTGGAATGCTGCTGTTGTTGCCATTTCAATTGGGACAACATTATAAGATGAAAGCGCAGTAGTCGGGTTTCTATATAACAAAGATTTTTTATTTTTCATTTTTATTTTGATAGTGCATCATCATGGCCATATGATGGTGGTGACCCAGGAAGATTGTTGAAAGACCATCAAAGTCCAAATAGACCATAATCGTGTATTTGATTGTGGTGATGCGATAGAATGATGATTATCATCAACATCATAGTTGGAGGAAGATGACGGTCAAGGATGATGGGAGAAACGTAACATAGTTTTTTTTTTTCAGTAGGTATAGGCCATTCATGATGGCGCTGATGGTCTGGTCATACAGCAATAATCTATGCTGACTTAGGGTATGCGGCTTTTGAAGAAAGCGACAACTTCAATGATGATGACGACAAAGTGATATGTTTTCTGTTATGGGAACAAACCTGTTTTGGAAAAGAATATAACTGTTGTTTTGAGAAAACCGACAAAATGATTCATCTTGTGTGGCTTAGAATATATGAAACAAGTCTCTATACAACATGTCTGCCACATATTAATGTTTTTATATTTGTTTGGGACAGTTCAATTTTTTTTTTTATTGACTCATCACTTATGTACCTGTGTCTCTTTTGATGAAATTGATTCAAAGGCATTGTGATCTTTTTTCTTAACCAAATAGAGTAGGTATACCTGAGAGGTAAATCAATTAGAAAGATTACACGAAAGTCATTTTGGTGTGAAAATTGTCACTTCTCAAAGAAGACAGTTTTATTTTATTTGTTTATGGAAACTTAATGTTATTCAAAGAAATAAAGGCTTGTCATTTAACACAAAGTGCTAGAATATTAACAAAAATGCTGTAATGGAATTAACGCCACACATATGTAGGATGCTGAAAAATTCCAGTTTTTCGAAAAGAAATTATAAAAAAAAATCAACACGTTTGGACTTTATTAGAAGGGAAAAATGCCTATACCTACATATGTATACATGTAACAACATGACTTGACTTTAGTAGAGTTTGAATTGGTTAAAATTATGAATAATAAAAGAATAAAAGAAAAAACTTGCCTAAAAAATTGGCAAGTTTTGCCAAGAAAGTTTTCAGTACAGAAAATCTATACGAGGAAAACTTGTCAAGTACGTCCTAGTAAAAACTTTATGGGCTATCAGAAATACCCCATACATACGTCTATGATAAAACCAAACATTTCTGAAAAAACAAAATATAAAGTTTATAATTTTTTTATTTTAGTTCTATCTCTCGGAGCCAAATATGTAGTAAATAACTGGCAAGGTCCTAGCTAGTTCCGATATTATAATTCTTGGCAGCTATACTTGATAGTATCCATATATATGTAAAACTTTCTAAAGCCTTATTGAGAACTAGATTATTTTCCTGTTGGGAAACTTTGAGTTAAGAATTGTCTTCATATAGGTAATAGGTTATTGTAAATACCGGAATAAGAGAGAAAGAAAGGCAAAAGCGCGATTAAGGGTTTTTATAATTTTGCTTTTATGTTTGCATGAGCATGCTTAAACACACAATTGTACTAAATTCATCTATGTTATTTTCTTGAAGAATGGTCACACTGGTCACTTCTCAATTTTTTTGTGTAAGTATATAACTCGAAAAATTATCCGAATTTAAAAATTTTATTTTAAAGACATGGTGGGAAAGTAGATATTTTATTAAAATTAATGCATTGGAAAATTTTATGAAAATATTTAAGCAAAAAAAGTTAACAAAATACAACCTAAACAAATTGAAAAAAAAAATGTAGATTTTTAAATCTCTAAATTGTAAAACTTTTTAAGGAAATCTGGGCGTAAGACATACACAAAGGAAAATATTAAAAAAAAAAACATTATAAGTTTGTAGGTATGTCGTTTCTTAATTAATGGGTACATTACATAATACAGTAGAAACTCGGTAATTCGAACTATTTGAGACCGACCCAATTCGAACAACGGAGGTGTTCGAATTACTGGATACGTTTTTCGTAGTCAATATTTCAACTGAGAAAGTGGTGTAAATTGGTTTAAAGTATAATAAAATAATTCGTGTTGGTCGAAACAAGAAAGAAAATATTTATTGCTTAAAAAAGTCTGACAAAAGACAAAATAAAGTTCAGGGTTGTTTAAAGTTATTTAAAGAAATTTTACATTGTGGTTTTCTTAATTTTTTTTATAGTTTTTGTTATGATTTCAAGTTCTTTAATTTCAAGCTGGTCGATATGAATTGTTGAAAATTCTTGCTCCAAAAGATAGTGCAGTTAGTTGATTCACATCTCAAAGAGCTTTGCCGCTAATGATAGTTTTTTGGGGTTGTAGTATATTTTTTCTGTGCTATCGGAGTCAGACGAAACATTTTCATTGCTTAGGTTTTTGTTCGCTGTATCCTCCACCCAGTCTCGAATTTCTTCATTGTCAAAAAATTCATTTCCTGGCGTGATTTGGACTAGAAGACCTGCCAATGCAAATTTATCAGCGCCCTGTTCACGAAGCTGCGTTGACGTACAAATTCGAATCACATAGTACCAATTTTAACAAGCGTTCGAATTAAAGGATACTTAATTCAAAAAAAATTGCTGTTCGAATTAGTGGAGCGTTCGAATAACCGAGTGTTCGAACTACCGAGGTCCTACTGTATACATATTCCTTTTTTTCTTTTAAAACCAATATAAAAAATAATTTTTAAGCTGTTTTTATTTTTATTTAATTCCATTTATTTTATTTTCCATTCCATATGCGGTAGAACTTAAGTCATAAATGGTCATAGATTATATTAACTGACCCTCACAGTTTGTAGGCCTGAATAGAAATAGGTACGAATAGAACATTGATGCAAATAAAAAGAAGGCTTACGAAGAAAAATTTTGAAAAAGTAAAAAAAACATGGAATGTTTTCGGTAAATTTCTGCCAATTTGTATCTAAAAAGTTGTTTTAGTGCACAAAACAAAAAAGCAATTATGGACGGAGTGATCAAAAACTTCATTCAAAATAGGGGTTTGTACAAATTACAGTCGTTACTCGAAAATCGCTATGATTCGGTAATAACAAGTTACTAAATTTTGAGAGGTCATGACCTGGCCTATCACCATATTAAAATATGGACCATTCTTACTGGGACACCCTATATGTGAAAAGCCCAGAAATAACGTAATTTTCTCCAAAAAAAACCTCAAGACCATATTTCCGTCATGCGAAAGTTTTTTCCAAAAACCTTAAAAATACCTAATATACAAATAATTCCCCTTTTGAAGCTGAGACCTTTTTGGAAAGAACAATTTTTCACTGCTCATTTGTAATTAATCAGCAATATCATACCACTTTTTATTCTACCTCCATTTTGGCACACACACACAAAACCAATATCCAAAAGAATTTCGCTTTAACGTATGTATGTCTATGTATATTTAAATTGTTCAGCAAAGACAACTTCCCGCCTTCGCTCAAACAATTAAAATAAATAAATGTTTTTTTTTTTTTTCGCGACGAATATAGTAAACAAATAAGATATCCAGCAGCCCGTAAATTCCATTGAACTTGATATGAAAAAACAGCACAGAATGTCAGCGCATTCAAATAGACCTCCTGCAACACAAATTAACAGTCATTAGCAACTACGCCTGGTATTTCACACAATCTCTGTTTGTTTATTACCGGTGATCCTTCTTTTGCAGGATAACATCAACAAGCTATAAAGAAGTTGGCTGAATCTATTATTAAAGCCTTTGTGTCGGTCTGTCTTGAACACGCAATTAAACAAAGAACGTATAGCATCGCGTCGTCGATGATAACTCTTTCTGACCCATGCTAACAGAAAGCCGTAAGATAGAATAATTATGTCAAGACTTTGCCTTCGATTTTGGTTAAGAATATTTGCGTTGTTGAAATTCTTTTAAAAGCTTATCGCCTATACCTAGGGCCTAGGGGGATGGTTGCTGTTGCTCAATCGGTAACCGGTTCAATTATCCCCAAAATGCAATTTCCATCTCTGAATAGAGAAAAACACTGCATTGAGGAGATTCCACGTTTGTATCTTGAAGATACATTTATGTATATGCGCACATCAGCAACAAACCATGTGGATCCAAATCCAAAAAGTATGAAAGAGAGCCTTATTTGCAACACCTTGTGTGATGGTTGCATGAGCTGGCTGTATGGTACCATGCGCGCCGTTTGCCATCAACTTGATGCTTATACAAAAACTCGCGCGCGATCATCTCCTTCAGGTTTTTCCATCCAATATAACTGTAATTTTAGCAAGTTTTCGATCTTGTGTCGTAATTTTCATCCTCTTCGCCTCCGCGCAACATACAACCAAACATATACAACGTCACTGGTTGTTTCCTTATAAATCTGCGAGCAACAAATGAAAGAGCTGGCGTGAAAACTTGTTCCATACGTGGATTATAGCTGGTTCTCCATTTCGCCGTATATGATTCCATTGAACCTCCTTTACCAAGTTGTCCGACCAAGTTTTTGTGTTTCTTTTTTTAGTTTGTTTTTCTTTTACGTCATAGTCAAGTTGTGTATATGAATTCCACTTTGCCGAAGGTTGTTTTATCCATATAAGCAAAACGGAGCAAAAATCCAACATACAGGGACATTATGCGTTTCGGACATTTCCGCAGATGATCACAACATTTTTATTGAACCACAAAGGAAAAAGCCATCACAGCTAAGAACAGCACAGCACACAGAACACCACCAGACTATTAAAATTGGATTTTTATTGAGAATTTTAATGAATTAAATGTCAAGCGAGATGGGCTAAAAACGAACAGGTTGGCTATATTGGAAAATGAAACCTGATTCCTTGATGGTGCCAGATAATGTAATTGGTCTGTCCCTGCTTGAACCATGTGGGCTGAGAGATAAGTGATTTGCGTTTGTTAAAATGCACTTAGACTCAGCTGTCATTTTTATAGTATGGGACGAAAGACTTGCATATTGGAAAATTAAATATTTTTAAAGTCTCTTGGAGCGAAATGAAACTTAATCCGATATGATATTTTTCTTGTTGTTGTTGTTCTTAATTTTTATTGGGTTAATAGTGGAATAAAATGATTTGCTTTAGTGACCACAGAACCCACACTTAATATGTTGTCCCCCTGAAAATCATCCTTAGGTGAGCTGACATTGACAATGAAGTTAACGATGGAGTCGACAACAACTTTACAACGCTTATAGCCCTCGACAGATCGGAGACCGGTGGTGGTGCGGCGACTATGAAGCAAAAGAATAAACATGCACATGTCTTGTGGTTTTATTATGAGACATCTATGGGTTAGTCCAGTGTGGTGGTGGTTGCGTTTGATATAATTATTGTCCTTGACTTGAAATGTGTGGACTGTGCGATGCACTCTTTGATTAGTAAAAGGGAATTTGGCCTTGAACTAGTGATGTGCGCTTAATATAGGGCTAGGTAAGGATAGAAAACACTTTATGGTTTTCTGTGTAGTCTATAAGCAAATTGGATGCAGAATGTTATCCACAAGCAATAAAACCGTCATAGATTTAATATAAAAGATGATTTGAAACTATTAAGTGCTGTCTTCGCCTCTATAGTAAAATGAAAAATGAATAAACATAAGTACTTTCCACAATTTTAATTAAAGAAATATTTTTAGTTTAAGAGCAAGGTATACAGTGGTCTGTTTGTTGAATTTGAGCGAAAAAATTAGTGAAACCTTTCAAATAAAAAAAAATTGTATGTGTAAATACATGCGCCTACCTAAAAATGAACTTTAAAGTAGTCGCATATGTCTCCTCTTTGCGGCCTGTGAAATAAACCCCCAATAAAATAATACCCCAATGTGAAAAATTTAGGTGTAGTTTTGACCCTAAATTAAACTGAAAACTGAATATTGAAGAACGGGTAAAGAAACTCTGCATATAGCATAGCCTTCTATGCCTGTAGTAAGACATTCCGCAAAATGAAGGACCTCCAGTCGAAGTTTAAACTGATGGACGTATACAGGGCCATAGTACGACCAATCGCCACGTATGGTTCAGTGGGGATTTTGAAGTTGCATTTCCATCCAGGAAGGATTGGAAAGATGACACTGTGTGGAGGCAACTATTTTTACTGATGAGTGATGGTTCAAAGATGGATTGCGGTGTTTTTTCCGGAATCTTTTCTGAATCTCTAAATCTCTCTAGATCCTATCGACTTCCTTACTTTGGTAGTGCTTTTCCAGCGGAATTACTGCGATTACAAAAGCTTGCAAGATACTAAAACGAGACCCTAACCAAAATCTCAATACTGCCATCCTGATAGACAATCAGGCTGTTGCAGGTTCGTCTATAACATTCTGTAACTTGGTTCAGCGATTCTGGGATAAGCTCACAAGCCTAAATGTTGACCTCTAAGTAACTCTTATCAGGGTTCCAGAGGGCACTGTTCCATTGGGGGAAACAAGCAGGCAGACGATCTGGTTAAGCGGGGATCACCCCTTCCTAGCTCACTTGCGGAAAGAGTGAACATTCCTCTTGAAGTTATAAAGGGCAATGTTTTCTCAATTTGTTTTTTTACTGAATCAAATCGTATGTGAAACAGTCTAAAAAACTGTCTTACATCGAGAAAGTTTTGGCCGACCTAATATAAAACTCGAACAACTGACTTGATCCAGACCAAGGCGAAAAAGAGCCAGGATCGTTGCAACCTTCTCTGGAAACTGCTTAGTCGGAGAACATTTTGCGGAGCTCGATTTTCCTCACAACACTCACTTTCCTTACCTACATCCTGCAGAACACAATCGATCTCTTCAGATCTCAGTGAGATAATAGTAATTGACACATTATCATTGCTTTCTAAACTAACCTAACATTTAGAGGAAGAGAAAATATTAATTTAATTAAATTAAACATTTTTCTGAAATCTTATCAATCAAAATTATTTTGTCTAGCATTCATTGAATATTAAATGCCGACTCTTTTTGTACTAATATCTAATATCTTGTTGTGCTCAAAGCTTACTTTCAAGACCATTTTCAAACAGCAATTAAAATAAAAATCTTTGAATTTAAAACAAAGTACTGTTAAAAAATCTTCCTTAATGCATTAAGCATACAAGTTTTCTACTCACGTAACATTGAAATAAAACTAGAAGTCTTTTCATAACATCACACACTTTACAAATTATCCCATAACACGTTTAGTGTCAGTAAGATAAGAACTTAACATTCATTCTGGCATCTTAATGCGATAAGGCCTTATTTTAAACAAGAAGATACCAGAAGAACTCTTTAAAAATTAGAAGAGTTGAGATCTAACTCATTGGTAAAGATACATTGTTTGTCTTTTCTTAACTAAAAGTTCGTTATTGTTTTTTTTTTTTTTTAACTTTTTATGTCATTTTACTGCAGTGCTTGAATTTAACGTGCCGAGTATTTATTACAAATTTTACGCACGAACAATTATTTAAAAAGCCATAAAGATTAGAATTGATGCCAGAGCTATTTTAAGAAGAAAAAAAAAAGACACACACACAAAAATAGAAAAACTAACTGAAATGCAATTCTGTTAGACTTAGAAAATATAAAAAGATCTATAAGAATGAAGCGGAGAATTTAAAATATCTAGATACACACGCACATAAAAATGTTTCGCATTATATAGAATGCTAATTCTCTAACTGAACATTCATTTGCAATTTTTTTTTCGCAAAAATGTGTGTTTGTTTTTAGAATATACATTTTAGTTTATTTCCTACTTATCTTGATGAATTATGCACTCTGTAACACCTTTTGCGTTAGACAGACACTCTGGCACAAGATTGATTTTTAAGATTCAAAAGCTCTCTTAAGATTCATTTTGCATGTTTCTTTGTAGGTAAATCTGTTGTATTATTATAGAATTTGTTTCCTTACCTTAACTGGGTCAGCACTTAAGAATTCCTGGAAGAAAAATAAAATGAGAAAAATTCTCACGTTAATGAATTGTATCTTTGCATTGTTTAGAAAATTTTATTAAGTCTTTTTTTTAACTTTTAATTACATTTTACTTCTTTTTGTTTTAGTTTATGAACGCACTCATTAAATATAGTGTGAATTGAATAAAGCTTTAAAAGAACAAACAATTATAAAATTATCTAAGAGGGATATGTGACTGTGGTAATTTTTGACAATTGTAAAAGGTGCCAGAGCGAAACAAGACAATTTAACTCTTCCCATCTTTTTGTGCCAATTGATTGGCCGAGACTAAAGAAATGCCAATTAAAAATAGTTAAAATTGTTTTTCTCCATTAGAGGTGGGTGTGCATTAACACACTTCAGGCAAATTAAAAAAAAAAAAAAACGGAGTATACCCACTGGCGGTGCAATATGGAGGAACCTGGCTCAAATATAAGCTGGGATTATTTCGAAGCGAATATGTTAATGCTTAAAACAAGGCATTCAATTAATTATTATTATTATTTTTTTTTTTTTGATATGATATCAAGGTTTCACGATGTTGTTTTTTTATGTTTTTATTTATTATTATAACATCATTAAAAATCTTTGCGAAAGCAATTTTTCATTTAATTTTCAAATAAGATTAATTATGCAAAAATTAAAGAAAATAATATTAAAGGATGTTTCGATATTTTTACCCTCATTTAATCACGTTATGAAAGACAAATTTCAAAAATTGTTTATTCATTAGAGAGGTTGCAAAACAGAATCTACTTTAATGATCAAAACTGTTATAAATTTAGAAATTAAAAAAAATTTAAAAATTACCATGAGCTAAATTAAAAGTCAATAATTTTCGGACAGTGTTTTATAAAATTTCTATGGTACCGGGCTACATCGAAGAGTCTTAAGGCCAATATAATTTTGTGGATAGTTCAATTGGTAGTTGTGTTTATTAAGAAAAATGTATACAAATCGGATACAGAAAGACCTCTATAATTCGAGCTAAGGACCTATCCTAATTCGAACCATTGAGGTTTTCAAATTAATGGACACGTTTTTCGCAGCCAATAATTTTAATGAAAAAGCAGTTCAAATCAAAGTTGTTTTAGGTGAAATTACGAAAACCAAAGTTACTTCAGGAAATGAAGGGAATGACAATTTTTTTTTTTTTTTGTTGAAGAATCTTGGGTTAGCTGACTTTTCAATGACCATTAGTTGAATTTTGTGCCATCCATCCTGGTCCATTTCAGCAAGCTAAAAGGGTTACCCTTTCCTTGCCAACCATTCTCTCAAGAGCATTTTTTTTAAAGGAACACTAAATTTATTTTATTTTCTGAGAAAAGTAAGTAAGTAAGGTATCCGGTTTTATGTGTTTGACAAGAAATTGATAGGGACATCGAATATTAAAAACAAAAATATTACTTAATAAGGTAAAATTTTGAATAAAATTATGTTGACCACAATGTTTTTCATTATTTTTTTCAAAATTTTGAGTTTGAAAATTAATTTTTAATTTCAAATAATGCGAGTTAAAAACAAAATAAAAGAACGGAGTCCCGGCTTGACAATGTAAGTGTTGCCGTTGCTTTTTAATGATTTTTTTTTTTCTATTTCAAGTTTTTTCTTTTTTTTAACTGCCGACTTAATATTTAGAAAACGATTTTTGTTAGACTAAGAACCACACAAGTGCTTAGATTTTGATTATTTTTTTTTTAATATGACCTACCATTTAAATATGAACACAATTTACGTTATGCCATTATTTTCAGGCAATTTTTTTATTTTTTTTCAAAATAATATCTACATTAACTAGTGATGAAAAAACGAAAATAGTGGAAAAATAATTCATAGAACAGAAATAAGTATTGACAATAAATAAACTTGTTGATCAATTCGTCATGAAGTAAAATATTTTTTATCAACATTAGTTCTACACCATAATTAATGAAAAAAAATAATTGATATCATTTACTTAGTAATCAAAAAAGAAAAAGTTGATATAATCTAGCTCTATGAAATGGCATCCAGCTGATGTTAAAGTATAAAATTTTGATGCAAGAAAGATTTGCCTCAGCAAATTTATTACACCAATAAAATAAAATTTTATCTCAGGTCTTAAATCTTTCCCTCTGATGCGTTAATACCATAAAAAATAATTTGCATTCATAAAAACTTTGAAAATGGGCAAATAAATCCTGCGTTTTAAAGACCTTGAAAGCCTTAAGCACCCCGGTTTTTCCATTAAAAATTCAATGACAAGAAAAAAAAAAAACTCAACACATTAAATCCCATTGCATGACTGATAAGTGAAAGAGTCTCTTAATTTAAACCACTAAAACTAGGTTAAGATGACTTTTTCTCTTCAATTCAGCAGCAGCAAAAAGCATTAAAGTCTCACAATTAACCAAGTTGCATGTTTGCAGATTTTATTAGCATACGAGTTTATAGAACATCAACTAACTTTAAGATTAAGAAAATAAAAAAAAAAATACTAAAGAATCAAAAAGTATCAACTTCAATCTAAAAGAAGAAATCTTTTTTTTTTTATTTTCAATTTAAATCTCACAGTCCCAGTTAAATTGAGTATGAGTATTATACCTATCTAAAAAGTTGTTAAGCAAAAAAAAAGTTTTATGGGACAACTTTTGTGGGGTGCGTTTATATTTTTAGATTGTTAAGTCCCATAAAAGTCGTTTCTGCAAAAATGTTTGCAATTTAATTACGGCAATCAGAATCGTGTTTCAAAAGGATTTCTTGTTGAGAAGATTCAAATTAAGACACAACTAAGTCAATTTATAGCTTCCTTTGAAAGAAATGTCTTTGGATGTTAGCATTTCTACACAATATGTAGGAACATCAGGACAAAGGACGAAGAAGTGATTTAGTTCCATTATATTGCATCATAGTTTGGATGAGACTGTTACATTTTTAGCATCGGTATATATCTTAAATAGAAATGATATTTTGCTGGTAAGAAAAATATAAATTTGGTGCGAAAGCGTGCCATCTAATAGTAAAGATTTTAGTGAAATAAAAAAATAAAAAAAAGTGATTTTCAGTTTTTCAAGAGTTTTTTTTTAAGAAAAAAAACTTATTTCCTTAAAGTGGTTGGAGAAAAAGATTTAAAAAAGAATGTTGGTGTACATTTCTTCAAACTAAAAAAAATCGCTTAGAAAAGAAACAGCCATAAACTGTTCTCCACCTAAGATTGCCTAAGTCCCCCGGTTCCATTATGATTTATATGAATACTAAGGGCCGATTTTTCAAGCATTAATTCAACGTTCAGTAAACTTTCAGAGCAATTTAGGGAACAAAATTTTCCATTATCCGAAGAAAATACAAAAGTTGTACCTATATGATGTTTAACTATTGCAACTATTGGCCCTTGAGATATTTTCAAAAACCATCAGACTCAAACTAACTCCTTCAATTGAAACGCTTTTCGTCAGGACTATTAAAGATGGTGCTCCTTTTTTTATGCAGTAAATTAAAATGCAAAATTTATTGGGCAACTATAACAGTCATGAACCTGCGCAGGTGTAGACAAAGATAGAGAGGCCCAAACGAGTCTTTCTCTTTTAAGACCAACTTAAAGGCAAAAATAGGTACCTATATGTAATTTTTGTTTTTTCTTGTATTCATTCGTTGTTGCAAACGTCTTGGCTTGACTATGATGACTACTTGAAGAGTGATGTCTTGTTTTGTTGCAACGCCATGTTGCATGACAGCCGCTTGAAGGTAATTTGATGGAGTTATTTGAATATATTAGGAATAGACTGGGAAGTATTTTGCAAAAAAAAAAAAATGAGAATAAGAATAGAATGACGAGCATGGCACATCAGGCAGAAATATAGGGAAGGGAAATTGATGGTTTAAAGAATCTAGAACGTGAGAATATGAGTTATGGAATCACTGAAATAGATCATTGGGCTGTTTTGATGAAGGTGGGTTTTTGAGTTCGACTTTGACTTCAAGTTCTATGGGAAGCCGGTAAGGTACACGTCGACGCAGTCCCCGTCTGTATGTAGGTACGTTGTTATGCTTGGATGATTCGTGAGTTATTTTTCAATTAGCTGAAGCTACTGCAGGGAGTTCTCTGATGATCGAGAAGAACATAGCGACGTGATTTGAAATCTATTGTATAACTTATTTTTCTATACAAAAGGGGGCGAGGAGTAGGGGGGTATACTTAAGTGTTTATATAGATTGTTGGCGTGCAGGCTTTTTTTTTAATGCTAATGACGTAAGTCCGACATTTTAGACTATGTGCGGTGGACAGAATAAGATTGATTTGTCACGATAATTGCATAGTTAAAGGAAAGATACCATGCTGTGTAGAAGAAAATTGAAATTTACCTTAAATGGAAGTTTTTTTTTAAGTTGGTCATTTTGATGTGATTATACTTCACTCAGCAACCTTATTTTTACGTAGTTTTACAGTTTGAGATAGTGATATGTACATGCATTGCATATACATTCAAGCACACTGTTCAAGATATGTACTTCAAACAAATTAAATTAATTCCCTGACAATGTTTTTTTTTTTTAATTTGAAAATCTCATACAATATTCTGACCTAAAATTCTATACAAAAGATATCACCGCTTACGGCGGAATGTAAAACAGCAATTAAGTCTTGTATGATATCTCTTATCTCTATATATATAAAACAAAGTCAGGTAAGTTACACCATTTATAACTCTAGAACGGCTGGACTGATTTTGATGATCTCTGTTTTGTTGGATTCGTCTCCGCCCCGAATAACAAAATAAATATTGAAACATCGGAAAGATTCACAACAAGAAAATATTAATCTAGAAAGATATCCAAATATGTACATAGAAAATACTCGAATAGAAATGTAAACATAAATATAAAGAGCAAATGACATCTGTCACTTTGACACCAGCCACTTTGACATCTGTCATTTTGGTATCACTTTGAAATCTGTCAAATGGTGCACAAATGCGCATTCGACGGTGTTCACATTGGACTTACTCCTTGGATTTTTTTTGACGTATATTTACTTTTTCTCGTTCCCACTTTATGGTGAGAAAGAGATGGACAAGTGAGGCAGGATTTTTTAAATTTTTTTAAAAACTTGTGGATATTTTTGTGGCATCTATTTTCTCAGTATTTAGTTTTTGTTTGGCACTGAAATACTACAGAATCCAAGTTTTTTCAATTGGAAAACTATTTATTTAGTGAAATATGTATTTTGTGATTGAAAAAATTCTAATTAAATTCTCCGGCGAGTAAAAATTTGTGTTTTGTTTTAAGGACTACTGAACGTCAGAGTGAATCGGTTGTGTGTATCTGAACACGAGCTGACTGACTTATGCCAAAAAAAAATCGTAAATCTGAATTCAATGTGAAGCACTTGAAAGAACATTGAAAAATCTTCGCAATGATTCGAGATGTTTTGAAGGTGCAATAATTTTACTGTCAGTCATTCGAAGTTCGATTGCTGCCGATGAAATAAACGCTTGCTTTAAATCATGTTTGCTGGCAGCAAACATGAGAGTTGTATTGCTGAACGATCCATCCGAATTTTCGAAATTTTGTCTCATCGAAAGACGAATTTAACAACAAAATATTCCCGAACATCATTTTAAACTACAAAAATAACGAATGGTTGAGTGAGCGAACAATTTTAGCGGCTTCGAATAAAAATTAGGATGACTTAAACTTTGTAATTGAGAATCAAATCGTTGGTACTCTGCATTCATTTAAATCCATTGACTGTGTTACAAACGAATACGAACCCACCAACTATATTCAACTGACATTTTCAACTCCTTGCCTGGCTAACCACCGCACAATTTACAACTAAAGGTGAGCTTGGTAGTTATGCTTCGAAATCTAAACCAACCAAAACTATGCAATGGAACGCGTTTGGTGATAAGAAAACTGATGATCGATGTGATTCACGCGACTATACTTGAAAGGAAAATTCAAAGGTAAGGAAGTTCTCATTCCGAGGATTCCGATGATCACAACCGATATGCCCTTTGAGTTTAAACGAATTCAATTACCGATTCGTCTTGCATTCACTATGACGATTAATGAAATGAAATTCGCTTTATTTGTTCCTGCACCTAATAACAAAACTATTGAACTTAATAATTTTTTTTTATTATTATTTTAGGCGGTTCGCCGGTTCAGCTAGTAAATTCATATATTTTAAAATTTCCGCAACGATGGTGATATCTTTGTCATCTAGGTATTAAAATATTTGAAAGTTTATTTGATGATTGAAAACTGGGTCTAAAATTATTTACAAAATTCTTTATGTGCGGAAAGTATAAAACCTTGAATATTTTCCCACTGACTGGCTCAAATCAGGCTGAGAAGAAAAATTCCTAAAAGTCCTTAACTGATTTCATGAATAAACACCATTGCTTTTTCTATTTGTTTTTGTTTGACATCATTACAAAAACACTTAAACACTTGATAATCACAAGTTCCATCATTATTTATACAAATGCATTGTCAATGAGTTTTTCAATATACAAAAAAAAAAAAAAAAAAAAAAATCAGATAACAAACAAGAATCAAACGAACACAATTGATAACTCTCGCACCCTCACCTTATTACCACAAACAGATTCCACAATTCATCGTTAATCATCAACAACAATTATAATAACAACAAACAAAAAAAAGAAGAAATCAATAAAATTCAATTGATTCATAAAAAAAACAACAAACAAACAACTTCGTGTAATAATTCCCAACTGATTATCCGGAATTATCGAAAAAACCGCACAACTCCATTCCGATCTTTCAATCTTAAGCCGAAACACAAAGAATTGGGTCAAAACATTCGTTGGCTTGGCTGTGTATAGTGGTAAATAGTTGTTTTGAACACAAAATCGATGGAACTATCCATCCCATTCATAGTATGGTGAAGCTTAAAGTCGATGCTATGGCGCATATGACCAAGACCATTAGGCCATTACCACTTTGTTGTTGTTGTTGTTGTTGTTGTTGTTATTGGTTTTGTTGGTTGGTCGACCCACAAACACCGAATGGCCAGCATCGGCATCGACTTCAGCACCAAACCAATGCCGATTCTTTGATCAAGAATTTCTGATAAGTTACGGTCGTATGTTGCAAGTGCGTTCAGAAAACCACACCTGTGTTGTATATGATAATATGCGTCTGATACTTCTTTCTTCTTCTTATCTCTCAACATGATGATGGAGTTTGTAACAGGGTTGCCAAAACAGATTTGTTTTTACCTCTAATTAAATATTTTTTTATTATTTATACATATAGGTATATTCGTGGCCTTGTTTTAATTTAAACAAATTAAGACTTCTATAATAGCCAACGATAAGTCTTAATTTGTTTAAATTCTGATTAGCAGTTAGCCTAAATTCGATGGAAAATTAAAGCCTTTTTGAAATTTCAATTAAAAACTATTTTTTCAAAAAAAAAAAGACTCATACTTTTCTAAATGTTATATATTCGAAAATAAAAAAAAATCGATGCTATATTTTTATTGGAGTCCTTAAAAAACCTGGCAACCATGGCTTAAATGGTAGTAAATATGTGCGGTCTGCTATTGACCTGTTGCGTAGAACAGGTATTAAAACACAAACACACAGATGCATATACTATATGTACATATGGACTTTGAGGGCATATTATTTATTTTTCCGTTATATTGTGGCGTAATGGCCCGATCGACCGCGAGTGTGTTTCATGAAAGACTAAGAGAAGAAAAATAGTCATTTCCAGTTTTCTTCGATTTTGTTGTTGTTCTATCTATCTGTAAGATGGTTAACAACAACGTATCTTTTCCACTATGCTACCAATAACAACCTCGTGCGCGCTAGTATGCCTATAGTATCAACCAGATCTTGAGGTCATAGATGTTTTTTTTTTTTTTATATTTACCGTGTGTCTTGGAGCTCTAGTAAAATGGAATTCCAATATCACATTGTCTATGGACCTATTCACAAGTAAAGTTCTTAAAGAATTATTGCCCAGTTAGATTGAAAACAACGTTGCACTTGACCGTTTATTGCCTAACGATGATGATTTCCTTGTGATATGGAACACATATCTGTACCTTTTTGCCGTATATTATTGCATTATGTAGAGTATAAAATATATTTATAAAAATCTCTTAGATACATTCGAATTGATTTGCACCAAAATGACAGAATCCATGTGGGCTCTAAAACGGTAGGTAGACGTGGTAACATGTGGAAAATAGCAACATGGGCGTATATATAAAATTTCGTATCGTCTTTGGATTATTTGATATGCCACAGGGGTCTAGGTTAGGTGCTTTGCTACTTAATTGCTCTGTCAGAAAATTTTCTCTGAGTTGGTGTGATTGGTTTCTTTTTTGTTGTTGTTGTTGTTGTTAATTTTGTATTGGAATGTTGTTTGTGCAAATTCTAATAGTTAACCAAGGTGTCAGAATACTCAGAATGTGGTTTGGAGTTTCTTGGTATTTATTTATCTTATTTTTATTTTTGTGAGAAGCAGAACAGACGATGGACATTCTTTTCATATTTCAAGTGGGTTTTGGTCGGTGATTGGTTTTCTTTCTACATGATTAATCTCCAGGCATTTATGTATTAAATTGGGTTTAGTTTAAAACATTACTTAAAGTCCTTAAATCAAAAAAGTTTAATGAGGTTTCGATTTATTTTTCCTAAAGATGAATTATATCATATGCTTTGAGTGTTATTAATAAAGTATAGTGCATTTTGCAATTTATTAGAAAGATCAATGTTAACGATTGATTGAAGATTATTTAAGGCATATGACCTCTGGGATTGTCCCTGCCCAGGGCTTGTTATTGAGGTGTCATTTGATAGGGTAAAGACGGGGGATATGACACCCATTTTTTGTTTTTCTTTATTACTTGAAAAATAAAAAAGATTTTTATTTTAAACAAAAAAGATTTTATTCTTTAACCAATTTGATATTTGATATTTTGATATTTTATTGAGTGAAATAAACAACATTTACAAAGATTACAAAGAGTATCTTGAATGACGCAAATGTGATCAATATAATTAGTTTGACAAAGAAATATTAAAAAAAATTGAAAGAAAAGAAAATTTTAGTTTAAATCAAGTCAAATTGAAAAAGTATAATTAAGTATAGAAAATATAAGATAAAAACGAAGTTTAACAATGTAAGAAAAGTATATAACAATAAGTTATCAGTAATAATAATACAAAATTAAATTTTAATATAAAATTAAGCAATTTAAAAGCCCTAACACCTATAGTTGCCAGCCAAGTAAGAAAATAGAGTACCACTAAAACTATCAGCAAAACAGAGTCTTCTTATGCCAAGAGGGAGAGAGTTCCATAAGCGAATAGCATAAACAAAAAATTGCCGCTCGGTAGTAATGCATGAAGCACGCGGTGGAGTTATTATAAAAGTACGGGATGAATTTGAAAAAGCTAATTTGTTGTAAAGATATTCTGGTTTTTGGGAGATTATGACTTTATTAAGGTATTTTATGGCACAGTAATCTAAATATTTATCTAACGACAAACCTAGAATATTGGTTTTGTATCTGGATATATGATCCTGGCGCTTTAAACCATACACGTAACGGGTAACATTATTAAAGGCGACGTTTAGTTTTCTTCTGGACTCAGCACTGCAGTACATTGAAACTTCACATCCGTAAGATAAAATTGGCACAATTAGAGATTTCACCAACATTAATCTTGTTTTAACAGGAGTATATGTCTGTGACATAAATAAGTTACGTAGACAACCATATATTTTACCTACTGTAGTACAAGTATGAAGATCCCACTTGAGGTTCCTATCAAAGCAGAGTCCCAGATTCTTAACCTTATCAGCGAATTCCAAGTGCTCACTTCCAAGATATATATTGGAAAACCCACTCGAGTTTAAGTTATTTTTAGATATTAGAATGCATTTAGATTTTTTTGGGTTCAAACAAAGATCATTACTTTTGGACCACTGATAAATACTTTCAAGGTCGTAATTGAATTTAAAAATAGCGTCCTCGATAAGTCCTGTTTTGCAACTGAGATACAACTGCACATCATCGGCGTACATGTGCGCAGAAGAGTACGTTATACTGCCTGGAAGGTCGTTGATGAACATAGAGAATAAGAGAGGGCCCAAAATAGATCCTTGGGGAACACCCATTAATGTATAGTTAAAATTCGACTTAGCAGTATTTGTCACTATGCATTGTTTTCTACTAGACAGGTAAGATTTAACCAATAAGGCTGCCGAAGAAGAAAATTCAAATTGAGACAATAGTTTTGACACAAGTTTTGAATGATTTACCGTGTCGAAAGCTTTGGAAAAGTCCAAAAGAGCCAACAGCGAGATTTGATCTTTATCGATTGCTAATCTTAAATCGTCTGTTACTTTTATCAGTGCTGAAGTACAACTGTGTTGTTTTCGAAATCCTGATTGGTGTATACAAAGTAAGGAATGCTGTTGGAGATGGGAAGATATTTGGATATGGACAATTTTCTCAAAGGCTTTTGACAGAAATGGTAATATGGCAATAGGACGAAATTCAGGAAGTTGTGAAGTTCCCTTACTCTTTGGTATTGGTATTATCTTAGCGGTTTTCCAAACATTAGGAAAGCAGGATGTCATTAAGACAGTATTGAAGAGGTGGGTTAGTACTGGAAGAATTCTGGGTAATATTATTTTAATAAATATAGGATGTATGTCATCAAGGCCTGGTGATTTAGATTTAACATTCAGAACTGCCTTTACAACGTCTGACTGCTCAACCCGATGAAATTCAAAACCAACGACATTGGGTAACGTACTTGCAGTACTCACGTTTATGGATGGCCCCGCAGGACATTCCACAAATTTTTTGTTGAGGTCATTCAGATCAACGCCTGAGAAATCGTAGTCATCTTGGTTTCCAATTCCAATACCTCGGATATTTTTCCACAGGGTCTTTGACGGTAAACTACTATTTAGATGTTTCTTATAAAAATCACGCTTAGCCTTACGTATTTTGAAATTAACGACATTCCTTAGTACGCGAAATTCATCATAGATCTCTGGCAACCTAAATCGCTTCCATCTCCTAAATGCCAAGTCTCGTCTATTTGTGAGCTCAACAATTTCCGAAGTAAACCAAGATATAACAGAATTTTTAATAAATTTAGTTTTAATAGGAACATGTGTATTATACAAGTTGAGAATAACGTTATTAAACATATCTGCTTTCCCATCGGATGAAGGATTATCATACAAACTTTGCCAATTTAACCTTTCAAGATCAGCTTGAAGTAAATTAGCATTTATTGATTTGAAATTTCTATAAGAGATTAGACGAGGAGCAGTGGAGAAAGAAATTTTGAAAGTTGCAAATAATAGATCATGCTTGGAAAACATAGGAGCCGAAACTTGATTGAAAAAAACATCACTTCTAGTGTTTGAAAAAAATAAGTCAATTAAAGAACTATTTGAGTAAGTAAAATGAGTTGGAACCAACGAATTTATTAGATTTAGACTAAGTGATTTCATGTTGTTCAAAAATGAAGTAGCATATACTTTATTTAAAACATTACAATTAAAATCGCCACAAACAATAACGTCGGAGAAAGAAGTTGATATATTTTCGAGCAGTGAATAGAGAGGTGACATATCTATTTGATTGTTTGGCCGGTAATATACACCCAAAAGGGTCTTACTTTTATCACCAAGAATCGAAACAAAGCAATACTGCGTTAAACTTTCCGGAGGGGAGGATAAAACTAAATTACATTTTATACCTGTACGAACGTATATGGCAGTACCAGAACCAATCCTATCATATCTGTCACCACGAAATAGCCTAAAACCACTCATATCATAGATAAAATTTTGAACATTAGGTTTAAACCAGGTTTCTGAGACACACACTATGTCTACATCAGAGTCAACAAATAGCTTTCTAAATTTATCCATTTTACAGAACAAACTCTGTGCATTAATATGACATATACGTAGTCCATCACACTGTTTACAAAATATATTGATTAGGGTGCGCAAATTTGTATTTACGTCATCGCTACTGGAAAATCTTTGACTCATGAAAAAAATAATATAATGTAGAAAGTAAACATAAAAGCTTCCCCTAAGGCAACCGACTCTGAAACAAGTGAAAAGTAAAACAACCCATTTAGAAACTGGCAGGCAACAATGATAGGCAAAAGGGAGCTATGCAACAAAAAGATCACATATTTAAAATTATAGATACAGAACATAAATATAGCAATAATTATTTTATGTACATTAAATAAATTAAATAAATTAAATAAATTATGATGGGACAAGCTTAGGATGCCCATAGCTAAAAGCAAAAACAGCTTACGTTGTTTGAGAGTTGTTGTCATCTTTACTTGTGGTCGCAACTAGCTGGTCCAAGTCAGATTGGTGATCGATACGAAAAGCTTTTTCAGTTTGTATCAAACGTACATATATATAACCATTTCGGGTAAAAACAGATGTAAGTTTATTTGGGGTTTGTCTCTTCAGTTGAAAAGCTTTTTGGAGAATTTTGCGATTGTGTGACGTGAGGCTCTCATTAAGATAAATTCGGCTGTCAGAATTCATTCCCAGATGGCGGAGACAAATTGATTGTTTTGATTTTATATACAATTCATTAATTGATTTAAATAAAGTGATTTTATCAGCGACCGATGCAAATTTAATGACTATGGCAGTGTCTTTTGAGTTGTTGTTTGGTTTGATTCGGAAAATATGTTTTGGAGTTGATATTTGAGGGCAATTGACAGCTGTACACAATGAACTGAAGATGTTGGCAACATTTTCATCTGCAATGCGTGGTACTCCATATAACAAAGCATCAGCTGCAATTTGTTGTCGGTGCATACGATCAAGAGCTCCTTGCAGTTCAGATATTTCAGCGTTTTTTTGTGTTGTTTCAATTGTTTTTGCCGATGTTTGGTTCACACTTTGATTTTCAAGTTCGTCAACTCTGATTGTTAGCATGGATAAGCTGTTGGTGACTTCTTCTAAACGGGCATTGAAGTCGAGGACAATTTTGTCCAGCTTATCAGATAACTCTTTGCTAACATTCATAAAAAGTGATTTTAGTTCTGATGTGCAATCACTTATTTGTTTATTTAGTCGACATTCAAGAGATTTGAGCATCTTTTCCCCTGTGACAGGCTGTACCACATTTGCCAATTGTTGTTGTGCGGTTGACGATCTCAGACCTCGTGGTGATGCTTTATGAGCTGACATTTTCTTTGCAAGAACTTCTTAATCAGAATTTATTTATTTTAATTTTCAATAAAAACAAAGTGTCTTAGCACAATTTTATACTTAATTTAAAGCGCGTCAACTAAAGATTAATTAAAGCCACTTTTCGAGAAATTAGGTTGGTTAATAAATGGAATTTGCTTGTATTAAGTTGCGACACGTTTTGTTTAGCGTTAATCACTTTCCACCATTTTACTTTCTTTATTCTTTAAAAAGTAGGAACATAAGTTAAATACATAGGTTATTTAATATACATATATTTTTGTAAAAACAAAAAACATTGAAAAAAAGCGATACAAAAAAATGGAGGGTGATATGGCACCTGCTGCAGGGTGATATGGCACTCTAGTTTTTTATAGTTGTTCTGGCCATATTTGTTGTATGTAGGTATTGTTGAATGAGATGTGCATGAATCGTGAAACAAATAGGCTATTATGCTCATAAACCACTCATCCGGTTTTGTTGTCACAGCATTATTCTCGCAATAGCACAAATTTTCTGCCTCAAATCTTTAAGTCCATCTGATTCGTCATAGAAGGAGATGCTTTAGTCCTATTAATTACTGACGTCATAGCCATCGTTGGTACTCTTTTTGAGATATATTGGTTTTTTAAGAACCCTTTCAGTGAAAATTTGGTACAAAACTAGGAGCGGGGGAAATTGCTCCGGTGCCATATATCCCGATATTGCGAGGTGCCATATCCCCCTTTTGGCATTACTTCTGCTTTTCCAAATAACACGAATAAACACGCTTTGTTATTTCAATAAACAGATAAAAGAGTTCACGGTTAACTGTTCTTTTTTTTGTTCATATGAACACCTGGCGTCAAATACTTTCGTAGCTACACGTATATCAGTGACACACAAAAAAAACTTTTTGCTTCAAATACTCATAATTTTTTTTTTTATTCGGTTTTAAATAAAATCTTTTAAGGGCTTCCGCGATTCTGAATAGACACAATAAGAGCTTACGTAATTCTGAATGGTAATTTGTTCTTTTTGTTTCGAAAAGAAGTCATTCAGTGGGATATATTTAAAGGGTGCCATATCACCAGTGGTGCCATATCACCCGACTTTAACCTTTAATTTTTTGAGCATATGTGTGTATAATGTGCATTGTTGTTAGTTTCCCAGCATTAACAAGCGACTTTATGTAGCGACGTCTTGAGACGTGCCAAATAACACGGTCAATATATACCCATTGAAATTTTCTAATTATGAGTCTTGATTCAATGGTCTTGAAAACCGCGTATTTAAATTATATATAACTAAATTTCAGTTCTCTTAAATTAATTCCATAAACAGCATTCAAAAAATAGTAGTTAGTTATTCCTCCATGTTTTAAAAAAAAATTTATTTATCGACTTAGGCTCAAACCTCATGTGTATTGACTATGGAGTTCCTTGTTTTTCTAACACCTCCAGCAATAATGGGTCAAATATTTTCACAGTTCCTTACAATATTTTTTTTTTGTTCTAACACGACTTACACCTCTTTGACTTTAACTTTCCTCCAAGTTGAAAAAGAGTGTCACCTCAGGACCGAACAACAACAAAAAATTAAATTCATTTTGGTCTAAGCGATATATAAAAAAAAAAAAACTCACAGCCAATTTTTATGTAAATGACCTCGAAAATAACTTCTTTGTTGCCAAAAGATCGGGGGCTGTCTGTTTTTGCGACACGATTCATCGACGATGTTGACTTTATCGGACCCTGACGAGTATATAAAAATAAAAAAAAAAAACACCAAACAAAAAGAATCCACCTCCTCTTAACTTTCCCATGTTATCCCAGTTAACATATATGATATCCGCAACAACTTGATACAAGAATTATAAAGACATCATTATATGGTTTGGTTGTTTTTTTTGTTGTTGTATAGACTTCTTCTGCCTTTAAGACTTCGGTCGCAACCTTTTTCTTCTTCGGTCTATAGGTCTTTCTGTCTATATCTGTTGGTTTCTCTAGACTAAACGATTTGTGAACCCAGCTTGCAATGTAAACATATACGAAATGGAAAAAAAAAAATATAAATCAAGACACTCGCAGAAGTCGTGCACGAAGGGAAGAAACACTCTCGACTTTTGTCGTCATCAATTGCTGAATTAGATCCCATTTGGAATACAAAAAGAGGAGAAGGGTGCCAAAGCCCCCGATTTTTGTGTATAGAGGTTTGTGTATTTATGTGCAAACGAATAGAAAAGTCAATGTGAGGAGTCTTCATTTGGAAGAAGAGGTCGGCCTTAACCCTCTGCCCCTTTCCCCTCCCCTAAAAATAAGTACAACAACAACCGAAAATCTCATGTTTACTCAAATTGAATTGTGTGTGAAAAGAAGAAGAGATGCAGTCTCGCCTCAATGGCCATATAGTAGTGGGAAACTATTTGGTCGCCCCATTATCCATCCATATAAAAAAGCCTAACCTAGCCTAAGCCTCGGTCTGTGTCTCAACTCCAGCATGAGTATATATATGTAGGTACCTTACCTACAGAGAAAAACAAACTTAACGAAATAGGACACAAGTTGATCACGTTTTTGGCGTCCAATACTACACAATCGGACATGAAACATGACTCACATTTGTTTACAGGGGGGATTTGTGCTGATGCTCTTCTATATAGTGAATCTCAAATCTTAACTCAAAAAAAAAACCTTAAAGTCGCACGACATTTTCAAGTTAAATGGTCAAAATGAGAGAAGTATAAATGCGAATGCGGAGATGTCGATGGTGGGACAGTAAATGTGTTGTGTATATCTGAAGAATAATTCATGTTGAAGCTAGAAAAGATAACCTAAGTCCTGCCTGTGTTTTGAGATGTCGCCGCCGTCTTCTTCGTTTCTATTTCTATGAGTTTATCTTTGGGAAAATTTTAATGATTATTTGGGGTAATTAGGATGGGACATGGCACACAAAGACTTTGGGTAATGGAGACAACACGTTTGCATTTCGATGTCTTCAATTTTTTAGATTTATTTTTAGATTTGAACTTTTTTATTTAGTTTTTTTAGTTTGACTTAAATTTCTATACTATGTCCAACAAAGATTGTCAGTACAGGCAGAAAATATTACGGTCAAACTAAACGCTGTGTGAGAACGAGATTCAAAGAACATATGAATTACATTAAAAACAACGAGCCAAGAAAATCTGCTTTTGCAATTAATGCAATACAAGAACAACATTTATCAACAACAATTGCTAGTGTGCGGCTCTTAAAACGCGTGAACGATAGCCGGAGACTGGATGCGTACGAGAGCCTATATACATCCACAGAAATGCAGAAGCTTTGAATGCCGATATGGGCAATATAGAGTCTAGCTGGTTCGACCTGTAATAATAAAAATGTTTTTGCAATTTTGATTTTTTCCTTTTCCTTCTCTTTCTCACTTAATTAAAATGATTTGTTTTTGTTTTTATACATAAAGGAGTTTATTAAATGTAATTCCTTAATTGTATTGTCCTTTTTTTTTATTATTTGACATATCATGTATGCATATGTATTAGGTATGCAATTTTCTATATGTTTGTATTAAAGAAAATTTCCCTCAGTCGTGTTGCTGATGATGGCTAGTAGACTAGCCGAAATGCACCCAAGCCTTTGATTTAAATTTTTATAAAATTAAATAATTATCTTTTAATAAATAAATTGAAATCCATGTATGTGATCTGAAAATATTGGTGGTTTAATTTAAATTTCAATAAATGAGATGAAAATATCCTATCTTCCCTGTACTGACAATTTTTGTTGAACAGAGTATGGTAGCGCTAAGATCATATTGATAAAAAGTGATATCCAATATCAGGTTAAAACTTAGATTTGGAGCCTGTAGCACATTTGAAATTTTGGTATTTAAGCCCAAATATCTCACTGCACACTAACTTGAATGAGTGGCACTTAAGTCTCCCATGTTGTTGATTTAAGTGCCACTTACTCAGGCTATGAAACGATCCTAAAGTCCCAATATGGGAAACTTAAGTGACACTTATTCCTGTGAGTATGCATCACTGTAAAACTGGTCATAATATTTTTCATTGTCTTTGGAAGTTTTTATATTTCAATAGGCTTTAGAGCTTAATATACCCCAAAAGAAAGACTTCATAATGGCCATTCATTGTGAAAAATAACATAAACACAGGGTGTCTAGTAAATACTGGATAACCTTGTAGCTAGTCATAGAAGGTCTTAAGACCTTTCAGAAAAAAAAAAAAAAAATATAAAAGAAAATATTTCCCATGTGCGGTTTTCTTTGAATATTTTTTTTTTTTCTGTTAAGTTTCAAAAATTACGATTTTCCTCAAATATCTTAACACTACCGCCCTGCCAATGAATGGCCTGTCGTTTTTTTTGTCACCAAAGGTTGACCACCTCTAAAAAAATAAAAAGTGGTAAATTACTTTAAAAAGTGGGCTGTTCAATGTATTTTCAAAATGATACAACATTATGTTTGTGGCTACAGTAATAATAAAATAATAAAATTTTCTGTTAATCTATAAAAGGAGCCTTTCCCCAATATTCTGAAATGTTTTTAAAAAGTTGTTCCAAAGTTTTGCTAAGGCCCTTCAAAGTTTTCAGTTAAGGAAAAGTCTAGACATGGGATACTCTAAAGGCCCTCGGTATTCTTCCTATCCCGTCAGAAATACCTCTTTATATTTGTTATAATATTAACGAGCTGTCAAAAAAAAAAGATTCAATAATCTTTATATTAAAATGACAATAAATTTTGATGCATGTTTGTAGTGTCTTAATTTTGGTTCTATTCGATTAAAATTTAAAAAAGAAGAAGTCCTTAAATCATGTGTCATATTTATGACTATATTTGCAACAAAATAAAAGGAAATTCTTTATGCCAGTTCTACAAACGTGGTGTAAGATTATTTAAAAATTAACGCTGGTTTAAGGATGTGACTGTTACCACATACTTGAACCATCAGTTAATCCGCCGAAATCAGACAGTTAAAACTGATGAACCAAGATTTATATAGTTGTACAACTGGAACTGGTTCTTAAACAAAGGGATTTGTCAATTCCTTACAAGAAGCAGGTATACCTGTTAACAGAACATTTATCGGTTTTTAGATGGCCAAGGCTGGGATTGTATTCCAAAATCTTTTAATAACAGATCAGTGAACTAACTATTACGCCACGGGCTACTTGATTTTACTTTTCTTATTCTCTGAATGCTTAGTTAAAATTTCAGACATTTTTCCACGTTCCGTAATCAATTTACACTTTTACAGTTCACAGGGCTTAACGAGCCATTTCAGCTTCAAATTAAATGTCCTCATTTAGTGCAGCTAACCAAATGTCATAAATTGGCTCCCATGTAAATTCAATTATTGAATAAGAAAGAAAATTACTTCGCATTGCAAACAAGCCAATTACCAATCAATAAATAAATACCATTATTGATCGTCAGTAACTGTTACAAATCTATTCACCCCCTCGAGACATACAAATTCCGATCTCGTTATTTTTATTTTTTTCTTAATCCTCAAGGAAATCAATTTCCCAATTAAAAGATCATTGTAGGAGTTGTTCTTCATAGGACAAAAAAAATATCCAACTAACTAAAAATATATTACCACCATACCCAATCAAAAAACCAACAAAGTTCTTAGTACATAAAGCAGTTTTTAATAAATTAAAAAAAAAAAAACTCAAATTTATTATCCTGCGTAAGAATTTTCAATTAAATTCAATCACTCATGCACGTTATGAGAGCCATTCCAGACGGAAAAATCCTCAGCAAAATAACCAAAGGCGGTTTTTTGTAATTCAGATAATTAATTGCATAACAATTAATCAACAAAAAAAAACAAGATTAAAATTCACTCGAAGAAAATTTGTCTAATTTTTAAACGATTTTAACTAATTTATCATTCAACCAGCCAGGCGCTGGTTAAAAAAAAAATGCAATTTCCCAGCTCAATAGGAAGCATCATTATAAAATCTCCGACCACCAAGAATTCTAATAATTTTAATTCTTGACCATAATATAAAGACATTGAAGTGGAAAACTAATCAAAAGGAGCTACCAGAGTGCTATCCTTGGAATTGAAATTAAAATTCAGCTAGAAAAAAAATTTTTAAATTCAATTTGAATGAAGGCCTATTTAAAATAAAAAAGAAGAAGCTTTGATATGTGTGCACTTGAATGGGGTCTATTGCGATGCTGTGCGGTGGCGCGCCGGCGAAAAAGATCTAGAAATACCAGTTGCTGGAAAGAAATTCGATGGTCGAATGAGATACTCAACTTCATCCACCAGAAGCGATCGGTAAAGGAGGTACAGTAGATTTGAATATTCGCTAACAAGGATGTAGCAGTGTGGTTATAGGACTAGTTTTTTTTTTTGGTTAGTATGCTTTGAAAGAAACTCTTCAGTGATGAGATAAAACGGTGTCCCCTTTTTTTTTTTGCCACTTTCTATAGGAGGGGGTCTTCCGTGTGTTTTTTTTTTATTTTTATATTTTCTTACCCCAACGAAATTTCTTTAGTCTCGGATTTAGTCTCGGTTTTAACAAGGTCGGATTTTGACATGTATGATCCTCTTCGTAAGGTAACATAACTTGGTGTCAGTCTTTAAATTCTATAATATTCCTGCCTTTGTGATTTTCTTACCTAAAATTAGTTCTCCATTAAATTTCTTAGACATTTCTAACAGGTCTGAACTGTCATTTTTAGCAAAAATGAAATAATATGCTTCTTTCACGGCCACTGCCTCTTGCGAAGAAGAAGAAGTGCAAAACCCTCCAAGAGTATCCCTTGTCATGATGCCTCTCATTTTAGTCGTTAGAATTCGGCAGAAAATTGTAGGTTCCTTGCATTCCTGTCGACTTAAAAGTCCGCATACAGAAATGGTTGAAAGTTGTCACTAGGCCCTGGTTCTTTACGAGCTGTCGTTCCCCAAAATGTATATATTAATTTACATATCTTAATTTACAAAAATTGTTCCGAACTAACACCTACTACATAAGTTCTGTGTTTTTATAGAACACAATATCCTTCAATATAAGAAATCAGTTCCTTAATATTTTATGTTTTAGTTTTCTGATCCTATGAATTGTGTTTATATATTTTCCGACTTTGAAAGAAATCGAAAAATTATGACTTTAAAAATTTTCTTAAACAAAATTAAATTTTATAATCGTAGAGCAGTCAGTAAAAAACTCTAAACTTTAAGGGCCCTTAAACAAGACAATACAATTCATTGTAAATAATCCGCCACTGACTACATGGGTTCTTGAGCATAGTTCAAAAGTGTGTTCTACTTATGTTCTAAGCGCGAGTGCGCGCGTTCTATAAACGTTCTGGGTGAACTTCTATACTGAAACTAAGCTAGAAAAGATACGATATTATATTTATTTGCCAGCCAAGTGGTTAGGATGCCTAATCGTGGTGTTTTATTGAGGATATCAAGATGTTGCATGCTTCGGTTGCATTCCAGTTTGTGACAATCCTGTTAGGCTCGTTTTTTTTGTTTTTTTTGTTTTTTTGTTTTGTGGTTACTACTGTCACACAGTGCTGCTGTTGGTGGTGTTGTTGTTGTTGTTTTTGATGGACTTAGTTTTATGAAGAAAAGAGATTCATCTATTTCAAGTTGCAGGTTACAAGTTATGTTGTGATGTGTTTACTGAGTTATATTAAATTTTCTTAAAATATTTGCATAAGACTTCATGTATTAAGATACAGTTAAGCATTAGAATCACGAATAGAATATTATATAGGCTGACACATTCCTTCTGATTTATGTTTAAACAAGATAAATGCTTAAAGAAATGTCTGCAAAATTTCATGGTTGATTCATTGAAACTGATATGAACTTTTTTCTTTGACATACTTTGGCTTGGTATCAATATCGAAAGCAATGGGATTTAATCTAAAAAAAAAACTTGCGATGAAAAGCCATTTAACCCATGTCTTCATTAAAAATAAATAAAATAATATAACGTGGTCTGGATTAAGTTCATATAAACTCGGTTTTAAGAAAAAAAAACACTTATTCTCTCAACAAAAAACTAATTCTTGTCAGAAATTTTACTATTTTTATTCGGTTTTGGTGTTTTTGAAGAGCTGTATCGCTGTTAAAAACACTCAATTGAGACGATTTTTTTGAAATTTCTTTTAAGTAGGTAAGGTAACGTCATTTCGCAATCAGAAAAAATAACGAACCAAATAAGTTTTATAATTTTGGGAATAGTCCACGGGGTTGGAAGAAATGTTTTTAATTTTACCAATGTCTCATTATCAGCTAACTTGTTTATTCAACAATGCATGTCTTAGCAACTAATTTTGGCAAACATTTAAACCAAAACCGAAATACAGTTCTTCAAAAAGCACTAAAAGAGCTAAAATTTGTTCCTATAATTTTGGGCTTCGTGAAGTAGATTTCTAATGAAATAACCTCCCAAACCAAAAATTAAATAACTCCTAAAAATGTTTTCTTTTGTTTTTTAAGTACCCAAGTTCAAGACGTCAAGACGTAAATATTTACAATGCATATGCGCTGTAGATTTTATTAAGAGTCGGTATTCATCGAAAAAAAAATTGTGTCTTAGAAAGGTAAGACAGCATCTAACTGATGAGCCCAACTGTCGTGCCTGGGCGAAACGCATGGACTAAAGGTCGCAAAAATCTTACATTTGAATTTAATTTAATACAGTCCACTAAAACAATAACAAAAATAATTTTCTTTTATTTTTGTTTATTCTCTTCTTCGTAAATATTTTCGAAACTTTAAAAGATGACACAACAATTTATGTGTTGATTACCCAATAAATTTAAACTTACTAGAATTGACTTTAAAGTACATTGAAATACAAAAATACTTAAAATTAAAATAAATACAAAAAATATTCCATAGTTTTTCTTCATCAACCCATCAAACAAAAGAGCTGATCTCAAAACTCGATTTATAATCTCGCAGTAAAATTATACTCTCAACGATTAAAATTATTGATTGTGTTTTAATGAACCATTTATTTAAGGAATAAATTACCCTGAAAAATCCTATACTCATTCATATATGCTTTGAACGATTCGTTATACTTAATCGTTTTCCTATAGAATGTTTTAATTTGCTCCCCTTCGTTTTGAAATAAAATGCAGCTTATTAAATTAACGATTCTCTGCCTCAAAACAAATCTCCTTGTAAGAAAGCAAATCTTGAAGAAAGTAAAATATTTAAATAATATTGTTATATGCTTTTCGTGAGTATACAATTCTCTGAATTGCGGCTATAAAAATACTCAAATAGTGATAAATTGATGGTTGAAATGAAAAATGAATAAAAATGTTCTGATTTTGAAATAATTTTTCGCTTAAGGCTGTACTTTTATTCTGGTTAAACATTCTAGAAATCTTTCTATATGACCATTTTATCTTTTATACGAGCCATCAGCTATATTATTATTATATAAGATTTCGTTATAAAAATGCATAGCGGTTGCTGTTTCCTCAAAATAATTTGCAACAAAATAAGGAGTCCCTCTCATATAACAGGTTTAAACAAAGATAATTTTATAGGTTTTTTCCCACAATTTTTGCAAAAGCAGCAAAAAATTGCGCTCTTTAGAGGAAAAGAAAAAAAAAACTCCATAAAAGGACCTTGTCCAACCCACTTTAATTTCAACGGAAGTGCTCATCTCTCGACCTCAATATTTTTTTTTTCCTTCACTCACTCTGCACCACATCTATTACCAGCTTCTTGTACTTTTATGGCTGAACAAACAAAGTATAGTGAGTGCTGAATCAAAAAAAAAAATCCTACCGTTTACCGCAGCATACCACATCGACCATGAAAGAGAAGTTAATAATTTTGTATCCATTTAGAGTTCGCTACAGCATAACTAAGTCCATTTGTAATTTTGATCTGCAAAGAGCATTCATCCATTCTAAATGTAAAATTAATTGTAGTGACAGTCGAATAAAAAAATAGTATCTAGAATACTCCAGATTACGGTTATAATTGAATTATTATTAACTACTTTATAATTGTTTGACCATTAAAGGCTTTTTGGAGTCACAAGTCACTCACTGCACTAACAAGCCATTTAGTTGCAAGAAAAAAAAATATCTCATAGGTTGATCACACAATTCGGGGTAGAACTAATGTCACTATAAACAACTTGCTATGAGAAATAAATTCAATCACGATTTAGTGAATGTTTTGTTTTTATTATTTTTTGTTTGTTCTGGTCTTTTGGCTATCTTTTGGGATTGTGTGACTTTTCCTCACTTTCGTGAGTCAGCGAATAAAAATACTTCTTGGATAATATATTCAATTCCCATAATGTACTAGATACTTTTTTTTTTTTGGAGTCATCCTTGAATTTTTATCTCTTATTTTAAAACTGTCCTCGCGACGACAGACAGGATTCGATTCGAGGTAAACCACACTAACAAGGTCGATGTTTAACAATAAGAGTCCACCTCTAATACTCCTAACTCTGTATCCAATCCAATGGCTTCAAAGTTAAATCGAAGATTCAAAGACTACAAGATGTGCGTTTGTTTCTGAAATCAATGTATGTTCGGAATGTAATATGTAGTTAGATAGTGCACTGAGTTCGAGACTTGATTATATATTATATAGTATAGATGGCCATTAGGAGTTTCGCAGAAATGAGAGTTAAATTCGTATAGAAGAGGAGGATATCCTGTCTCTTCTTGTTGCTGTGTATATAGATATAGATACGAGTTGGTATGTTAATGATGTATGGTTTTGTTGAGACGGGCATACCTACTAGCTTACGCCAAATTCGTGACGTTTAAGGTTTGTTAGGAAAGAAACTGTGATTTATCTACGATCTTTTAGACTTGGATATGTGGTGTTGTTTTTTTATTTTTTGTTAGTTGAAGTATTTCCACAGGATTCAGTGATACCTATTAAAAGAAAATTGATCTGGAGAAAAAAAAAATTATTTGGAAAAATCTTGTCTTCGATCAAACATATGTATGGTATCCGCAGTATTTAAATGTAGAGAGCTATGGGTGCACTTCTCTGTAACTGGCTTAGTTAGACAGGCTTTATAGAAACTTATTCAGCTAAGACTAGAATTGAGTCACTGGTATTGCTTTAGTTTTAATCTGCTGCTTAGTTCCCGGATTTTTTATTTTATTTTAAAATAAAAAAATAAAATTAAAATATTTCTTCAATATTTCGAATAAGTAAAAACGAAATATTCATAGAAAATCATCGAAATAGAATTTTCAACCTTGCATTCCACATTAGCAGAATAAATCCAAAGAAAACATTTAAATGCAAATATCTATAAAATCCTCAAGACTTTATTGCATTCTACATTTTAGTTCTAGTGGTGAGGAATGTGCCTATAAGAATAATTCTTTTAGAAAAAAACTCCTTGGACTTATCTCGAGCAAAAGCTCTTCTTAATATTAAAATCAAATATATAGATATTATTAAATTTGGCCTTTATTGAAGTCTTGAGAATACAAAAATTTACAATAAATTAGAAAAATTGGCTCGACTTAATTTAATTTCATGAGGCACAGTAAAATTTTAAAAATAAACCCTTGCGAGTTTGAAATGAGTGGCTACCCAACTTTGCTAGTGTTTTCCAGGCGGAATTATGGCAATTAGGGAAGCATGCAGGATACTCAAACAATATTCCTCTTGGGGTTATGAAGGGCAATATATTCTCAATTTGTCTTAATGAATCCAACCGTGGGTGGCGCAGTTTACCTAACTGTGTCATATCTAGAAAGACCTGGCCCAACTATAGTAAAACCCGTACAACCGACCTGATATGCAGACTCAGGCGAGATATAACCAGCGTCGTGGCGACCTTTTCTGGACACTGGCCGATCTGAGAACATGCGGCGAAGTTGGGCATCCCACACAATACTTATTGTCGTAGCTGTGGGGACCAGCAGGAATGAGAGTGAGAGCACAGTCACTTGGAAAGGCTTTCTTCGACTAGCTGAAGATTAAAGACTTGATCTCTTTCCTCAACGGGACGAAATGGCTCTAAGATAAATTTAGCAGCTACTGAACCATGTCTCCCGTCAGACTCCTTAGACAACTAGCAGGTGGTAAACGGATTCTGAAACCTACAATCTGCCTAGCATGGAATTTTGACCCACAAATCATTCTTCAATACCGTTTTAAATAAATATGTCACACGAGTTATGGCATCAAAACGACGCTCTTCAGCGCTTATTTTGTCACCGAGCTTAGGTTGACTGAATAGCCTAAAATTTTTTAAGAGCATTTTATTGTAATTCCATAGATAGAAAATTTCCACCCAAAAAGTAAGCGTGGCAAAAAACTTTTTATAGACTTACTGTTAAAAAAGGAATTTCCTACATGTTTTAATGTGCCTATCTCATTTCAATTTCTTATGAAACGATTAATTAAACAGAACTTTCTTCACAAACGCCCCATAAAAGGCGTAGAAAATATTTTCCTTGTTAATTTTGGTATTTAAAAGTCATTAGAATAATTAATTTTATTGAAATTGGTGAAAAAACATTTTTGTAAAAAAAAATACGCCCCCAAAAGTGGGCGTGGCAAAAAGTTTTGAATGGACAAAAATAACAGAAACCACAATCTATGTAAATTCTCCAAAGTGTAGGTATATGCCTCATTTTTATCAACTTTGACGATTAGAAAGCGTTTTTAAAAAAGTGGGTGTGTCAGTGGGCGAAAGTTAACTGTTTCAACACTATGATATTCTTAATCATGTCTGAAAATTTCATAAAAATCGGTTTTCGGGTACAGAATTTATAGATTTAAGACTGTTGCTCCATACAACTTGAACCACTGTGCTCGAAAAACTTAAAATTCTAAACCCCTATAGAACTAGTTTTGCCACGTAAAATAAGTTCTGAAGAAAGTCAATAATATGGTTGTTAATGTTCTGGAAATGAGTTCATTTTGTTGAGTACAACTACACTAACCCAAATGTATCCAAATCATTCAATAAACAGGTGCTTCCAAATAAGTTTCATGTCGACACCTTGACTTTCTTTATGTACAGATATATGTATGAATTTTTTATCGAAAAGACTTTACACACCTTTCAAAAAAAAAAAACCAAACAGTTATATTCCCTTAGTCAAATTTACATAGAAAAGATATTACATATTCCTTATCTAAAAATTCAGATATCCCGTTAATATTTCAACCCGACAACCCATCCTTGCCTTCCTTCTATTCAAATTTACATTCAACTTTGCACCAAATTATGCATTCAGGCAGCATTTTGCATTTGCACACATCCCACACATAGCAAATGTTGGGCGCCAATTAAGAGCACGATTTGGATATATACCCAATACCCATGCTTTTGAACAAACCAACCAATTTAATGTATTTACATATATATGGAAAACCTTTGCCACCTGACTTAGGATTCCCATATCAACAACGTGACGCTGATGGTGCAAAAACTTTTACTAGGTCACACCGTTTATTCTAAACCAAGATGCACTTCTTGATCGCGAAAAGATACTTACACCAACAAACAAACAAAACAAAACAAAAAATGCCGAAATATAAGAAGAGAATTCGTAATGCCATAAGCCAGAAGTCACTGATGCAACTCCCAATGCTTCTTTATATTGTTGTCTTTGCTGTATGGCTATATAATTCATGCAATTTTCTCTTTATGGTAAATATTTGAGCATTTGAACACGCTCCATTCCCAAATGACAGGGAATAGAGAAGCCCAAACAAAAAAAAAAATGTATGCATCCCACAACTATTAACTTTGGCTCGGTTCCCATATGATAGTGAAAAGTTTTCTCCTTTTCCAGTGAAGAGCATCTTTTAGATTGGCGGATTTTTTGTTTTTATTTCTGTTTTCTTTATTTTGGTTTGGTATAACCGAAATCAATTACTGACGCGAGAATTCTGGAATTTTAACTCGGCCCTTTCAGGACCGTATTCGCATTGTTCCGAATGAGACTGCGGCCCAGGATCTTGAGAGGGCTCCCTTTTTGTTGCTACAAAAAATGAGTTACTACTAAAAAAAAATTCAAGCTAGATGGCAACAAAATTTGTTAAAATTACAATTTGTTTCAAACTCGCATACCTACACAGTTCTTCAAACAACGTTATGTTTAGATCTGAACGAGTTAATTAAATAAAATGATAACAAAAAATTAGTTTTTGGGACAGGGAACGCTGTGCACATCATTTTCAAAAAAAAAAAGTGAATGAATTCAAAAATAGGACTTAGGTTGTTTTGTCATATACAAAGCAAAGTTGCATAGACCACAAGTTGCGCTTATTTTCTCTTTATGTACTTATTGCTCTTAATTTGTACCTGCAAGTGGTATATTTGAACTGGTATACATGTGTTTACCTTTTTTTTAACCAAACAAATCTATGTATTCGATCTTTTGATATAACCTAAAACAGATTGTTTGTCCCAAACATGTGTATGCTTAAAGCCTTGCGACCTATCTAATCCACTACTGGCACGTCTCCTGATGGCCATCGTATCCGTACATTTTTAGCTTGATGCGCGGACGTGTTGTATTCTAATCGAATCTTCGTGACGTTATTATCCTAGATACATACAGATAGTCGTTGTCTTTTGATGTTCATTCGTTCGCTTTATTAGTGTTTTTTTTTTTTTTTGGTTTAGGGTAACCTATGCATTTCGAGCAAATGGCTGCAGTGCGGCAAAAAATTAGAATTCAATTTGTGCAAATATTTTGAAAAACACCGCCAACAAGTACTTTGGCCCAAAACAATTTAATGAATTTTTTGTCTTCCGTTTTTTCAATTTTTTTTTTCTCTCTGTATTGTGATACTTTGTTGTTTGAAGTTGTAGATACAACATACACAGTGGGAATTTCTATAATGAGGCATCATGAAGATTGAAGAGTTTTGTCTATTTTTTTTTTATTGGCCGCGGTACGGTTCCCACAATCATTATTACGGATAATTTTGTAATGGCCGGTTGAAAATTTTTAAGAAGATGGAAAAGATACAAACAACAATAAAAAAAAAACAGAGTTCAGATAGAAGAGGCGCTGGACTGACGTCTTGGACATTACCATCACCATCATCATTATCATCATGATAATCATCAGTGAAATAGCCCTAAACTCGCCTTGTCTTATTACCTTGACTCGTCTGACTCAAAAGGCTTTCACGATTATTTGCATCTTATCCTCGGGGAGAGGTCAGGGGGACATCAAGATCATTGCTACCTCAAACGTGCCAGTTTTGGGGTAATTTATTGGCTAGTTTTATGGCATTTTTCTTCTTTTTATATTCGTTTGCGTTTATCGTCTTCTTTGGCTTAAGATTCTTGCACGAGTGTGTATATTGTGATGCCGGTTTATTTTCAAGTCACTATCATAATTATTAAGCTGCTAATAAGGCAAGAAGAGGTGAGAGAAGATATCTTTAAGATTCGCATTCGTTAAAAGGTGGTAGTATGATTATAGTTCAGTCAGTGTTAATTGGGATTTTTTTTTTCTTTTTGCCTTCTTATAGTTATAGCATCGTAAATGTGTGGTTCAGGAATTTAATAAAATAATTGCTAGTTATGCCAGTAATTGTTTGTAAAGAACTCCAGAGAACTGTAATTTTAGTTGGTGATTATGTCAAAAAAAACACGTTAAATAGACAAGAGAAAATGAGCGATGTGTGTTGCTTTATTAAACTTAAGTATACATCTACATCCGTCAAAAATATTTCAGTCTGAGAACACAAGTAATTGTATAGGTAACTTAGTAATTGAAAATAGTTGTAACCTAGAAACCACTTCTTTGGTTTATTATAAAAATCGATACACCTTCAATTAATCGACGTCAAAATATCTCTTGGACAAATTACCCTACAATCTTGAGTGATTAGGCGCAATATTGAAACTAGAAAATTATTTATATAATTTATGCATGAACATAAAAATAAGTTCTTCGCTTATGCTCTTCCTCAAACTCAAACACAGACCATTATATTGAATTAAAATTATCAAAATGTATTTATCATAAAATTTTCAGAATTTGTTGAATGTTTTTAGAATTTCCGATAGATGGCGCTGAACAACAAAATCTATAAATTAACTAAAAACGCAATTAGCTAGTAATATCATTTAGCTGAAATAAAATCTGATTTAAAGTTCAAACGCACAAAATCAAAAGTTTTCTCATGTTATTCGATAGATGGTGCTAAATATCAATATATGAAAACTAATGAGGACAAATTTTACTGTTGAGGAAAGTGGCACTTAATTGGCCGAAATATGGTTAATTAAGTGACAATATCTCATGAAAAACTTAAGTGCCACATATTCCTGTACCTAAGTCTACACTTTGAAATTGGCCCCAAAACTCAAAAACTAACCATCTGATTGAGCTGAAACTAACACTTATAATTTTTGCTATGAAGTAAAAAGTGCACGAAAATCAAAAAGTTTTCAATTTTTCCGATAGATGGCGCTGAATACAAATAAGAAAAAAAAAATTAGCCATGGACACTTGTATGTGGCATATTTATACGGTTTGAAAAATCAAAAAATTTATTCGCTTTCGCAACACTTGCAACTGCATAAAAATTAGTCTATTTCCAAGCATTATTTTATTTTAACTTTAATTTTTTAATATAATAATTATATAAGTATATAATATTAAATAAATTTAATTAAAATTTATAATATTTAAACAAACAAATAAAAGTGACAAATCAATTTACTAGCGGTCGAAAACATCTTTTATTTCCTTATTTCTCCATTTTGTTAAAGTTCTTTTTGTAACACTCTAAACTTGTTCTTGTTTCATTCACACTTTATTCAATACTAACTCAGTTTACTTTCACTTTGTTGCTTTCAAAGAAACTAAACCAAGTTGTGTTCGATGAATTTTTTTAACCACATTAAAAAAAAAAAAAATAATAAGTATTTCAGTTCGTAATCAACAAAAATGTTTGTATATTTTACCTGCCCCTTTAAAAATAAAATTAGTTTTCCATTTTTCGATAAATATATTACTAAGTGCGTAAGCAAACATTGAAATAATGATAATTACTTATCATACTTAAATGTTAAATCGAATGGGTGGATCTTTAACTAATTTGCTAATTCTTAATTTAACTTTAATTAATAATTTGGTTGATGAGTGTTATTTGTTTGATCTTTTTACGATTGCTTTGCCATAATAAGAAATTAGAGTTACCATGTGTTGTATGTTTTGTATAAAAACAAATTTCCTCAGGGCGTATTTCTATTTTTTTTGCTCATTACAAACTGTTTTGGGTTTTTACATTTCTTCAAATTAATATTTATTTTCTTAAACGTATGTATAGGTACTTTTACAAACTTCATGGTCATGGTTAAAATAATATTGTTCAAGGGCGTTTGTAACATGTTATTTTGTTGGCTAACATGGCAATCATCTAAGGTGTGTCTTACAATAGATTTTCTGTGTTTTTTTTTTAAATTTAAATCCATTGATTGATAAATTTAATTTTAAAAAGGAGGGCTTGAACCAATTTAAATTGTTATTAATTTTTTTTGTAACAACGTTTATGAAAAATTACGTCTAATTTTATTTACTCTTCAGATGTTTAAAAAAAAAGTAAATTAAAAAAAAAAATAATTTTACCGGGTAATTATTGCGTTATCATACCTACAAGAGAATTATTCTTCAATCTTTTTTTTTAAAGATTATATTTCTTCTCTATTTCTATACCTAACTGCGACCACATGGTCTAAATTTAAGTTCGAGTTTTCTTCAAAATGATTCGCTGCTTTCGACTAAAATTTAATTCAGTTATGAGATCTATACATTTATGACTTAATAATTACGTCAGAAAGCAAGATTGCTGTATTCGAATTGAAGAGCAACACTTTTTTCGTGTTTTTCCTCTTTCATTTTGTATAATCTACCTAAAAAATGATGTCATTTTTTAATTCAAAATTTGCGGTTTAAAGATATCGTCAGGCTTCTGAATATAGTCACTAGTTTTTCATTTAACCCAAATTCTTTTCGTTTTGTGTTATAGAATTGCTGGTTTTTGCTAAAATGACCGTTTTAATAATTTAAATCACAAAATTTGTTCATGAAATGATGATCAGTTCTTTTTTTCGGACTAAGATGACCTACATTTATTAGACTTTTATAAAACATTTCTTACTTCTCCTGTTTCATGCAAATCTGTATTTTTAGTGAAATTATTTTAGTATTAGTAGAGTGTTAGGACCAAGAACTATATCTTTAAAAAAAATCGAATATTTTTTACATTTTAATATAGTCTATTTATTTTTCCTTGATTTTCAGATCTTAATTTTAAAGATCCGACCATCAAAAGTGAAATTATAAGCTTGGGAATTTTTTAAAGGTGGTTATTGCCCTAATTTAAACATTTGCAATACATTTGGGTAGGCACATTTGCCTACGTAATTCATTTCTTGGATTTTTTTCCTTTTCAACATATACCTAACTAAAAATCTAGGACAGCAATAAGCACCGGATACCAAAATTACAATAGAATCGATCCAGCCATTAGAAAGATATATGTACGTGCTTCTCCAAAATTGGTAATTTTTTACAAAAAACGTTAAAATCCTATTTTTGTAATGCACATTTTTTCGCAAAAGCTTCTTCCTACAATCTTCTTAGTTTTTACAGTTACGAAATTTAATTAAAATCTTTGGAATCGTTTTTGAGAAAATCGTTGCATGACAGCTACCCGCTTTAGTACCTATTCGAATTTCTCCTCTAGGGAATCATATCAAAATGCTCTGTACCAAATTTGAAGCGAATCTGTTCACCTGCTCAGTCTCTAGCTTGATGTTCAGTGTACTCACATACCAACGGAAGTGATCGTAATGTTAAATTTCATTAAAATCTCGAATTATGCTCCCGAAAGGAAACACCTCAATGGCTCGTTTAGAACCAAAGCCAATTAAACTATCAACCATTTCTATATGTGCTAGATAATACTTGGGAAGAATGAAGCAGACCTTCAATTTTCTACCGAATCCGAAAAGCTATAAGATGAGAGGCAATGTCGACAAGCTGAATAGATTTATGACGTAAAATTAGAATTCTGATTTTTCTTAGAATTGAGATTTTTGGAACTCAACATATTTTTCACAGTTCTTTTTTGTCCAATCTCAAATCTTCTTGTATAAATAAGATGAATTCAACACCAACAAATGTCTTATCTATATTAACACCATTAAAGCCGATTATTTCAATAAATTCTTACATAATCCTCAACCGATTGGTATTTCATTACATCTCATCAATTTACCTGAAATGAAAAGAAAAGTTTTATATTATTTATTTTTTATGAAAATCGTTTTATACAAACAAAAATTGAAAAAAAGATATTAAATGCCTTGTCCTTATCTTATAAAATATTATCATAACAATGAAAAACTTTGAAAAATTAAAAAAAAAAAAAAAACAAAAAGCAAAGTAAAATAAAAAAAAAAAATCCCGTCATACTTTTTCATTTGATGACACTGCCCCATTAATCAACACTCCCATAACCATCATTGTAAACAATAAATCACATCAAAACTCCCAAGTCCCGATTCGATGATAGAGACCGCCCACTTCTTTGAGGCCATACAAGGTAAGGTATAGTGTTTGTTGGACTTGATGATGGTACCTATATATACTTCTTCGGTTTAAAAGAAAGAAAACTTTTTGTTTTTAATAATATTTCTTCATTCCTCCAGAAGAACTTTCTCTTCTTTGGCATTTTATATCCTAGAATTTCATATAGGTAGGTAGGTACTATCATAATCAATTGTCGATGATGAGGACTTTCCAGGCCAGCGCGACCACTACCGACCTCAAGAATGAAGATTTATATATTTTCATTTGGAGTCAACTTTTCACATAAGTCATTCTTGTATATACGTTTTCTCAATTTCCCCAAAACCATTTAAAGCTGTCTGTGTCCAAAATAATTCGAATACTTATGTATACCGATGGTCAAAGAAAATACTAGAGAAGGGAATAGTCTGGTGAGTTAGTGTTGCAAAATTACCTAATTTGTACATACTTGCCCTGTTTAAATCGTAATTTATTTGCATTTAATTTATTTTCGTTTACCTATTTATCGTAAATTTAACGTAAGTATCCTTTATTTTATTTTCGAAATTAAAGCTATATTGCTACTGCCTCTTGCGAGGTGAATGACAGGTACTTCAAGAGTACCTCCTGACATGAAAAAGTGCTTCTCATCTTAGACGTTTGGGTTGCGCAGAAAATTTTAGATTACAGATTCTAGTATCTTACATTTTCCATTTATAACCGCTACCCCTAAACAACTATACCAAAAAGTCAACTTGAATTTCTTGACTATAAGGAACCATAATATTCAAAAGACCAATAACTGAATAAGTAGAATGAGCTTTATTTACCCCAGTTGATGATTGATATTGAATTCATTCACATTTGAATTGGTTGTCGTTGGTTCTTTTCTATTTGGCATAGAGAGTGCTGCAATGTCTCCTCTATCGGACTCTATATTTGTGGTGCAGTAGGAATGGTCAACTCGCAAGTAGGTTGCATTGTTTCAATGTCGATGAAAGTATGAATGCAATAGATTAAGTTGAATTTTGTTTTCTTCTTTTCTTCGCAATAATCTCAATATCCTTCCCGAGAAATCGCGGAAACACAACGATGTCTTTGTTTTCTTTTTCCATAGAAAGGTTGTTGTTATTATAATATTTCTATGAAACTAGTTTCTTTTTATGGTTTGTGTTGATTGACGATTGTCAACCCTGACACTGACCCCTTTATGTAACAAAAGACATGGTTTTGTAGTACGACATGAAGAGGTCATTAAGGGCAACCAAAAAAAAAAAAAAAAACACTTTTAATTATTTTCTTACTTTTTTTTTTAAATTTAAAATTCATAAAACTAATTGTCTACGTGTGAGGTAGCAGTTTTCTTACCAAAACATGCAGGCATAAGGGAAACACCAGTAGCTACACTATGATAAATTTATGGGTATAATTAAATGATATTTGAATCTGGTTTTTAATTTCACTTCGCACCAAAATTCTTAACATGATAATATTACTCGCAGTTCTTTTGAAAAATGATCTGCGATCGTGGTGTGGTTTGTATGTATATAGTTTGGTCGGTCGTTTCGCTGGCTCTTGGGAGCAACTCTATCCAGGTGCACAAAGTATCTTTTTTCATAATCTGACTTTCCATTAATTTGCGGATTAGCTTACAGCCTTTAAATGAGCCTTATTTTTTAAGTAGAAAGAGATATGAGATGTTTGTTAGTAGTTAATTGGACAACATTTTTTTGAAGTGGGAACGTAAAAAAGTATTCGCTTGGTAGGAAAACTTCGTCCCCCCTTTTTTTTTTTCTGTTCGAAGTAAGCAAAAAGTTTGTTTTGGGAAAATGATGAGCCCTACTTTCAATTATAATTTAGCTAATTTGTCAAGAAAACGGCGATTTTTAAGTGTGCAACTAGCCAAGTTTGATTTGAGATGCCTGAATCAGGCCATGCATGAAAAATGTTCAACAATATATAGATTTTTTCTATGAATCCCTAGTCTCTTGACTCTGGACTCATGTAGATCATACGCCTAATTGCGGCTTTTTACTGTCAAACAATCCATGTGCGCTTGTTGTTCATCGTTAGGCATACATCGCCGTGTTAACTTAAAATGACGTATCTACATTTTTTTTTATAATTATAGAAGATTTTGTTGCTAATTTTTTAATAGTTATAAAACTATTTTTTAAAAAAGAATGTGTGTTGGTTTACTGCTCAAAAAGCGATATTCAGCTTTAGTTGTCAATAAAAACCATCCCAAGGATTTCAAATTTGGCATGAGCTGAAAAAAAATCGACAAATGTCCAGATAAGTTGATTTCAATTAACACGGTAGTGTAGGATCGATTCCGAAGGGCAAAAACGAGGAAAAGGTCATCATGTCAACTGAAAGTTTTGGAGTATTTGAAACATCTTCGCAGAAATCATTTTTAGTTGGAACAAATCCAAACCCAATTGGTGATACTACAACAATTAGTTATACATGATGATTAGCATAACATACGACAAAAAGCTAGTGTAGGTTGAAACAATCCAAAATCAAATGGGACAAAGGGCCTATTTCCCCCCCTATTTCCCCTCTCAACCATTCGCACGTTCGTGTCTGCAGGAATGGAGGGGACCTACAGAGCCGCACTTTTCTATGACAAGAGATACTCTTGGAGGATCTTCGTCGCAAGAGGTAGTAGCTCCGAAAAAAGCTTAAGGTGGAAGCGGCTGGTATTGAACCTGGCATGACAGTCCAACGCACTAACTATTACGCCACGGGCTACCCGCTAGGCAAAAACTAAATTTTGCTTAAAATATTTTTTAAATAAAAAAAAAATATTTTCAAAAGGTGAAAACACTTAAAATATCATCCTCTAGCTTTACACCCCACCATCCCCCCCCCCTTCCCTTTAGGCAAAAACTAAATTTTGCTTAAAATATTTTTAAAAAAAAAAAATATTATTTTCAAAAAAAACAAAGGTGGCAACACTTAAAATGTCATCCTCTAGCTTTTTTTAAACCCGAAAATTCTATTCAATTACTTCAAGTTCAAATTGTTGTAGTAAATATTTTTTTAAAAATTAAATTTCAAATTGTAAATCAAAACATAAAACAACATGGCTGGTGTTCCAAAATGCATCAGATGCGTGTTTACTGCGCATCAAAATTTTTTTAGCTGCTTCGATTTAAAATATTTTTTTTTTGCGTTCCGAAACGCCAAACTTATGCACAATAATATTTCTACAAAGCATCAAATTCGCGTTCCCGATACGTATGGAATATGTATTACTACCGCATCAAACAGCCTATTTTATAAAATTTTATGTAAAAAGCATATTTTTGGAATAGGTATTCACAGCTGTCAAAACCATCAGATGCTTTGATGTATTTTAGTTTTGTGGAAATATTAAAACAAACCTCTTCGTTCATCTTTTTGCTTATAAAATAAACAAAAAGCTCAATTTAAGCAAATATAGTGATGGTCCAGCTACTTAACTCATTCTTGCATAGACTTAGCAGCCCAACCCCTTGTTTGAGTATAATGATGACTACTTTTTCAACTATGTCAACATACAAAAAATACTTATACATAACTTTGTGGCACTTAAATCACTTACATTTACACAAAAGCCCCCGTCCTCCCCCCACACATACTGTCATAAATTCAGTCAGGTTAAGAAAACTTCATTCAAAACCTCCGGTGACTTTGCTCATAAACTATAGTCTCAGGATTGCTGCAAACAGCAATGGGTGTGTAATTGTCACCATACTTCAGCTGCACACACTTATTCAGCATTATACCATCGACCATCCAGCCATTCAAATATTTCTGGGTAGCATGACAGTCCATGAACCAAAGTCAACAATCTTGGTGCACTTTGTTATTTCATACATAACCCAAGTTTTAAGCTTCCGCATATATAGAAGCCGAGAGTAAGCATCGACTACAGAAAGACTCTTAACACATTTCATTGATTTGCACACGAGAGTTGCATTTCCATCATCTAAGTCACCAAGTGGCAATTTTCTTTAAAAAAAAAAAATTAAAAAAAACATGTGTGTGTCTGTGTATATGTCGTTTGTTTATGCAGAAACTGGTAGCTAAGGTCTATGACCACAAAAATGATAAATGTTAGGAATACTTTCTTCTTCAAAACTCCCATCTTCACTTTCTTCCTTCTCTTTGGTATAAATGAAGATGAAGATGAAGCGAGTTCTTAACCTGAAGTGTCTAGAAGTCCAAGGAAGCCTTCAACCATCATCTTCTTATTTGAATTGCTATTTCTATACATCTTTCTCTGCTGTTGGCATCTAGGGTTTCACTTGCATAATATTCACAGTAACATCTAACGGAAATGTAGTGAATCAAAAGTATTCATTACCCTTCTTGCTCTCTAACTATGGTTAAGTGTTAAGTGCCAATGAAAATGAGAAAATTTACAGTAAAATTGAATAAAAAAAAACATATATTTATAAAAAAAAAAAGTTAGCCAAGAACAAGTTACGTAGTAGTTAAATTACCATGGATGAAAAATTAAAGACTGCACTACACTTCTTCAGCCGACTGAATAAATTTCTTCAACTTTAACTTAACATAAATATAAATTGAAGATGTGCCATTAACATATAAGGTATATGCTTAATGTTTGCCCAGCTTTTAGCATCATGGTGGTACTTCTTGTACTTGCACTTGGAGTGTTGTCCTGGATGCAATTAGAATTTGTTTGCAAGTTTTAAAATAATATTATTTGTGCAACATATAGCAGGTACCGTTAGGGGATTGAACTTTGTAATGTAATTCAAGATCTAATTTTTGTATCTTCTCTTGACATTTTGATCTACAGAAATAACGTTGAGTTATATAGTATTTCATTTCGAAAACATGACAGGATAATCTTGTTAGGAACTGAGAATTGAATTTGAAGAAATATTACCTTCCTATTGAAACTGTAATTTGATTTAAAGAATATACCTTGTGAAATGGCTTAGCTCAGATAGTGTACAACATTTTTTTGTATTAACCCAAAGATCATGTTATAAAACGGGAAATATGAAATAAAATCCTTTGAAAGTATCTGCTCCAACTTTAATTATTTCTTTTATATAAAGACGAAACAAATATTTAGTTTGTCCGCGCTAATCTCAGAAAGTGTTAAACCGATTTACTTGAAGCAAATTTTATAATTTTCCTTATTCTTTTAAGAATGTGATAGGATATTTTTTATTTGTTAAATATGTTTGTTGAATTAGATTATTAACTTTTTAAAAAAATTCGTACAATTGTTTGTCGAATTTGACCAACATATTCAATTATTTATTGAATAGGTAAAGATAAAATAAAAGAAAACAAATTTGTTTAAATATTAATTTTAATTTTTTTTATTAATCTGAATTATTTTGTATTAGGTATTATTACAATATTTATTTATTTTTTATTAAAGCTACGCGTTTCGGATTTTATATATCCATCTTCGGGCTTAACTTATTGACTTGTGGTGTTGTTTGCCACACGGACAAGTACTGGCAAGCAAGTTGCAATACATTTAATTTTTTTTACTAACACATACAAAACGAAACAATTTGCTCGTCTACTGACTTGCCTTTTTCCAAGCCAGTTAAGAAGCAAGTAGAGAAGCTAGAGTAGTACGTTATTTTTCTTATTAAAACTGACTGAAGCCAACTTTCATCGTTCTTTTTATTGACTATTCATTCCAAATTTATTTAATTTATTTTAACCCATTTCCTTTGACAGATCAATTACATTTTTAGTTTTGATTGTTCCTTAACTATAAAATTGGCATGTCCAAAAATTTGAAGCGGCAGGTATGAAATGCTTTGAGCAAATCGTTAACCAAATCTCGCACTAATATTAAAGAAAAAAAAAACAAAGAACGGCAAGTTGCGTGCCACCAACGTCACAGCAAGTACACAGATACGAATTTGGCAGGCAATGTATGTACCCAACTTGCCCGTGTGGCCTCGTGTGGCCTCGGGGTTAACGACTATGTTGTCATATTATTTGAGCTAGAGAGCTAAATCCTTGATTATTTTTAATGCAAGGAACTTTGTTGGTGGCCCAGCAAAGCGAACCATAAATGTATTTTTTTTACAGGGCAGTAATGGAGGAGGAGACCTTCAAATTTCTGAGGAATCCGAATGTTTATGACAAGAGACACTTTGCCATTACATCATATCATCTTAGAGAGCTTTCCTCCCAGTTATAGCCTCTTCTATTTTTAAACCAATTTTTTTATGCTAATTCCTTAGTTATAGGTCGGAATCGTGTCTCTTTATATATTTTAGGGCACTAATTGAAAAGAGTTAGACACCTGAAATAACAATTGGTCAAAAATCCAAGTTCAAAGTTGTTTGACTATACTTTTTTCTCTTCGACCAATACGAATTTGAACAAGTTGATTTTTAAATTATATAAAGGCTTACTTGCTGAGGGATCTATGGGACGAGGAATACTAATTGAGCAAAAATTAAATACAAAGTCCAGCTTGATAAAAATTATGGTGATGTAGCCGCTATTTTGTGTGTAAATTAGCGGCACTTGAACATTACAAGTCAACTTATCTAAAATTTGAACGTTCAAAAGCCCACACAAAATCAAGGAAAAAAAAATTAAATTTGGTTGCGCGACAGCTCTTGCAGGGCGTGGTGACAACCATTCCTATGTACCTGTTATTTACAGGAATATTAAGAAGACCTACACTTTTCTGCAAAATCCAGACGGCTAAGGTGTGAACGACTTGTTCATTTTAAGAAATTTATTTTGTGGGACTTGTCACTTTCTCGCAAAAGGCAGTAAAAAAACAATTTTTTGGTATTTAGGTGAAAAAAGCTAAGAATTCGGACCAAGACTACCAGCATCAAAGTCCATTTGATGTGCCCTATGATGGGACTAGAGCAAATAACGTGTCCATTCACACAGAGAACACAAAATCTACAACAGCCCTTTTGTTTGTTCCTCTTTAGAAGCAAGATAGATATTCCAAAAGGGCTCCCCATTCGGATGTTAATAATTGCAACCAAGTTCCAACAAACAAGTGTACTTTATTTAAGTCTAATTATTAAACTCTTCCCCTCGTCATCATATCAACATCATCGTCCAGTTGCTGCAGTTTTGTGTGTTCCACCACCAAAGAAAAATACATTTGTACCACACATCACACGAGCAGAAAATAGGCGTAGCGTTTAGCCTCCATTCTACACGGCCGCAATAGCTATACATTTTTATATGCGCTCATAGAACTATGCACTTGAAATCACTGATTATCAGGTATAACCTATCTTTTTTCTTGAAGTGAGTCTCTGAACATGGCGATGATGATGATGATGATGATGATGATGGTGTAAGAAACAAAAACGACTTAAAAAAAAAAAAAAATAGATATAAGCAAATCTTTGCGCCACAATCAGTAACTCCCTTTTGTAGTCCAACGTCTAGACAAATTGCAAACACCAACACCACACACAAAACACGTTGAATATCTTTCTTCAAGTTCTCGCTTCATAGATACAAAACAATTAAAAACAAAACACCAAAGCAAAAGATATCTATAATCGCTAAGCGTAATCGATCGAACATGCGGAGTCGTTCATTTTTTTTTTTTTCTTTTTATTTAATTTTTTTTTTTCCGTTTTGTTGCAACTGCGCATCAACAACAACGTGGTCATCATTACAGTGAGAAAATAATGAAGATTGTATGCGTTTGTGTGTGGAAATCAGTGTCGAAGTTATATCGACAAAAAATCTCTTAAGCGTGTAGTCCTGTTCAATTTTTACACTTGTTTTGAAGATATCAACTTGAGAAAAGCAATTGGTCATCGTGTGTATCACAACAGATACATCGAAGTCAAAACAAAAATATTAATACAGTATCGTGAATTCTATCACTGTAGACAGTTGGATTCACTTGAACAATTAATTTATTTATGTAAATTTTTGTTACAAAGCGAAGTTCACTTTGTGGTGTTTACTTTTCAAAGTGTGTGTTTAAAAAATTATCACTTAGAAGATCTGTATACCAAACAAACTTTTTAATGAACTAAAAAATTAATTCAAATTCGGATTATTTTTTGAACTTCAAGCTGTTTCAATTCAACTGCAAATGTAAGAAAAAATCGCTGTCAAATTAAAATAAGGTCCAAATTTGTATAAGAAACGAAAAAGCTTATGCGTAAACTTGAAAAAAAAATTAATCTAAATTAAGAATCTAATATTGTTGATTAAATTTTAATTGCTTTATTTTTTATGATGACGGAAATAGGCAGACAATTCTAACAATTAAAAAAAACAAGAATTCTTATCCGAAACAAAAGACCTGAACAACGAACTTGCAAACAAAATAATTGTTACAATCTGCTTGTTTGTTTCCAAATAAATCACCTTCATTACAACATCTTAAAATGCATAAAATCTGCAATCAAATTTAATATAAGTTGAATTTTCATACAAAACAAAAGAGCTGAGCAACAAGCTATATAATATACAAAACATGTTGAAAATAAGTCTCTTAATACGTTCATAATTCACATCTCTATCACACACTCAACAAAAAAAAGCAAAAAGCTCACAGTCACAATAAAGTTAAATGTCGAATTTCATATAAAACAAAAAAGCTGAGCAGCGAACTTGAAATATAAAGTCGTATAAATCGGCTTTAAGTATGATTAATTGATTTTAGCTCATTATTATGCGAATTATGTTGTGTTATGTGGTGTGACCGGCAACTATATGATTGACAGCCGGCGAATACAAATTCGCCACATCAATTAGATTTTCAGTTTCTCTTTCGTGGTGGTATAGGTATAGGTATACCAACTTTACTTTTTCTTGTAAAACGATATGCCACTGATTACATTTTTGTCTGGGCTAACATTAATTTATTGTTTACGCATTGTTAAACTTCATTCAAGATCTCTGTCCTAACGGATGATAATTTAAAATAATTTGACGAAATATCCGGAATAATGACTAAGAATTTATAGAGGTAGGTGAATGACCTCTGTTTCTGTTGTCGTAGGTGATTGAAGTGATTTTGTTTTTTATTCAATTAATTTTTTTTCTTCGCACTGAAGTAAACGATAGAGTAAATGACCATATAAATAGTGTCAAATCATCATTTGATTCTCCAACTTCACACTTTTCGCGCTTTGGACAGCGGACAGCCCGGCGCAGTGGCGGCGTTACCGAACCATTTCATCGCACTCATTTAAAACCAATGACATCCACACGATTGCTATCGTGATAGCCCTGCACAGCACACCCTGTTTCGAATGCAATTTACAAGTTTGTGATTTATGTGCGCGCATTTACAAAGAACATAGGCCATATAAAAAAATACAAACCTATTTCCATCTGGGTTAAAGGACTTAAATGGCGACACACACAAAAAAAAAGCGATAAACGAATGAAAAAAAAAAAAATTATGCCTCAGTGTAAAGAAGAGCAAAGAATCGTTTTTAAGTAAAGTAAATATATTCTTTATGTTTATCTTGTTTTATGTTTTTTTTCTGTGAAGTTTTTTTTTTCTAGCACTTTTTTTTTTGCCGCCCATGTCGTCTAGAAGTCAAGAGACTCCTTTTTTTCTCCATCTTTACATGACTCTTGAAAGTTGTTATTCTTTGCTTATGGTTTTGTTTTTTTCGTATTATGTATATAGTTTTGCTAAATGATGGCAATGAATCGTTGATGAGAGAGTTGCAGTGCTATATTGTCCATTCTTTGATACTATACGGCAAGCTGCTGCTGTTTGTTGTGTTTATTCTTTGTGAGTGAAAATAATACTTTGTTAAGTCAGCTTTAAGTAAATATTGCATCTTGTGTAAAACGCAGCTGTGAAAATGAAGGTGCAATGTTAATTTTAAGAATTCATTTCAGCCAGAACATGTATGTTCTTCTTCATGTTACAAAGTTGCAAAGTGAATAAATAAGTTAAATGCTTGAAAGAATAATTCAGCTTAGTAATAAATAGTTAAGATTTATTAAGGGTCTTCCATATCAGTATCAAATCATTCCCATGACTTAAATCATTACCATAAATAACATCGTGATATCTTATTTTCAAATAAAAACTACACATTAAATTTGGGGAAGAAAGTGACCCCTAGGGTTTTAAATCTTTTTTAATCTTAGTCACATCTTTATAATTTAATTAAAAACAAAGAAAAATATCTCCACACTTTAAGATGAACCGATGCATGGTAGAGAGAAATTTTTATAAAATATGAGCATAGTTTTGAAAATAATTAAAACTATTTAAGAGCTCTAGCAATGATTGAGTGAAATTGCTACTTAATTAACTTTCATAAGGTAAATTATATGGCTTAGAAACTTGATGACAATCGAGAGCAATTAATTTCACTTTTATTTTGTAATGAGGAAGCGTGTGTGTGTGTAGTATAAATTTTTAATATTTTTTTGTTCGCAAAAATTCTTTGGCAATTTAAGAGAAAATTCAAATTTAAAAATTAAAAAGAAAAGAAAGGTCTCATAAAATACTCACATTAAAAAAATATCCAAATTTTGCAACAATCACAAATAAATGGATATTATAACGTTTGAATGCGATCAAAATAAGATGTTATAAAATAAAAACAAAAGAAATTAATTATTTATTAATAGCTCTTTATGTTTATAATAATAGGAATCCGCGAATTCTTTTCTAAAGTGTGAAATATACATAATAAACAGTGACATGATATTGACCTTGGAAGCTTGCCTTATTTACAGTGCTAAGAATTTTTAATCTAACTGTTCAATCGAAATACTTATAAAAAATAAAAAAATTAATAAAGGGATTAACTGAAAAACTCCATCATCTCTTTTGAAATAATATTAAACAAAAGAGCTGGTAATCGAACTTCGTTTCTGAATCAAACCAAACTAATAAGTAAACAAAATATGCTAAAATCTAAACGAAAGGTAGTAAAATTAGCAGTCTTTAGTGTCAGATCATCTATAATAAAATGGACAAAATTAATTAGGTACATTATTTCTTCTTTTGTTTATTAGAATATTAAGCTGAGTAGATAATTATATCATTTTATAAAAAAAATATTTTTTTTCCAATATAATACATATACAACGCTTCTTATTTGAAAATAGCAACAACTTGTAGTGACGTATAGCCCAAATGCTCTCAATCATTCTTAGGAGCGTTGTGATAGTCAACAGGAATAAATAGGGCCTACAATTTTCGCCCTACTCCGAAGAGCTAAGATAAGAAATAGATTTTCATGAAAAAAGATAATTTTTGAAAATTTTTTCAGTTCCTCACATAAAAGTACTTTTTAAATGTTTTTTTGCTTTTGTCTTAAGGCGTAATAAGTAAGAATTCGATTTCAATACTTTCAGTGCGACTGTCTTACACAATAACCATTATGCCGCGATTACGATGGGATAGTTTTGTATAGTTTGATTAATTTGTAAGTTAGGTACTTGTTAAATGAAGAGTTTTCCGTAGTTCTCTTTCAATTGTTTTTGTTTCATTCAAAATACTTATGACCATATGAAATGTAATGTTTGTATTTGTAAAGCCTAGTTTATATGTCAATGCGAAGTGAAATCCACATCGAAATGAAACATCAATAAATCTCGCGTCGAAAGGATTACAAAGAAAATATTTTTTGTTTTATGTTTCGTTAAGATAAGTCAGTTGAATTATATTTACTTCGAAACAATTTTTTTCCTCCTTGTCGCTTAAATAATTACATTTTTGTATGAAAATTTTACTTCAATCTATAAACTAGGCTTTAAGCCTAGTTAATAGAAAAAATTAGCCTTTTTCCCAGACGTGACAATTACTATAAAATTAAATTAAATGCAATTATTTAAGCGACAAAGAGGGAGAAATTTGCTGTACCTCAAATGCAAAAAACATCATTCTGCAGCTTTCCTTTAGGCATACAAAGTATTTTTTGTAAATGATATGTTGTTAAATATTCAGGAGATTAATAACTTTTTTTGGTTTTAATTTACGCTGAGTTCGATTCAAAAAAATTAAACTAACAGTGACATAATGTATAAACCAGAAGCAGACCCTATCTCAAATGGTCTTATACATTTAATTCTTTTTAATAAGAACGCCATTAAAATTACCATCGAAAGATCGAAAAAAATCAGATTGAACTATAAATATAAGACCATAAACAGTCGTCCGAACTTTTTGAATTGGTTTTATTTTATTTTTTATTTTAAGTTTTGAATAATAACACTAATATTTATATAATTAATTTAAAATCCAACATTTTATTTTTTTTAATTTTGTTTGGAAAACATTTTTCATTTTTACTAACACACTAACAAGTATAAATATTTTAAAAATAGGTTATATGGACTAAAACTCAAAAGAAACTTTACAAAATATGGGGTGGAAGCGTAAATAATTTCGATCCTACAAAACCAAAGAAAAAAACACGTTGGGCGACGGTAAGTCTTATAAAACAAAAATTTACGTGTTTCGCCACTTAAATGGGATGTATAACTGTCAAAAATCATTTTAACTTATGTAAGTCATACAGTTTCAAATTGCTTAAAGAATACATAATGTCAACGCTTGGCACATTTTGTTTGTACCAAATCATTAAGTTTGTCAGAGAAGACGTCGCCATTTTTTTTAGCAATTTAGTGCTGTAACGAAGTGTATGGAAGATATTTATAAGCTGCTATAGAAGGAAAGTACTTTTTAATTATTTTCTATGTTCATAATTTTATCTAAAATCATATCATATAAAATTATCGTAAAAAAAATCATTAAATAATTTAATTCATAAAATCATTTTAAATATTTTAATGATAATGAACCTCTCATTTCACTTTACAAAAAAAAAAACAAATCTGTACACCAAATTATTTTGTCCATATAAAAAAGAAACATATGTATGTATAAAAAGTAGTGAGTAAACCGTTAATTTAACTTTAAATTTCTCAAGAAGTTATATCTGAATAACTTACTAAATTTGTTAGCTTTAAATCGTAACTTAATTTTAAAGAAACACTATAAATATCAGAAAAACGACAGTTCACTTCTTAAATGTTGCTTGGTTTTCAACGTTTTGAAAATTAAATTCTTAAATTAAAGAAGTTTTTCTTTGAAAAGGCTATCGAAAAGAAAAAAATTAGATATAGTAATTAATATTTAAAATATAGCCTTACTGCTTTGGTTTTTAAATTGAATATGAAAACATTTTATTAATTTCAAGAAAATTAATGTCTACTTTATTAAAACTTCACAATTTGTGATGAATTTAATTAAAAAAAAAAAATTGAAAAAGAGCACCAAAATTGATGTTTAAATAAAAATTAAAAATTAAAAAAAAAACATTCAATACTCAGTTTAGATATCTTAAGTTGGCCCTAAGAAAAGAATAGACTTAAATCATATTTTAAATTAAGATTTTAAAGGGAGGTTTGAACATGATATCTCAGGTTACTATTCAAAAATATACAAAATTTTTAATCAAGGTGGGAAATTCAAAAATTAAAATAGAATCAATTTCAAACCAAATACATAGTAGAAGCACAAAGAAAGTAAGTAGTTCAAATTTATCAAACAAATTTTAATCCGTGTATTCAAGTAAAGTAATTTTTTTTACGACTTAAACATAATTTGCTTGCTTAACTTCCTTGTATTTTTGTCTAAGGGTTTTTAATTTAGTTTAATTTAATTATAATTTTAAGTTAAAATAAAATTAATTTTAGTCAGATAGGGTTTAGTAACCAACTGGATTTATCGTAAAACAATGTGTCTACTATGGAAGGCAATTCAATTATATTAAGTTGTCATTCAAAATAATTTCAGTTAAAAATTAAAATTTTAACTAAAATTTCTTTTGCAAGAAAAAATTTAAGATTTTAATTTAAATTAATTTTTCTATTGCTGCTATATTTCTGTTTAAATTAATTAAATCTACAGTTTAAAAAGAATTATGTATTTTTGGAAAGAAATAAAAATCAGAAGTTTGCTAGAGAAAAAATTAATCATACAGAGTTTTTCATAAAACGAAAGAACTGACCTTCGAACTTGGATTTGAATATGAACATAATTTTTCTTGTGTTTTGTGACTTGATTAATTTTTAATCAAATGGATAAAGTTACAACGATTTAAATTTGAGAACCTTTCGCGATTTATTTTTTAAATATTGTTATAAAATAAGCTCTCAATTTAAACATATAAATTTAAAAAAAAAAGTCAAAAAATTTTAATATTATTTTAATTTCAATCAAAAAAAAATTTTTATTTTGTACCGAAGCAATCAAAATTAAAATTTTTAAAAATAAAATACATAGTATAAATTAAAAAAATGTCAAACATATTTGTAGTACAATAAGCCTCGATGCAATTGAGGTTTAATAAACTCTTTCTCTTCTTCTTGAAAACTGAATAAAAAAATATATTTTATTTCTATGCACCTGCCTTGTTTAAACCTAAAATGCATAAACGTCTCAATATTGAAACAACAAATTCTATGATTTTTGTAAAATAATTCACTTATTTATAATAAACTCACCTTAAATTCGAATATAATAAATTGTTGCTGGATTCAAAAACCACCTTATTTTCCACAATGAAGATCCCTTTTTCGAAATTTAATTAGAATTATTTTTCGATATCACTTTTAAAACCTCACTTTTTCTGACTTAGTTGATTGCACCAATTTTTATATTTAAATAATTCTAAACTTCTAATCCATTTATTTTGTAATCCAATTTTAATTAAAATTTTAATTCCCGGAAACAAAAACGCAACTACAAATTTTCAGTTTTAATAAAAAATAAACAACACCCAAAAATTTGCAGTGCGTAGGAAAATTTTCAAAAATTTTCCTCGTTTGCAAATTGATCTTTTATCTTCTTTTTTTTTTTCAATTGCACAATGTTCTATTTTAAATAAGTTCTGTGCTTTAAAACACACACCACAAACTTTTCAACAGTTCTTTGCAAAAAATTAAACGAACTTGACCGTTGTAAGGTCGCCGTGGAACTAAAGTCTATGCCAAGGTAATGAGTTGTTATATAAGTTAGAAGACTTCTTTAAGAATTTTTCCTCGTCGTGTTGACTTTTTTCCACACACAATCATTTTCTTGTTCGTGGTCGTCTTCTTTGGGATTTTATTCTGTATTCTGTGTTCTGTGTATACCAACCATGACCACCGCGGCCATACTACATACCACTATAATCATCATGCCTCATGCCATCATCATCGTCATCGTCATGAAGACGACGACCATGATGATCATCATCACGAGTGTAAGAACTTTTATCACAACATATTTGGAGTTGTATTCTCAACATCATCTTCTCCACCCATAAAAGAGCAATCGAAAAAAACTCCAAAACGAGAAAGCCACTGAGAGTGCAGAAAAAAACTACTCTATCTTCAAAACTGATCGTCGATCGCTTATAGAATTTCTCGCTCTTCACACAAATTCTTTCTCCTTGATGCCATTTCTTTCTCAAATCTAATTTTCACTGGGCCAATGCTCTTTCGACATCATTCTTATTGCGATCAAGAAAGATCTTCATCGCATCAAAAGTTTGATCGAATTTGTTGAGCAACATGCTGCAGGTTGTATCATTGATCGAACCAATACCACTATCTATAGCCATGGCAACATTTGGCTTGGAAATTAAGTTAATGGTCATTGGCCAGGCCATGATCTTGCCCATGACCATGCTGCTTGTGACGGCAGAGAACAAGCAACCTTGGTTTTAAGTTGCGTATTTATTCATGATCAATTATCAAGTTCAAGATTGTTTCAAGAGAGTGGAACGAACTCGACATTGTTTAAGAGCGTACAACCGATTTATCTGAGAGCTCTGTGACTTTCCTTCCGGAAGTGGGTGGCTGAAAAAAAATACTGTTTAGAGCTTTCACGACTGCTTTCTATTCTCTTAATTTTGATTTGGGTTCATTGAACGCGTTAATGTGTTTTATTTTTCTCTCTTGCCTTTTGATTGCTTCTCTTAAATAAGTTTAAATTAATTTCCATATACGTACATATGTTTATAGGTTTGTAGTTGTATATTCGTATTACTTTCAATAGAAAATTTAACTTGACGATTTTTTAATATACAAAAGCTTTCTGAGTGAAAATGTTTGTGTTACTTTTTTTTGATAAATAAAAAAGTCAACGATTTTTTGTTTATTTTATTTTTATTGATGTTTTAAATTTTAACATACATAAATCAAGTCTACGGCGGCGGCGGGGGCGCGGCGCGGCGCGGCGGGTGTAGTTCTAAATTATAAGACGATTTAAAAAAATACCTTGATGTTATGACTCAAAAGGGTTTGTGTTGCATACGAGTATGTCAGAGTTTTTTATGAGCTGTTTCAGATTTGGTTATTTTTAATATTTTTGTCCATTTCATGTTTTGTTAGGAGGTCAGCAGCATAAATTTAACGGTTCTTGACTGTTAAGCTTTAACTACATAAGCCAAAAAAGTGAAAATTTTCAAACTCATTTTGGGATAGTGTTTCTCACAGGAAAACTTATAAAAATGATGCAGAAAGCTTAAATTTTGGTTTAAAAATAAAATGTGTATATTCTTTTTCACAAAACAATTGCGGTAGCTGAAAAAAAATATTTTTACTTTTGCAATTTTGCAAAAAGTGACCAATGTAGTTAAGGCTTTAGAAACAAATGATGGTTGTCTGTAAGTAATTTCATGTTTTATTGGAAAATAAGCCTACTTAAGCTCTGCTCAGATTCATTTGTTTAGTTTTATTGATTTTAAATCCGCATAATTTTTCTAAAAGAAGAGAAATACAACACGTACGAATATTTGTCTTTGAGCTATTCAAGTTTTAAAAAAATATTGACATAATTTGAAAGGATTTAGTGTGATAGCACACGAGCAGTGTAGGCTGCAAAGCTTTCGCACCACCATATTATTATTGAAAGTTTGAATGTAACAACAACTTAAGTAAGCTACCACAAACTTTTATTGGCTCGAGTTATAGCTGTTTCACTGTCGCCAGGCCGATTGACATAATTTGATTGATCAATTTTTGTATTTATTAGTTTGCTCTGTATAGCAAGTATGTACATAGGTGTTAGTTTCGTGTAAAAAACATGTTTCGGGACTGTAATCAAATTTGACATTACGATGATAGAGAAGTCGGAAAAAGGAGTTTTCGCCATACTGTCCATCGCGTTGACTTTCAAATTTTGTACAGACCATTTTAATGTGATAAAATTTTTTGCGCGATAGTTTTTCTCCTAGATGTTGACATTTAATCCTAAAAAATTAAATTTATCATTTTTTCAGTACTGACTGTGATGCGTTGTGCTGAAATCTTTTCTTTAAAAAACTACCTTTCCAGGGTTGGGGTCATAATTACTTGCATGAGTCAAAAACCTCGTAAAATAAAACACAGCAAATTTATTTCATGCACAAAAAAAAAAAAAAAAAAAAAAAACACAAATTTGGCCCTATTTAACTTCCAAATTTGTTATAACGGAGAAATTTTAATTTGGCTTTACTTCACTTTGAAATCGAAATAGATCCTATTTGGATTTATTTACCCATAACTTCATATTTTGCAAGTATGTATGATCATAAACAGTTAAAATGAATGACTCATGACTGACTTGTTTACAAAATTTTAACTCTAGGATCTTAGCACAACCTTTTATGTGGGCTATTCGAAAAAACAGGCCACTACTTAGATCCCAGAGCCCAAAATTCTCCATTGGAAAAAATTGGACAAAAAGACTAAGGAAACCTTATTACATTATTTCTACAATGGTGTCGGGGGTCGCTTCATCATCGCCTCCGACTCAATCGAAATGTTAAAATAATCACTTTATCGTACTTAATGATGCATGCTAATTATTTGTAGCTACCTTGGAATTATAATAATATGCAATAAATTTGTTTATATGTTTCAATATTAGTTCATTCAGAAAAATGTAAAAACGGCAAAATTCCGGAAAAATCGCCGGAAAGCTGGATTTTGATATACAGCCTCCTGATGATGTTTTTAAGAAACTGTAAAAAGTCCCCATCGATAGAAGTGCCGCCGCTTACAATTTTTCGGGGGGTTAAAAGCCCCCAAAATGGTTTTTCAGAAATATCTCCCTAACGATGCCTTGTACAGAAAATATGTTGATGACGAATTTGTAGCTTACAAAATGTCCTACAAAAAAGATTTTAACACTTTTCTTCATAAAAATAACGGTTTTCAAAATAATTCAATCGGTAGAGTTAAAGTTTTTAGTTTTTCATACAAATAAAAAATGCACAAAAATACTTAGGATAATTTGCTTACGGTGTGACAAAAAGCTAAGGCGTATACGTTGAATTGGGTGGGTAAACACCCCCCCTTCCATATGATTTTTTTCTTGTCTCTATTTTCTCAGAAACTAAAAGACATATAGGTATTCGGTTTTTAGTGTTTGACTAGAAATTAATACGAGCATCGAATATTGGAAACAAAAATAGTACTTAATAACATTAAATTTTGAATAAAATTAATTTAAACACATTTTTTTATTATTTTTACAAAAATGTTGAGTTTGAAAATAAATTTTTCACAAACTATTCCCTGAAACTATTTGAATTAAAAACAAAGAACGGACTTCCAGCTAGAAGGAATCTGGTGTGCTAACAAAACCAATCTCACAAATTTAAATTTCATTTTAAACTATATTTTAATTCACATACCATTCAAGTGGTCGTCTGAGATGAGCTTTATTATATGTTTCTATTAGCTGAACTTTAAATTTCACACGGTTGTTATCTGTGAGCCTTTTCCGGTTAAAAAAAAGGAAAATCGAATGCATTAAAGTTAAACATTTATCAAAAATAGAAAAAAATTAATGAAAACTTAGCCTCAGAAACAAAAAAAAAAGGAATCATTTCTTTATGTATTGATGAAGAAATTAATAAATATGGATAAACGAAACAGAGCAATATTTTCTATCTCAAAGGCAAATGAGCTATCGTTACTAATTAACGAAATAAAAGGAAGCAACGTCAAATGAAAAAATATGTCTGCTTAGTTTTGAATTAATCAAATGAATTCGAAACAACTTAAGACCCTCTATCCATACATCTGCCACACATGATGTTCAAAATGTTGTAAGCTATTACATTGATTCATTTTTTCACTGAGGAAAAATGGATTCGGTAAGGTTTTATTAATTGAGTCATCAGATTATCGAGATAAAACCATGCATAGTCATTAAAATAAAACGTTTGAAATAAGTGTTCTTTATAATCACATCCTTTTGGTTAAAAATTAATCAAGATATAAATAAATCGTTGGATATGAGAAAAACCTAAAATGAGAAAACATTGGGGTTTATTTTTCTGGTTTTGTATGCTGTTGTTGGGAATTTTTAAAATTGTGTAACATGTCCGTCGTCGGTGTCTACAAGTTTAAATCACCTAAAAACCTACTACATTACGCATAAATTATAGAATCTGTGATTTTGTTTTAAGTAAGTTAAAGCTTCCTGGGGATACAATGGTAGCCCTCTCCAGGGGTTTGAAATTATAGGAAGTATGTACGTGGGAATTCAAAAAGGTTTTGCGTTTGTTTAAACAATAAATCTATCAATGTGAATAAAATATAATGATCGATGATAGGAAAGTTTAAAATATGCACATATGTATGTAGACGGACAAGTACATAGGTATAAAAAGTTAAAAGTGGCCTCTTCACTTCGTTGTTTGTGTACAATATAGACCCAACTAAATTGAAGAATAGGAAACAGATATACAAAGAAAATTAGAAGCAAGAGAAGTAATGAAATAATAATTTAAAGACAAAAACTAGCCCAATTTTGTACCTACATTTTTCTTCTCGCAATAAAATTCATATCTAAAATTAAAAATATAAAAAAAAATAAAAATAAATAAAAATAAAAACAAAAATAAAAATAAAGATAAAATAAAAATAAAAATAAAAATAAAAATAAAAATAAAAATAAAAATAAAAATAAAAATTAAAATTAAAATTAAAATTAAAATTAAAATTAAAATTAAAATTAAAATTAAAATTAAAATTAAAATTAAAATTAAAATTAAAATTAAAATTAAAATTAAAATTAAAATTAAAATTAAAATTAAAATTAAAATTAAAATTAAAATTAAAATTAAAATTAAAATTAAAATTAAAATTAAAATTAAAATTAAAATTAAAATTAAAATTAAAATTAAAATTAAAATTAAAATTAAAATTAAAATTAAAATTAAAATTAAAATTAAAATTAAAATTAAAATTAAAATTAAAATTAAAATTAAAATTAAAATTAAAATTAAAATTAAAATTAAAATTAAAATTAAAATTAAAATTAAAATTAAAATTAAAATTAAAATTAAAATTAAAATTAAAATTAAAATTAAAATTAAAATTAAAATTAAAATTAAAATTAAAATTAAAATTAAAATTAAAATTAAAATTAAAATTAAAATTAAAATTAAAATTAAAATTAAAATTAAAATTAAAATTAAAATTAAAATTAAAATTAAAATTAAAATTAAAATAAAAATAAAAATAAAAATAAAAATAAAAATAAAAGTAAAAATAAAAATAAAAATAAAAATAAAAATAAAAATAAAAATAAAAATAAAAATAAAAATAAAAATAAAAATAAAAATAAAAATAAAAATAAAAATAAAAATAAAAACAAAAATAAAAATAAAGAAAAAAATAAAGATAAAGATAAAAATAAAAATAAAAATAAAAATAAAAATAAAAATAAAAATAAAAAAAAAATAAAAATAAAAATAAAAATAAAAATAAAAATAAAAATAAAAATAAAAATAAAGATAAAATTAAAAATAAAAGTAAAATTAAAAATGAAAATAAAAATAAAAATAAAAATTAAAATAAAAATAAAAATAAAAATAAAAATAAAAATAAAAACAAAGATAAAAATAAAAATAAGAATAAAAATAAAAATAAAAATAAAAATAAAAATAAAAATAAAAATAAAATTAAAATTAAAAACAAAAATAAAAATAAAAATGAAAACAAAAATTAAAATAAAATTAAAGAAAAAAACTAAAAAAACGAACCCCATAAGTTATATTATGGTCTTGTTTCGTTGAATCGTATATGACTGGATCATATGGACATTCTCTTGTGGTTTAATTCGATTGGAATTTCAGAGATTCTATATTACTACTACTTTTGTATACATTTTATATAATTAATAAGAGAATATCTATCAAAAAAAAACATAAAACTTATTCTTAAAATAGCTTAAACAACTCCTTAAAATGTTTGAATCTCAAAATAAAAATTGCTCTAAATACCTGAAAAAATAAAATAGGACTTTATGCAGAAAATAATCAAAATTCGTTGGAGATGTTTTCTAAAAAAATAATTTCTAATAAGTATTTAAAATGTCTTTTACATTAAAATAAAAAAACCTATTTACTTTTCAAAAACAAAAAAAAAATATTTTTTTAATGCAAAAAACTTTCTTTTTTTTGAAAAATATTATTCAAGCTTAAAAGTTTTCGGTGATTTCTTTTTTGTCTCCAAAACATACACCACACCCAGTATTTTTAAAACATTTCAAACAGGCATCTCTAAGAATTTTTTTGTTTATCAATTTTTCCCTTTTGGCAAAAAGTTTTGGATGTAGTTAGGCCTTAAGACTACAACCTTAGAAAAGTTTTGGTTTTTTAGAAACATTTTCGTTACTATATTTTTAAATTGATTTGAATTGTTTTTCTTTGGGCCTAAAGAGAGATAAAAGTTGAATAATTAGTACACCTTGAGAACAGAGCTCTACCATTTACTTCAAACCTGTTTGTTATTCCACACCGCAATTAGTGAATAAAACTACCAAATTCATATCTCTTTAATGTATCTGCATCACAAATTGACATCACAAATATGTCTTCATCATAAATTACCACGACGCGGTGGAGAGAAATTAGCACAATTTTTCCGAAGGGACTACGCGACGATCGTATGTAGGCTGTGTCGATAAATACACATTGGCTTAGCAAAGGTTTTTTTCTTATTTAGGCTATCGAAGCTCAAATCTGCGAAACCAAAAATATTATGGTACTTAATCTCTCTGTTCCTCCTTCGTTAGTATCTTCTACTGAGAACCATAATCCAGCACAGCAGTAGAATGTAGAATTTCTGCAAAGTGTTAATACGATAACTCGGTCAGCGCGTGCGATGTCACGTTTGTTTTATTTATTTATTTTTTGTTTATTTTCAAGCGGAAACCCATGTTCTCTCCATTATGAAGCATTTCGATATAATTATAATGATTATTTTCCTTATGTTTGTCATTTATTTTTGCACCACCAACTAAAAAAAATAAAATTACAAAATTTTTACATTCCCACCACAGCGCATATTTATTTGATAAAGTGAAATATAATTCTCTACTTGGTTTCCGCTTAATCAAACTCTCTATACGATGCGCCTTACTCGAATGATTAACGCCCAAAAGATATCTCCTCAATTTGGAACTTAATCATTATTTATCATCAATGTACGACGAGAGTGTATATTATATGAGGAAACCACCATAGCTTGTGCACCTGCTGCTGCAGCATGGAAAAGTTCAAAACATCACAACATCATGATGCACCTAGTATAACATGAGTTATGGCCCAAATCAATAAGATGAAGAATTGTAAATTTGTGGCATCTTACAGTGGGTAGGGTGTAAAATTATTCCGAATAAGTTTTATGAAAGTTTGTAAAATATGAGTTTTTTTTTTAATTTTTGAATTTCTCATTACAATGAATAATTTAAAAATAAAAAAAAACATATTATTTCCAGTTCAATTTACTAGAACAGAATATGTACATAAAGAAAAGAAAAAAACATAAATTTGATTAAAAGAACGACCATGCCAAAAGTTCGAAATTTTCGCTTAATTTTTGCTTAGTTTAGCCCACTGTGCGTGGCTCAGTCAGCGGGAGCTTATTATTACAAAATACCTGGCATTCAATTTAATGGGATGGATTAATGGCACACTAAAGAATGTGTTGGCACCCAATGTAAATCTTGCGGGTGTTTTCTTTATAAACAAAACGAAAAACCTCTAAAAACTTTGGATCTTAATGGACCACAGAGGCCGAAAAAAATGTTTCCACATACATGGGATTTATTTGTTTGATCGTATGCCACATGGGATAGATTGATTGCAATTTTTTGTCTGATCTTATGAGTATACCTACTTAATTGATTAAAGGGTCATAAGTTCAAAAACTTATTTTTTCCGCAAAATGAATTGAAGCAAATTTATGACAAAAAGTAAGTTTGAAGCACTGTAGGTCTGTAATATCTATAAACAATGTCATATAGAACTTTATTTTCTTATACAGGGTGATAATAAAAGCGCAAGTCGATCCGTCTTTAAAGGATCGTTTTGAGCAAATTTTGGTGTTACTAAAATTATTAAATTAAAAAAAGAATTCAAGAGATGGAAAATGAACTCCAGCGTGGACAGCTATGAAATTTTTGGTTGGTGTATAGCTTACACCATAAGTTATAAAAATACATATAATACAAATATTTATAGAATAGAAACTTTGTGTAGATGCTAAATAGGAAAGGATTTTTTTAAATTCCTATTATAAGTTGGTTAAAATAGGGTTTAATTGCGATTAAAGGTCGAAAAATTAAATGAGGAGAGATAGCGAGTTTATTTTTTTTCTAATCAATAGGTGTTAAAAATGTAATAAAGTTATAAGTTTACTATATTATTCTAGAAATTCTACAATGGGAGATATAACCGTTTGAAAATCAAAAATCAGAAAGTAGATTGTTTTTAAATTTTAGATTTTGTTTTCAGGAAAAACTTGTTTGTGCTAGATTAATGTTTGAACCAGTATTAACGAAAACTCACCAAAGATACAACTTTGTAGCATTGAATCTTATAATATTGGTATAGTTAGTATAGGTTGTCTGGCAACCGGCGAGTTGTTCCGTATGTCTTACGTCCCTTACTTTGGCGGAATCAAAAAATGTTGATATCTGAATTTGTAGCTAATTAAATTTGTTACGCAAACCAAAAATTTAAAGCTCGCATAATTTTCGAGTTATTAAAGTTTCTGCTAAAATAAGTCTGAAGTTAGCGGACTGAATCTAAAATAATGCGAATTTTAAATAATTATAGACACCCAAAATTGTAGCTTCTAAAATGCTTTTGATTCGCGAAAACCGCTATTTTGTAGTTTAAATAGCTTATGAAATATTCAAGTTTCCGCTAAAATATGTCTTAAATAAGTTAGCGGACGAAAATAATAATTATCTTGGTCTCAAAAATTGTATAGCCTTTTAAATGCTATAATTTTGTTTTTGCAATATTTTTTTAAATATAAAAAAAAAAATCATATTTACATGAGAACCTTAATCAAAATTAATACATACAAATAATTTTTTTCAAAATCTTTTTTTCGTAAAGCAATTTTTCGGACCAAGACCTAAAACGCAATTTTCTTACAATCACTTTGGCTTACAAGAAACAATTTTAATCAAAACTTTTAAATTTCAAAAAAAAAATATGAAAACACTGATTTTCCGTCTAGAGAATCACATATTACATATTAACATTACACACAGTATTTTAAAGCAAATCGGTATACCCATATACTCTAGATTAAATTACAGTTTGACGAAACACACTTTTTGGACTTCTTCAATTTTGTAAAAAATCGACTTAAAAAAAAATCATTTAAAAACAAAGGCAACGCACTTACAATGTCATGCTATACTTTTTTTAAAGTCTTTATTATGTGTTTAATTCAAATTTGAAAAACTAATTTTCAAACTCAAAATTTTGAAAAAAAAAATAATAAAGAAAAAACGCCAATTTTTATGAACTAAAGGCAGTTAAAAGCTATTTTGAATCTATAATTCAACAAGTCCAAATAAATAGTGCTAAGTTTTCTACTTGGCTAATTTAATGCAGTAAATTTGTGAAAAGAAAATATTAAAAAATTGTATTAGATATTGTACGTCATTAAGGACAGAATTTTGTGTTTGGTGTTCCATACTGTCATTAATTTTAAGTCAAACACTAAAAACCAGATGTCAAAATGTAGGTATTCCAGTTTTTGAGAAAGTTGAAAATAACAAATGTAAGTTTTCTTTAAATTTGACTTCCATCCGTTATTTTGTTGCTCCAAAGGTCCTATTTCTACTATTACTCTATTTCAAAATAAAAAATAAACACCTGATTTTTATAGATACATATACATATCTACCTTAATATGATAGAAATAGTTCTGGCTTCTCTGATTTACAGAAAAAAAAAAACAGTCTTTTAACAAAATAATTGAAATAATTTTTATCGCAATTTCAAGAGATAAGGAGAGTTAAAAAAAATTAATTAAAACTATTTTAAGAATATCACTCCCAGAAAGTTTCAAAACTCGTCATCATAATAATAACTTAAATTAGAAAACAGACTTACAGTCCTATTCTGGCAAACCTAACTGACGCCCCACAAGTGAGTTTAACAACAACTATCGAAATTGTGATCTCGTTTTGAGTACCTCAGAACTTACAATATCTGTCATTTGAAATATAATTTTTGACAAACTTTGAAAAAATATTTAGCCAGTTCACGTTTCTGAGATCTCACTGAGCAGAAGGAGAAACCTGACCAAAATTTCTCCGCTAGAAGTCTAAAGCAATTTCCATCTCTTTTTTTATTAATTAATCAACTGCGACAAAAAATAATTTTGACAGCAAAAGTGAGGAATCTCACTGAGGAATTACGGTTAGATTTCTGAGATTGCTGAGGTCTCTGAGAACTCAGAAAGCTTGAGAAACCTGAACTGGCTAATTTTAAAAGCTAATAAAATGTATTCTTTGATCAACCCTCAGCCGCAAATCGAAAGAAGATATCAATTTTTCATACAAAAAAATTAATGTTGACGGACCTAATACTCATCGGTTAAATGGAAAGGTCATAGAAAAACAAGGGCATTCATGTGTACATATGTAAGTAGTCAGTCGCTCACAATCATAAAATCGTCCGCCATTAAGTTAGTGGTCTTCAGGATCATCCTCCTCTTCTGCATCTTTGGCTTCCTTAGCGTATTTTAGCTTTGTTTGGCATAGAAAATAACCAATCAAAATTTATTATTACCGTACGATGTGACTGTTCAACAAATATTTATAACTTAAAAGTCACAATAAAAAATTCGCCTTGCTGTGGTGAGTTTTTTGTGAAGATCCTTGTAAGGATTGTCTCAGAATATCGAAAATGTTATCGAATCACAACAAACCTCACAAGCAATCAGCCTCACAAGAGCTTGTAACTTGTGAGCCCTCACAACAGTAGAAGCCATTTTTTTCTTCTAGTATCTTCAAAATTATAAAGACTCAAGAAACCCAACATTACTGCTCGATAAACTACATATGTCTACCAACCATACACTTTGCTATCCTATGAACAACTATATGATGTCCACGTTTTGTTGTTTTCGTTAAAATTTTTCATTTAATTAATTTGGCCTTGTTATTGTACTTCCAAAATATTTTTTTTTTTTTTATTTTCTCGAAAATTGCACTACTGATTTTGAAGATAGTCTTCTAAGAGATATTCTATTGAGATCTGAAAAATCTTAAAATTTAAAAAATATACACATTCAATTTTCATTCTGCAACTATAGTCCAAGGGCAGACAAGAGCTTTTTTCCAAAAAAAAAAAAAAATGCAAAATATTTATCAACTTCAGAGGCATATTTGTTCAAAACAAAAAGTAATGTGTTTGTTCCATTTCCAAGTATGAATATTCAATGAAACGAATGTAATTAATGCTTTAAAGAAATTCACATTGAACTGGTTCAATTATTTTTAAATTCCCACTAAATTTAAATTTCTTTTAATTATTTTTAAATTTATTATATTCATCTATATATTTTAAATTAGTTAATTCTTATTTTTCCCTGATGAAACAAAGCGCTTCGTCTATGATGCTTATATGGAAGGCATCTTATATTACCACAGTATCTACTGAAACGAATCGAATACCTATTCTTCTTTTATGTGATTGCATTTTTAATTCGACGCAACATTCTATCTTAAAAGTATGATTGACATCATCAGCAAAACAATCTAATATATCTAGCATATATTGGTTAAAACGTCAAAAGTTTTTCTCATATTTTTTTATGCTAATTTTATTGTTTTCTCTAATTTACGGAGAAAAGAACCGCTTATCGACATTCTATATAATAAACCTATTTAATACTAATATCAAATTAACATATGACCAATATTTGAGATGAAATCTCACGTCGACACTATATAAGTTGATTCTGTTACTCACAAAACTATTTACCAAAATTTTTGTCGTTTTTTTTTTTTAATTATTTTTTTTTTTTTGCAAAATAAGCCACCAATTCCGTAGACTTGATTTACATATTATTTTGGTATTGGATTTTTTTTGAGTTCTCATTCTTTCGCTAATCATTTAGACATGCAAATTAAGGCGGAGTCGTTATAACTTTTTCATCTTCTTTTCCGATGAATTTTAAATTTTCGACAGCCAAACATCGTTCAAATATAATTATTGGGTCAAGACTCAAAGAGATGAGAAAACAAAAGCAAAATTAAATTTCTGAAATAAAAACAATACAGCCCTGCGTGAAATGAAACCCTCAATTTTCAGATCGTATCGATTTCGTTAATAATACACTTTCAACCCGAATCCAATTTGAAAACACTTTAAAGCCATGTAATTTCTTTATTCAACATGCTTAAGCACTTCAATTACATGGAACTAACGTAATTACATGTTCAAATTTTGGGCATAATTTTTTGGCGGAATACAAGTATGTATTTTGCTTGCATATTGTTTTTTTTTTCCAAGTTCATTTACAATCTATAGGTTTTTATGGGGGCAAGGTATGCTCCATAATTTATTGAAGAAATATTTTGATCACGTTTGCCAGCAAATTATATCAAATTAGTATGACAAATTGTTATTTTATTATCGTCACCAACACCAACACCATCACGATCATCACCGGTTGGTTGTTTAAAGTTGAATGATCGATGGCGAAGGGAGTCTCTCACGCGGTCATGAGCAGAAGCACGAAGCACCTTCATTAAAAAATTACACAAATGATGAACTTCATTTATACCGAAAGCAGCAAAAACGAAAGAGACTGAATATTTTATAAGTTATTTTTTTTTTTTTGCTAAGAGATTCTGGTTTCGATTGACGATAATGATCTTAAAAAGCTTCGTTCGAAAGAGATGTTTCGTTTCAATATATTTTCTTGTTTTCTCTTCCGCTCAGTTAAATTTGATAAGATCTCAATCGCTCTTTGAAAGCTGTGTTTTCTAGCATGAAAGAGTAAAACTTTATTTTTATTGTAATAAATAAAATGAGAAGTAAAATTGATAATAAATTTCATATTTTATTTAGTAGCCTAGGAAATATTGTTGCAAATAGATTATATCACTTCGAATGGTCTTTGGATTAATAGTACTAGTTTCTTGTTTAATTCAATTACTTTCAGCAGAATAAGTTTTAGGATATATCCGTCGTCCCTTAAAAAAAAAAAAAACTGAACTTATCAATTTTGAATGTCAAAGCTGGAATATGCGACAGAGGGCTAAGGCGTGTGTAGATTGGGTTAAGAAAAGAACACAATCCCCCTGTTCAGGCGGGAGGGGCAATTTTATAAAAAAAAAAAATGATTATTAAAAAACAACGGCAACACTAACAATGCAATGCTATTATCTTTTTTTAAATAAATAGTTTTTTAATTCAATAAATAGTTTTAAAAAAAATTAATTTTCACACTCAAAATAAAAAAAAAAAAAAATATTAAAAACGTGATAATTCTTATTATGTTCAAAATTTTAAGTTATTAAGTGGTATTTTTACTATTCAATGCTCCTGTCAATATTTAGTAAGGTTCTCTTTAAATTGACTTCAATCCATTATTTTGTTGCTCCAAAAATTCTATTTCCACTAATTACGTAGTAAATGATAATTACGGCCATATTATTGACTTTCTTTAAAGCTAGCTTAGCTGAAAAACTAGTTCTATAGGGGTTCCAAGTTTTAAGTTTTTCAAAAACAATTATTGATTTGATTTAGGTGTCAAAACATGTATGAATATTTTGATTTATTTGTCAAAGTAATGAAAATTTGTAAAAAAAAAAAAAAATTTAACTCGAAACCCTTATAGAACTAGTTTTTCCGTGAAACCATAGCTCTGAAGAAAGTCAATAATATAGCCGTTAGTGTTTGTCACAAAAACTTAAAGACATTTAAGCACCTACAGCCTTATTTATTAACTCATTTTAGAGACGGAGTAAGGTTACTCCGACTTTACGACACCTCTAATCCTGAAAAATTTATTCATAAGAAAATAAATGCGGAATAGAGGCGGAGTAAGCTAAAACTGGTACATAGGAGGAATAAAGCCGTGTGCAAACGAAACCCCAATTTTCAGACCGTTTTCTTTTATTTTGCTTATCATTCAATAGATAGGTACTTGGTTAGATAAAATAAAACCAATAATAATTACTTTAAATTAATAATTTGTGGAAATCAGCCATGTTTATAATAACCAGAGTTTTAGATTTGTCATTTTTTGATAATATATTTTATAAATAAGAATTTGTTTGACGTGGCGTAAAGACGGAGTAAGTGCTTCGACTCGGTTTAAATATTCCGAGGTTGTAACGAGTATTAGTGAAATCTATTAAATAAGGCTGCTAGTTTTTAGTGTTGGACTAAAAATAGATAGGAACATTGAATTTTAAGATCAAAAATACCGCTTAAAAACTATTGCTTGAACCAATTTCTGAATTGAAATGTTAAAAAAAGAGGGGTTTTGTATACATGCAGAACGTGGCTCTTTTTTTTAACATTTATATGTTTTTGGTGTGATTTCACTCCTTTTTGCAAAGTATTTTTTTGTTTTAACCCAAAATCTTAAATTTTCAATTTTCGAATGCACCTGAGCTCTAACACTCTAAAAAATCGTCATTATACAGCAAACAATAATAATAGTAAGAAAGTGGGTGGATGCCACGCCCCCTGAATGACAAACCCCAAATTTTTAAGTTTTCCTCAGCATGAATTATGAACCCTACATCTCTACCGAAATTCATTATTCTACAACAATCAGAAGTGCTTCATATAATTGACAACACTTCTGAGAAAGCGGGTTGATACAACGCCCCTGAATGTCAAATATCAAGTTTTAAATTTTTTTCATTGCTTGCATTGCATTCCCTGCCTCTAAACCAAATTTCATCATTCTACAACAATCAGAAGTATGCCATATAATTGATAGCAATTTTGTGAAAGTAGGCAGATACCACGCCCCTTATATAGAAAATCCAAATTTTTCGATATTTTCATTCGCATGCACCACAAGGCCTACCTTTGTGCGAAATTACAAGATTGTATTAAGTCGGAAAGTGCTACATGTAATTGATAACTATTTTCTGAAAAGTGGGTGGATGCCACGCCTCCTGAAGGATAAATTTAAAATTTTAATTTTTTCCTGTGCTTAAATTGTAAGAACTACCGCTCTACGAAATTTTATTATTCTACAACAATCAGAAGTGCTTCAAATAAATGATAGAAATTCTGTGAAAGTGGCGGATACCACGCCCCCCATATGGAAAATCCCAAATTTTGGAGTTTTTCCTTTGTAAACACCACAAGGCCTACCGATGTGCAAAATAATAAGATTCTACGTTGTCTAGAAGTGCTCCATAATTTTGATGATCTGTCAGTCAGTTAGTCAGTCAGTTAAGGTTTTCGCGATTTTTGGCGTCCTGTATCTCAGGAACCACTAATGCTAGGAAGTTGAAATTTGGTGAGGCGCCTGTGCTCGCCTATAGCTTAGCAAATATGGCGATGAGATTATTGGTTACGAAAGCCGTGTTTTTTGCAAGCTCGGAGCAAATTGATCGAAAAAAACGATATCGGGGATTACCGACGCCATCACAGAAAAAACATGGAGTTTCCATACAAACTATCGATTACATGTATGGAATTCATGCCGGTAACACAGTTTTTCTCCGTGCTTAAGTTAAGCACCGAAAATTCTCCGTGCTTAACTAAACCCGAATGGGCTTAGTTGTTGTTGCATTTAACACGTAAACTATTAAGCACCGAGATTGTTTTTTGCACGCAATTCCCTTCGGGCTTGCAAAAAAACACGGCTGAAGTTAGAGGGGGGTCGAAAAGCGTTTGAGTTTGTTCCTGTAAAAAGGGAGTATTACCGAGAACTTGGCTGGGCACTACCGTGCCCTTTGATTGATTTCTGGAGATACAGCGTGACATTATTAGTATTGCGGTTGTTTTTAAATGATTTTTTTATACACTTGTCAAAAAAATTAAGGGAACAAAAAAAAAATCACTTTTTTTAGTGTTTTTTGAAAAGCTGTATCTCTGTGAAAAGTGGTCGTATTGAGATAAAAAAGTTGACAAAAATTGTTCTTTTCTTTCCCATTTTCATGACAATTTCACAATGTTTGTGAAGCACCCAATTTGTTCCTTAAATTGTTTTTTACGACTTTGATCATTCGGTACTGGAAAACAGTTCAATAGATTAATTTGAAATTTTACAGAAATATTGGTGGTCTACAGTTCTTTAAAATGTTTTACCAAATTAAGTCCTGCAGTCAATATTTGTAAAGCAGTAAAAGATTTACAAAAAGTCTTTAAACAGTCCTTTTTTTGACCTTTTTTTAATGTAACGGTGAGGAGCCAAAAAAAATAATCGTTATAATGTTTTGAAAAAATCTTGTAGAAAATTAATTCCCGTTTTTAAAACTACCCTTAAATTTTCCGTGTCGTGATTCCTTGCGAAGATATTGGTAGTCAAAGTCAAAAGTCTGTTTTTTCATTCACAGCCAGATATTCTTCTGAAAAAAAATTGTAGAATAACGAAAAAAGACGACCTTAAAACTGATTAAACAAGTTATGGAAAAAGGCATTGATTTGGCTCAAAAATAAATTTTCAAAGAAAACGCCAATGTTCAAAAAAAAAAAAAAAATTAAAATTTTTGGCTCGTGCTTCTTCTTATGATTGCGCAATAACGGTACCTTAAAAAATTCATTTGCTGAAATTTCTCAATACAAGAAATATAAAGCATTAGAATGTTTTTTTTTTATCTCAATACGACCACTTTTCACAGAGATACAGCTTTTCAAAAAACACTAAAAAAAAGTGATATTTTTTTGTTCCCTTAATTTTTTTGACAAGTGTATTTCAAGTCGATTTTTTATTTTTATTTTTTACTTGAAATAAAAACTTACAGATTTAAAAATGTATTCATTTTTTTCAAACTTGATATTAATCAAATTTAGAATAACTTAAGCACTCTCACACATTCGTTTCCTTTTTTTTTTTAAATTAGCAATATTTTCTTTTCATTTTTTTTTTTTTTTTGTTAAATTTAAACTAACCGGCAAAACATTATCAAAACAATTTTCCCGCAAACACACTCTTAAACACTCAACAATCTTATGGGAAAGAAAATATGAAAATCAATAGCTTACTCTATAATTAAAGATATTAATATAAAATATCGAAAAATTGATAGTGATAATGGTGACAAGTCACTCAATAAGTGGCCCGGCATTTGTATGATGTAAACAAATCAAAATAATATTTCATCAAGGTAAATATTTATCTACAAGTACCTACCTTTACTGAAGAGTGTTCAGATATACACTTCATGTATTTTTTCGTATCTGTGTGTATTTTTTTTTTATAATGATAACATAAATTTAATTTTAATCCCAAAAAGTTGTCATTTCTTTATCGACTTAAATGATATATTGTCAGTTTTTTTAGCTATACTATAACTAACTGATATATTTACACATACGTGATAACAACATATTCAATTAAATTGGTTGCTTGATGTGTCTGTGCCTGTTTCAATGAAATATTTATGGGAAGTCATTTTAAGCTTCTTATAGCTATAGGTGTCCATATAAATCTGTTAAAATGTTTACGTCTGTATTAACTAAGCCATGGCTTTTTATTTAGTTTTTCTCTTTAACAAAAAAAATACTTATTTAAACTTTAAAATTAATTTCATTAAAAATAATTTTTAATGCGACGAATACGCTTTTATTGCAAAACTTTCATATACATTTATCTAATTTATTTATTTCTTTTTTTTTTTCATTGCAGGTGAGTTGTGTAAAAAACTATAAATAAAAATGTAAATATAAGTATGTAAGTATATTCTGTACTAATAGCAAACCATGAAGTCTGGCCTTCAAATTTTTTTTAAATATAAATAAAATCGAAACAATAATTTTAACTATCATGAGCCTGTAGGGCTTTAAGTGCAACATGTATATTGTTAAGGACGAAAATATAAAATTCGACTGGAAATAAAATATACTAAACAAAACAAAATAAAATAAAAAAAGAATCACGACTATTGGTCGTTCGTAACCGTCAGCTATAATGTTGGTACAATAATAGTGTGGTTTCCAAATCCAAATACAAACCTATTTATCTGATTAAAAAAGAAATAAATTATTTATGGTGAGAGCGTAGATTTTATGCCATCTTAAAAAACATAGTTAAGTTGAAGGTTGTCTTAGATGAGTACACAAAAATGAAAAATATAGAACATACATAATGTACCTCCATGGTACTTACAATTTAATTTGAAAAAAAATTGTAAAAAATCAAAATATTATTCATAATTTCTTGAAGTTTGAGGTGAGTGTGCCTAGGTAATAGGTATTCCGGCAAATTTCTCAAGTTTCTTTGTTAAAGTTAATTCAAGATAGTAGGTGCAAAGAGACTATTTCTTCTCTTATTTATTTAAAAATAAAGTTGAAACTTAAATAAGAACGACTGCTCTGACGGCTAGGAATATCAATAAGTTTAAGTCATTTTAGTCTATGGTAAGGCGGAAGGTTATAAGAACTATCCCGTCCTAGTCGTCTAAATGCAAATGTCAGAAATCCTTTTTGCACCTTGTTTGGGAACGAAACCTGACACTTTTCCGTCCAGTTCCGTCTACAGCTCCGGTTCCAGCACTGTATATTCTGTTCCAGGCAGTAAAGCGTACAAGGATGGCCTGTCATCCGAGCAGGGGGAGATGACTTGGTAGTAGGGAGTATACACCAGTGGCGTGGCGTCCATATAACACGATTTTATATTTTTACCTTTTGAAAATCTCAATCATGTTTATTTAAAAACGAGCAACATTAATCTAAATTATTAGAAAATTCCTTAAATATGTCGAAGAAACCCGTGTTATTTTTTTCCATAAGAAACCAAAAAATAACTTGGTTTTCTGCGTCTTATTTCGGAAGTTTTAATACAAATAAATCAGCAAGAGCAAACAGAACAAGCTTGTTCTATCCAGCGAAAAATGTTAAAAGTTCTAAGTATCTGTGTTTCTTTTTAAGGGGTATGGAGTTGTAAAAGAGAGAATTTTGTATGTCTCGCTGTTGTATGAAGTTCATTGAGCAGGGCAGGTAGGCACATACAAATATTGTGTATTGTGGGTAGAGGTAGTTTTCTGTTCAAAAAATTAATTTTAATTCGAAAAAATAACACGGTTTTTTTCGTCTTATTTTAATAACTTTATATGTGTCTCGCTGCGTTGCTGTGTGAAGTTTGCTGAGAAAGTCATGTAGGTTTTTCTTTAAAAATACAGTTCATATACCTTTTTATTTTATTGTAAAGTTTAACTATTATGACGCTTTCTATACGAAATTTGTAAATCAAAACTTATGTCATGGTGTGGAAAGCGATATAGAGAATTTAAAGTAGGCATTCATAATTTAGTTACCTACGTTTTCGGGTGTCTAATTATTCTTCGACTTACCATTTGAAATCATCCACGCCACGCTACTGGTATACACCAACTTATTTCCGAAATTTTTACGAATTAGAGTATGCCTTATGAATGGAACCTCAGTATAGTGTGCATCCACAAGAAAGGAGATGCTCTGACCAACCAACTACAGAGGTATAAGTCTTCTCAACGTAGCATACAAAATCGCGTCATCTGTAGTGTGTGATCGCTTAAAACCGAGGGTGCTTTTAGGCCAGGCAAATCAACCATCGATCAAATGATCACATGCACTCCGACAGATTTTGGACAAAAAACCAGGAGTTTCAAATCGATACACACAACCTCTTTATCGATTTTAAAGTCGCATATGATAGCGTAGACAGAGACGAGATATACAGAGCCATGGTGCATCTCGGCATCCCTGCCAAACTCGTCCGCTTGTACAGGATGACGATGGAGAAATCTCGCTGCTCCGTAAAAGTCGGCAAGAACACCCCAGAACCCTTTGATGTCGAGAAAGGTTTGAGGCAAGGCGATGCGTTATCATGTAGCCTATTTAACATCGTTCTTGAACCAATCGTACGCAACTCACAAGTCAACAACAGAGGTACAATTTTTTTGCTTATGCAGATGATATTGACATCATTGGGAGAACTAAGCGAGCTGTTTCGGGCGCGTTTGCAAGTATTGAATCGGAGGTGGCGAAAATGGGTTTGGCGGATGAAAACCTGTTTGGGTGCTTTGAAAGGAAGATTCTTCAGGCGATTGTTGGTCAAATCTGTATCGACAGAGCATATGGAGGAGAAGATTCAACAACAAATTTTACAGGCCTTACAGCGACGTTGATCTGGTCAAAAAGCTGCAAATACATCGCAACGGCTGAAATGGCTGAGACACGTGGAACGTTTTGACACTAAAGCACCAGCCTGAAAAGCCTTCGAGTTTACACCTGATTGTCTGCGCAGCAAAAGAAGACCTCACCTTAGGTGGCGCGAATAAGTAGAAAACGACCTCAACCAATTTGGTATGTGTATCTTCTTGGGGAAGCTAGCTAGGGACCGAGCTGCCTGCAGGGGCTTTTTGGTTGAGGCCGTAGTCAATTCTGGATTGTTAGCGTCATCTAAACTAAGTGATTAAGACTTTTCTACACCAAATACCATCGGAAAAGTAAAGTTTGGTTTTTCCAACAATCAGTAAAATCAACCGAATCAAAGTCTTAAGATAATATTATGAAGTACCTACCAATTCAACAAAAATTATATACCTACATACATAATCAAATTTTTGCACCCTCCAATCGTGCTATATTTTTAATCAACCACAGATAATATTATTGAAAGATCTAAACATTCAACATTTATCGCCACTTAAGTTATTTCTCCAGGTTAATCATTTAATTCCCATTAAGTTTCACTTTGGCTAATTTTAAAAATTAAGTCTTTAGATTTCAATCAATTTGATTAAGATAATAATTATAATTTTTTCTAACGCATTTAGGTTAATCTAATCACTGTGATTTAAACGTTAACAAGGTACTACTATTTAACATCCAAAAAAATAAAATTAGAAAAAGTAAAAGAGAATCTGAAAAAAACACTTAACAAGAACAATAATGACGGGGCATATGTCGTTGGAAAGGTTATTTTATGTAAATCAATAGTTCTTATTGCTGTTTTCAAACATAAAGCAAAAATAAAATTGCATTTTTTATATACAAAAGCTAGAAAGAGTAATTTACTTCTCAGCTTCTGGACCTAGTGTGATGTTTGTTCAAGAGGTTCATGTCGCAGATTTTCTGAGATTGGCCTAATTCTCAACCAATTCTATTTTATTTCCCAAATGTTGAACACCATCTAGATAGCTCGCTTTGATCTACCAACATATAGGTTGTATTCCTTAGCAGATTGTTTCACAGTTTCTAATAATATTTTAGAACAGCTTGTCCTTCTGTAACACTTCTTAACTGTTAACCGTCCGTTATGTACCCCACCTGGTATTTTTTTTAGTTCTAGCACTCCAATAGTAGAACTCTTGCCAGCAGGTTGACATTGATGTTGTCCTTGATGGTAGTATTCTGTATCCTATAGCTTTTAATTACAGATGACGTCCAATAGTCATGCACTATCTTTACAGAATTTTGACGTCATGGATAGTTCAAATACGGATGCAGATATCCGTATGCCAAAGAGTGATTAGTGGTGGTCTTTATTAGCCCCTAGAACCTTGGAACATCCTCGTCTATTAAAACGTGACCAATTTGGTTGAGGATTTATTGGTCATAAGACAGCTGGATACTCTTTTCTCTGAAAAAATCGCCCACAGCTCAAAATTGATCCTGATTTGGTCACTAGAAGTGTTGCGACATCGTTAGTAAGTTTTCCGACTCTTAAATCGAAGATGTTTTACCTCCGCTTTTGAGTTCCTACAATATAGCTGTGGCATAACTGTTAGAGCGTAGGACTATCATGCAGCAGAACTGAATTACTCCCAGCATCTTCCGGCTGTGGGATCTTAGCACCCCATATATGGGATATTCGCAAAAAATGTATGTAAAATGTCAGTAATTGGTCATAAAAAGTCAGGTAGTTTCAGAAATTGGTCAGACTTAGAAAATTTTTAATCCAGGGTTGAAGTTTTTCAAGGTCACCCGCGATTTTTGGCACCTCATTTATGGGATATTCGCAAAAAAATACTACTTGAAGGGCCGCACTGAATAGTGATATAAGGTCAGGTAATTTCAGTAATTGGTCAGGCATGGATTTTTTTAAATTAATTTTCAAATTTTTTTTTTAAGGTCAAATGAACTTTTAGCACCTTATTTATGGGATATTCGAAAAAAATATATGCCATCTGAAAGGTTACTTAATACTTAAAAGGTCAGATGGTTTCAAAAATGGATTTTTTTATGAATATGAATTTTTAAATTTTATTTTTTTTCAAGCTCGTAGGGATTTTTAGCACCTCATTTGTGGAATTAAAAAAAAATCATGCCATCTGAAAGATTACCTTTTATTTTTTTTCGTAAACTCATAATTAAAAATCTACAGCTGACCAATTTCTGAAACTGCCTGACCTTTTATGAGGAATAAGTAACCTTTCAGATGGTGTATAATTTTTTGGAATATCCCATACATGAGGTGCTAAAAGTTCATTACTGTGACCTTGAAAAAAACTTTAAAAATTAGTTAAAAAAAAACTATGTCTGACCATAATTACTGAAATAACCTGACCTTTTATCACTATCCAGTGGCTCTTCAAGTGGTACACTTTTTTTGCGAATATCCCATAAATTAGGTGCCAAAAATTGCGAGTGGCCTTGAAAAACTTCAACCCTGGATTAAAAATTTTCTAAGCCTGACCAATTTCTGAAACTACCTGAACTTTTATGACCAACAACTGACCTTTTAGACTGCATACTTTTTGCGAATATCCCATATATGAGGTGCTAAGAGCACACAGCCGCATCTTTTACATAAAAATAAGTGACAAATCCTCCAAGAGTAAATTTTTGTCATGAATAAGTGCCTCTCACCATAGCCGGTTGGATTTGGCAAAAAACTGTAGATCCCCTCCATTCCAAGCAATAGTTGAGAGTTGGAAGTCCCCTAAGGCCCCGGTTCTACATCAGTTGTCGCGCCACCTAATTTAAATTTTTTAAATAAATACAAAAAATACAATTTTTCTGCACGCAGTTGAGCCTGCTCTTTATTTAATTTACAATGAATGGTTCTAGTTAAAGCTGGGATATAATTAGTGCTGGTCGACGCACGAAATTCTCTTTAAATTCAGTGTAAATAGTACTTTGTGTTTCTCTTCTCTAAAAAATACATTCTTCGCACCAAAGATTAAAATAACCTTCAAATATCAATGTGATTACTCTATTGACACAAATTAAACATCAAGCATGAACTCATTGACATGTCCCGTTCAAAAAAATGATTAATTATGCGAACCACCTAAAAAGGCAGTCATTGGCCTAGAAATCTCCCACGATATTTGACATCATTTACCTATGAAAACACAAAATAAAGGCTAGATCATCAGGTAGTATATGTATAGTAGTCGTTAACAACTTATTTTTGCTGACCAAAACTTCATTGACTCATTAAGAAAAATAACTTAAAATTCCCCTCTTGAAACGCGAGTTGTGTATAACAATTGAAATGTGCCGTCATTAGTCACAGACTTTTAATTTCAGTTTGCGCATTTGCTTTTGAAGCACGCACCCTATGGCACATCTAGAAAAAAAAAAATAAAAATTCGCCACAGTTCCTAGTGATGACCCAATTCAACGCCCAATAACGTCCGCTAATTTAGTTCAGACGAATGTGTAGCTAAACTAATATAAATGTTGTCTACTAAATTCAATGTAATAATACAGGGTGTTAATGTTAAAATTTAAGACTCCTTAATTGATTCTAAAATTTAAAAAAAAAATCTTCAAAAATCTTAAACAAAATTGGTCTAAAATCAATAAGAAGTCAAAGATGTATGGATACAAATTAAAAGGCTTAAAGTTGGCATTTACTCCCTACACATTTATGACCCGTGAATTTTAATCCGAATGATTTTCTTCTCACAACTCTTTCAAGAATTTTACCCCAATTTAGAGATCAAGGTGCTAAATCGATAACACCCTGTTAAATACATTCCCATTAGAGGGGAAACGTTGAAATTCTCGTTATCAACTTATTCATTAAGACAGTGCGTGAGCGCACTGTGTGTGTTTCATCTATATGGTCAGATATTGCCTCTGAGGCAAAATAAAAATAAAAACAAAAAAAACTTGAAAGTCCAGCTGCTTGCGCCAGTTAAAAGATTGATCTGCAAATAATGATTATATAGACACACTCAAAAACAAACCAAAAAAATAAATATAAACCTTAATTAAAACCAAATTTTTGGGAAGATTGTTTATAAAAAAAAAATAATAAAAGGTGTGGGGAATTCTTTAGCAATTTTGTAATTCATCAAAGAGTTCCGTTTTGATTGATTAATCTGCGATGAACTTTTTTAGCACTTTAGGACTTGACTTCCTGACCCGCAAGTCGCTGGGTATAACAAACATAAAAGATACTAAAATTTATTTTGCTTGTCAAAAGTTGAAAACAACAAATTGATCAAAAATATGAAAAATAAATGATTTTTTATTGATTTTTATTCAGGTTGTGGGTTGAACGTAAAGGTCAAGATTCATTAATTTATTGAATAGTACGAAAGCGAAATAAATCTTAATATAAAATTCACATTGGTATCAAATATCATCATCAATTTATATAAAAGAAAGAATTGGCAAAGTTTCTTAACTAGGCTCAAGTTAAGTTATAGAAGCTCAAATAATATTGAAAATATCGCTTTTTCTTAAGTATAACTAAACACTATTGAAAAGTACTTCTTCGCATTAAATTGGATTAACACAAAACGGAGCCGAAACTTGGAAAATTTTACCGAAAATTGCAAAATTCGAACGAAACATCTGAAAATCGTGAAAACCCCATGAAATTATACCTACTTTCTCAATTGATTTCTTGTTCGTGCACGACTGAACATCGTCCGATTTGGATAAAAATTGTTTTGTTGGATTTGTATTGAAGCACGAAAACACACTACGAAGCCGAAAATTGGAAATTTTGATGAGAAAAATCGAAAAATTGTGAAAATCCGAAATTGCATACTTTCTGGAGGTAATGCAGACAGTATCTCAAAATTCCGATTTGTATGGGAAGGATTAAAAATATTGATAATGAATGACAAATAATATGGAATTGACAATCGGCTGATTTTGTCCCTGACAAAAATAGGATAGCCTATAGCAGATGGCGTTATCTATGCTCTTAGATTTACGTTTTATAGCTGAGGAGAACACATTCGGTCTCGCATTAAGGCCAATATTTCGAAAATTATTGCTGTTTTTTAGTTTCAAGTCAACGACAGTATTTTGTTGGCGTGTTGTAAAGCCGTCGAGTTTTTAGCAAATTCTTCGAACCACATTTTTGTTTTCATTTATGATCAGCGTCACATTATGTCGGAAATATGTTTTAGTCCTATTTCGCCTAAAACAACGATAGAACAGTGAGGTACACTCACTGATATTAGTCTAAGATCCAGCCATAGAACGACCTTCCCTCATCGAGGTGCCAGATAAGAAGTATGCAGTTTTGTAGGTAGTGTCTAAGCAAACATTTTGCGCAAGGGTTGCCTAGCGTAAAGTGGTCAAGGGATAGGGTTGCCACGCTTTAAAGGTCATTTTTCGGATTTTTACAATTATCTGACACAGCTCAGATGGTATGTCTTAGGGACATACAAAAAATACCATATAAAAGCAAATTTTACTTAAAAAATTCAAAATAGGTGGTTTTTTAAAAATCGTAATTTCAATAGGGTAAATTAGGGTAAACGAAAATAAATGTCTAGAATTTATTTTCTAAATGAAAAATGATAGAGAGTTGGTTTTTTTTTCATCGATAGAATCTTTTTTTATACAAAAGTAATGTATTTATACAAAAATTGTGAAAAATCTACAACTCGAGATATAGGTAAACGTTTGAAAGAAAAAATGTTGGAAATAGACGCTGGCGAAAAAAAATACTATTTTTAAAAAGAAGATAAAAAAATAAATTGAACCGTATTTGTCAAATTTTCGATTTAACCTCAATTTTTATGGAAATAAATTTTATATTTTTAAAAAGAAGATAAAAAAATAAATTGAACCGTATATGTCAAATTTTCGATTTAACCTCAATTTTTTACTAAGTGAATTTTTGAATAATATACATTTTTTTCATTAATTTTCGGAGGTTTTTGATTTTTTTTTAATTTACCGCGCATATGAATTTTTCATTAAAAACAGTATCAATGCAAGGAAACATTAGTTACAAGTACAATAGTACTATAATGTTTCCAAAAATGTTGTCAAAAACTCAAAATTTCCGAACTTTTAACTATCGATATTTTGAAATTTCTTAATGTGTTAAGGAAAAAAACTTTGATAGTCTCAGAGAGGTGACAACAAATTTGGGGAAGTAATTTATAACCAAAATGTTAGTAAGTGAGTTTATAGGCACAAGTGTCATGAGGTCTAATATACAACAATCTGGAAGTTTTTTTGAAGCTCACGCCAAAAATTAGTTTGTGTCGTTTGAAAAATGAACTTTCTGCCGCACTTAACATTTATTTTTCAATAGAAACAAAATTAGAAGCACTGCAATGCAGATATTTGATCTAACCTCCTTCTTAAATTTAAATCCAAGTCAATTCAGAGACTGGGGAATTCAACGTAATCGCCAATGATATAAGAATTGAATATAAGAATTTCCTTACAAAAAAAAATATTTCTCTACCTTTCAGGTATCTATACCTATATCTACATATTAATTAAATCAAGGGCAGTAAATCTTTAAAGATATAAATTAAAGATAAAATTTCTAGAAAAACAAACGCTCTTCTACAAAAACGATATTTTCTAGTAAAATCTTACAATACGTACACCTCTTTAAGCAAGTTCTAATTTTTATTCGAAAAGTTTCGACTAAAACAATAACAATTATCTTTATTGTTCTTAATCGTAACACCTTGAAAGATTTATTCTCGAAAAATCTCAGAAAACAATATGCATCTTCTCGAAAACAAAATAATCTCGCGTTCTAACAAAACATAAGTTTAATAGTCACATTGCAGTTAATTGTTGCAACTTTGTTCGGATCATTCAGTAGCTTCAAATGAAATGGTATTTAGACCATAATATACCAATGCGAATGGTTTTAAAATAAAAAGAAAAACTATTAATAAAAAAAAAAGAAAACTTTAAACACTTCATGGCTCTAATTAAAGACTCTGTGCCAGGAAAATAAGAAACAAACTATTTATTGCCTCTGCACTTTAAGAGATTAAGTTCTGAATAATGCGATCAAATAAATCTCAAAGTCAAGTGCGTTTCTGAGAATTCAATGGTTGTCTTTGGTTAGCCATAAGAATATACAGATACATTTATATAGGACGACGATATATGGCCAGAGAGATTTCGAGTGCAGCAATAGAATCTTCTTCTTCTTGCAGGTCTCCTATGGGTTGCGAAGCTCTTGAACTATAAACAACAGCTGTGTTAAAGCCGGGCGGGATAAGACAATTGAATTACAATTTCAAAATAGCGGTTGTAATTTCTATACCAACCCAACCAACCAACCATCTATCCATCTAACTATCATTCGTCCGTTCGTCTGTCCGTGTCGTCCATGGCATTTGCGCGCAAGTTCATAGACTTTTCGGAGGCACATACACATATAATTAAGGTGCGATGATACGATTCACCGAATCTTGCCCAACAACAACAATAACAACTATACAATAGCATGCACACGGAAAAAGAAGGAGGTGATCTTGAACGCGCTCGCATTCGCACGTACCACGTACAATTTGATAGAAATGCAAGAATGAAGACGTCAACAACAGGAACTACATTCATCCCAGTAATAGAGCCTAGGAATACCGAACACCATCAGAAAAATATAGTTCCTACGTAGTTTTCTTTAGTACGACGTATATATATCTGCGTTTTGGAATCACCATCACAATCATCATGAATCTCTTTTTTTTTTTTTTTAATATATTATATAAGCTGATTGTACTGACTGACTCTCCGGATGGTCTTCTTCGGTTCAGCTTGTAGCGATATGGTCAGTGAATTAGAGTGAATTAAACTTTTAGATTTTTTATTTGTTTCCACTCAGCGTCAGCACCTACGTCTGTACGGACGGAACTCATGATGCGTACTCGTCACTCGCATTAAGATTTCAGATATCTAAAACACAGTGAAGCCCAAAAAAAAAATCAAAATATTTTTATATGTATTAGAAATAATTTAAGTAAATTCATGGATATAACAAATTCTGAATATGAACAATAAATTTAAATTAAAAGAGTGCTAAAAAAGCATATTTAACAACAACTTGTCTAAACAAAAGTAGTCAATTTATCGATATAAGGTATTTCATATTCATACAGAAAGTTGAAAGAAGTTTTTACAAGTTTGTGTAATTTTCACCCAAAAGTTGAACCAACATTTGGAATACATTATAAAATAAAAAAAGAATTTTCATATTTCCCATGAAGAAAATGCCAATTTCTGTGGTTTAGCCATTACAACCTATTTAAATTCGGTAAAATATGCACCCCTTAAAACTAATTAAGAAAAGTATTAAAAATAATGAATATTTACACCCACTCACCCTGTTAATATTCCCAAGTAATAATACATATTTTTAAGTGATAGAAGTAGGATAAAGTCGGGTTATATGGCACCCTTTCAATATCTTCCACTTAATTACATCTTTTCGAAATAAATAGAACAAAATATCATTTAGAATTAGGTAGGCTCTTATTGTCTCCAATCAGAATCGCAGTAGCCCTTAAAAATATTTATTTAAAATCTAACGAAAAAAAGTTGAGTGTATTTTAAGCAAAAAGTTTTTATGTGTGTTACTGAAATACGTGTAGCTTTGAAAGTATTTGACGCCAGGTGTTCATATGAACAAAAAAAAGAACAGTTAATATTAATTTCTTTTATCTGGCACCTTGCAACCTCGGGATATATGGCACCGGTGCCATTTCCCACGCTCCTACTTTTGTACCAAATTTTCATTAGAAGGGTGCTGAAAAAAACAAAATTTCTCAAAAAGAATACAAAGCTGGCGATGACGTCAGTATATCAAAGGACTCAAACATCTCAATTCATGACGAATCAGATGGACCTGAAAATTTCAAGGGTGGAAATTTGTGTAGGTTACGGCGAAGATAATTCTGTGCCAACAAAACCGGATGAGTATGATTTATGTGCTTAATAGGCCTTTTTGGTGTCACGCACATCTTATTCATACATACAACAAATATGGCCAGAACAACTGGAAAAACAAGAGTGCCATATCACCCTGCAGCAGGTGCCATATTACCCTCCATTTTTTTGCATCGTTTTTTCAATGTTTTTTGTTTTTTCAAAAAAAAAATGTGAAATATATGGTTTTCGTTTAAGAATTGGTTTAAGAATAAAATTGTTTTTGTTAAACACAAAAATCTTTTTTATTATTCAAGTAATCAAGAAAAACAAAAATGGGTGCCATATTCCCCGACTTTACCCTATATCGTTAAAATATTTATAATATTCCAAACACAAATCTCTAAACATTTTCAGTTTTTACCACATTTTAAATGTGTAAGTGCATTTAATAATCGATCTTTAAATTGATCCTTGAAGTCCTTTCCCTAAACACCAACTATCAAGCTCAAAAATAATTTTTTGAATCGAATACTTTTTTTCTACTACTTATATACCCCCATTTTACCTTATATACAAGTATGAATCTAATTTCTTAAAAAATTGCATCCTAAAAATGATCTTCGAATATTACCTTACCCAACACGAAAAAGGATTTTTAGAGTTGGGAAACATTGCTTTTTTTACACTATTGTATACCCTTGATTTTTTTTCCTCCAGTATTTTGAAATTTTACTGAAGAATTCTTATCATGGAATTGATGTTGCTGAAATGTCAGTATGGTTTTCAAAAAGTGTATAAAAGCGTTGGTTACTTTAAGTCAAAATTTCGAAGCGATTTCTGTGAAGAACTTTAGGGAATTTTGAGCAAACGCAAAAATTATAAATTTTTTTGGAATTTTGGAATTTTTGTTTTCTGGAGTTCTAGGGCTTTGGGATCTTAGCACTTCAGGGTCAAAGTTTTTCAAGGTCAGCACCGATTTTTGGCACCTCATTTTGTGGGATATTAAAAAAAAAATATATGCCATCTAAAAGGTTACTTAATACGCATAAAAGGTGAGATGGTTTCCCGAATGGTCAGCCATAGAGATTTTTGAAATTTATTTTTTTTCAAGGTCGTAGGATTTAAAAAATAATAATTTTGCCATCTGAAAGTTTACTGAATCCTCATAAAAGGTCAGTTGGTTTCGGAAATTTTTATTAAAAAAAAATTCAAGGTAAATGTCAATGTACTTTCAAATCTTTCGAATCTCAGGGTGTGCATGTAGAAAGTTTTTCACAATTAAATTGGATTAAAGCTCAGCACCACTAAAAAAAAAAAAAGGAGACTGATGATAGGGCTCGGCACCCCTTGAAATAAACGAATTGAAATACCTAAAATTAATTCATAAACAATTGGTGGGAGCACCTTTAAGTTGCTGTTCAAAAATTCAGTACTTTCTTTTTGTTTGTTAAACTCATAACTAAAAATCTACAGCTGACCAATTTCTAAAACTGCCTGACCTTTTATAAGGATGACCTTTTACTGACCTTTTAAATTGCATACTTATTTTTCTTAAATTCCGCTTATGAGGTGCTAAAAGCCTTGAAATGTGACCTTGAAAACAACTTTAAATATCAATTGAAAAAGAACCTGTGTCTGACCAATTACTGAAATTACCTGACCTTTTATGACCAATTACTGACCTCTTGGACTGTATACTTTTTTTTGCGAATATCCCATATATGGGTGCTAAGATCCCACAGCCGAGGTCTGGACATTTTTTGTGTCAAAACAAACTATTTATTCTTTCAAAAACCTTTTTTCATATTTTGAATTAAAAGAGGTTACTGACTAATGGGAAGTTTCCTGTTCTCTATCTTTTTAAGCTGAAGACAGAGAGTTTAACCTGGGCCTAGATCGTGTAAGATGATTCGATTGAACGATCATCGTTTTGGCAATAGCTTTCTCTATCACATGTGAGGTGAAATATAGAGAGAGCAATCGTCAAAACGATTATCGTTCAATTGAATCGTCTTACGCAATCTTAGCCCTGAACAAGAAAAATTCATAAGCAGAAAAATTTTTTTTGTACACACTGGGTCGATTTTCTTTAAATCTGGTTCTTGCAATTTATTAATACTCCCACCACATGTTCTTTTTTTTAAGATAAAAAAACAAAATCTTCCAAACAAACATTTTTCTCATTAACAAATATTTTATTTTTCTCAAAAACGGTACCAAAAAAATTAAAAAAATTACGAACAATAGTGAATAATTAATTATTATTATAGCACCTTCCATATAACAACTTTGATTTTCAATTTTCTCGAAAAAATTTCAACTGATTTGAATCCTTTTTTCAATATTTCGTAATCGACTTGGTAGATTTTTGTTGGTAGGTACCAAGGCCAGTAAGTTCTTATCATAAATTTAAAGATTGTAAAAGAAATTGATTTTATTATTACCAAAATTGACGGTACCAAATATACAACTCTATAAAACTTCTATATGATAAATAAAAAAAAATTCTTTGTGTTCATTAAATATGAAATAGTAAGTATTATTAATTTTCACATAGGTATGTACAAAATGTCGTTATTATGAACCTTTTTTCTGACTTTTTCACTGCGATTTTTAATATTAAATTTTATTCTAAAAATTTGGATTAAATAATTAATTTTTTTTTTTAAATCAAATTAAATTTAATAAATTCGCATTTTTTTTTTTAATATTTTAAGAAATTGTGTGTAGGTATGTATGTATGTATTTAGGTATATACAAAATTACCATACTATTATTTTCTTCTCTTAAAATCTCTCTCTATCTAAATATAAATGAAGAACGAATAGGCAAGTGATAAATGCTGTCTTAAACGGTGTAAGACTTTTGGCGAAAGGCAAATTTAGAATTCGAATTCAAGATTTTGTATCAGTAAAAAAAAATGTGGAAATAATATTGTTTTAACTCTCGACGCCACTGTCGAAATAAAAATTACCGTAGAACAATGTTAAAAAAAAAAAAAAAACATTGCAGTGAGCAAAAAAGTTCTGCAATTTAAAAGAAAAGAAATTCATACAATTGCGTTGTTTTGTAGTTTGTGTTGTTATTGAAGTGTTTGTTGGTATCACTTTCGGGCATTCATTTGTTTAAATTATGTCCGGAAGTAATAACCAAATCCTTAAAAGATACCAAAAGAAAAAGTAGTAAATATTCTGGTATAAATAAAGCAATCAAAAGAGTGTAAAAATATCTCAGGTAGAAAGTTGTCTAATGTAATTTAAAATTGAAAAAAAAAATTATGTATATTTTTGATTTTTTTTTTTTTTACTAGGTCCATTTTTCTACAAAATTTTCCTTGAATTGTTCAAAAAACGATTTGATCTTTTAGTATGTAGCCTTTCTTTGATATAGTAAGTTCAAGTTATAGGTACCTCTATTCAATCGGTCGCTCCACCTAACTAAGAGTAAAAGTAATTCTTTCTAATTTTCTTCTACTTCGTACTTTTATCCCTGACTAGACTATTGTAAGAGATATTCATGCTTGAAATTAGGTTGCTGATGGCATAAAATTTACAAAAGTTACATTCCCGTTCATAATTTAAGAGTCAATGATGAACGGGAATGTAATTTTTATTATTCACACCAATAACAAATGCCAAGATGACAAGTAGAACACTGTTTCCATTTGTTTTTTTTTTTTTTTTTTTTGGTTGCCAGAGTTACAGCATCATTTATGCAAACTTATTAGCATTCTCTACCCAACGACACTTTTAAGCCATTTCACACACTCACTTCATCCTCGCATGTCATGTTAAATAAAATTTATTCAATTTTTGATGCAGAACATATACCAAATCAATAACAAATTACCATGCAAAACACACGACATGACATGACACTTAAATGATATTATAAATGCTCTCAAAAAAGTGTGTCAAAAAGCGGATCTCTCGTCTGTCTCCATCTTTCTTTTAATTTATCTGAAATAAATGTTGACCAAATTTTGTCAACCAAATCTTATTTTGACATTTACTCTGCAGTTTGTCCACGCGCATTGATTTTGGTCTTGATTTTTTTTTTTTTTTTGGATTCACCACTCGAAGAAGTTCACTGTATACGGTTATGGAATAAATGATATGATATTAAGGCAAAATATACTGCCCAACGGAGCACAACAAGTTCCAGGAAAAAAGAATAAAAATCTCGCTTGGTGTCAGTTTGTGTAAACATAAAATATAAATTTTATGGATTTGGCATGTTGTCGTTTTTATTATTTGATGTAGATTAATTTAATTTATTTTTTATTAAAGTGAAAAAAAATTCTTTAAAATTTGTGGTGAGATCACAGATTCTTTAATGTTCGACTAAATCGCTTAAAGCATATGTTTTTTACTTACTTTACTTTTTTTTATGTTTGATTAAAATTTTCAAAGCTGTTAGAATGCCAGTGAAAAAAAAAAACTTTTAAAAACTTTGACTATAGTTTAAAAAATCTAGATACCCTCCAGAAATTGTTCTTTTCCTTTCCATTTTAATGACGAATGCACAATGTTTTTGTAAACCATACAATTTGTTCCTTTAGCTGGTTTGTATGACTTTGACCATTCGGTACGGGAAAGCGGTGCAATGGATTGATTTGAAATTTTACAGATATATTGGTGGTCTATGGTTCTTTAAAATGCATTACCAAATAAAGTCCTCTGCAATCAATATCTGTAAAACATTGAAACATTCACTAAAAGTCTTAAAGTCTCGTTTTGTTGACCTTTTCTTAACCTTACAGTGAGGAGCCAGAAAAAATAATCGTTATAAAGTTCTTAAAATATCTTGTAGTAAATTAATTCCAGTTTTCAAAGCTGCCCTTAAATCTTCCGTGTCGGAATTCCTTTCTGAGATATTGGTAACCAAAGTCAAAAGCCTCTTTTGTCATTCAAAGCCAGATATTCTTCTGAAAAAAAAAAAATTGTAGAGCGCCGGAAAAAGACGAAATTAAAGCTAAATAAACAAGTTATCAAATCAATACATTAATCTGGCTCAAAAAAAAATTTCAAAGAAAATGACACTCTTCAAAAAAAAAATTAAAATTTTTTACTATTGCTGTTTTTTATAACGGTTTCTTAAAAAAAATCATTTGCGAAAATTTTTTTACACAAAAAGTTTAAAGCTTTAGAATGCTTTTTGTTTCATCTGATTACGATCACTTTCCACAGAGATACAGCTCTTCAAAAAACACTAAAAAAGTGAATTTTGTTGTTCCCTTAATTTGTTTGTCTATTGTATATAGTATATCGAAAAGTGTATTGCTTAGGTAATACCTAGCCGTTCAGCAGTTTTCAATTAGTTGTGGCAATTAAAATTTTGTCGTGCAATGTTTTCTAAGGTTTTTTTCTCTGCTAGCAAAGCAGCTTCTGGAAAACGTATAAAAACGTATAATTAGCCGCCCAAGTAACATCTTTGCTCTAATAAGACGCTCCAAAAGCTTTATGAGACTTAGTTAAGGGAGCTAAAATCACTCTTGAAGAGAACTTCAATACTGTTATCAGACTGTTAAAAGCCTTAAATGGCCTAGTTATGGGAGGCTCTTCATACTTATAGCAGTATATTTATTCTTCTTATGGGATGACGTACGCCACTTTGTAAAGCTGCTTAGCTCTTGCTAAGAGAGTGCGTGTTTTTCTATTAGAGTATCTTGAAAGAGAACGAGTATGTGCAACATTAAAAAAAAAATAAATCTCTCATGTTTTATATATCTTTTATGTGTGTGCGTCATGCTCTCATCAAAAAAAAAATGCTGTGTTTTTCGATGTGAGTATTTATCGGTAAAGTAAACTGACATAATATTAAATGCCTCTACTTGACAAAAATTAACTCGCATTTTTTTTGTTGAATATATCTATAGATTTAATCAGAATACTATTATTGCATTAGGTAAACCCAGTATTAAAGAAATATTCAATATAAAAGAATATTCAAACATGGAGGTTCATTGAATTCTGTATGCAACTTACATTTCCGAACACCTTTTAAATATAAAACTATAACCATTGTGTGTTTACATAACTTGCGCATAATTATCTATACACATAATATATATTTAAGATTTTAGTCACAATAGAAAACCAAAAAATATTTCGAAGATTTTTTTTTTTTTTTTTTTTTTTTAATAATACAAATTCTATAAACTACTGAAATACATCAGCCAAGTAGAAGCCTTAGCACTATTTTATTGGACTTGTTGAATTATTGATTCAATATAGCTTTTAACGGCCTTTAGTCCATGAAAATTTTTGGCGTTTCGTCCCGGCGATCTCCCTTCGACTCATCAGTTGACTAGTGAGGGCCTTGTCAATACGCAATTTCCATTAACTTCAGTTCATCTTACATAGATTTCATGGTGAATACCTAGTGTGAACTAGGTATGTGAATTAAAAAAAAAAAATCTTCGTATATAAGCATTGCCAGGCCACGGGCACAAAAAACTTCTAGCTTTAATGATTAGGAATTCTAATCTGGTTAGATATAGTTCACACTAGGTATTCACCATGAAATCTATGTAAGATGAACTGAACTTAATGGAAATTGCGTATTGACAAGGCCCTCACTAGTCAACTGATGAGTCCAAGTGAGATCGCCGGGACGAAACGCCAAAAATGTTCATGGACTAAAGGCCGTTAAAAGCTATATTGAAAAAATATTTCACTAAGACAATATTTTTATGTTAAGGTAACCCTAAAAATAAAGAGAACACTTTTTATTCATATTGAAATATGGCTGCTGTTCACCGATACTTTAACACTTGGTTTAACGTCTTTATGAGACCTTTGTTATATTCACACAGTGAGTAAGAGTGCTAAAAGACAAAAGACTTCTTATGAGCATTCAAATACTCTTATAAGACTACAGTTTGATGTTTGGCAAACAATCGACTTCTTATGAGCATTCAAATGCTCTTATGCGACTACGAAAAAAAAATACCTGCGACGTGTTCTTTTTTTTTATACACTCTAACTTTTGTTGATGTATGAAAAAAAATCGTTAATTGTGTAAGGTAGATTTCTATTTTGAAACAATGACATTATAACATCATAGTTTTTGGAAGTAAATTAAGTTTGATATTAGTTTAATCCCTTCGGGCAAATACAATTGATGACAACAACCAACGCAACAGCATTTTAAGATATCATGCAAATTATTTGATACTCATACCCATGGTGTTTACTATTAATACAATGAACAAAGTTTCTCAAACCAAACCAAAAAATCGATCCAAATTAATGAACTTGCCACTTGTTTCTGGCTGATAGCGTATCCGATAGAAACATGAACAGAAGCAAACCTTCTTTGGAAAAAGAACGCACTTCTGTATAATTCAATTAAATCAGCAGTTCGATTGAGATTTAAAAACTTTAGCTCCCATTCGACTCTTGAACTCTTATTTATGTGTTGGTTTGGGATTGTAAAGGCTAAAAATGACGTTTAGCGTTCTAGTTTCATAACGAGAAACTTAAAAGACTTAAATTGATCTAGATATAGGATTTAAGTACTTTGACATTTAAAAAATGCTAATCTCTTATAATAAAATTGTTATTAGACGAATATGAGTATTATAACAAGATCTCAATTCTTAAGTATACATATGAGATAAAAAAGAGTCTTAAGGGAGTTTTTTTTTCAGATTTCAAGAGCTAAGCTCTGGAGAGTTTGTTAGTTGGGCGGTTAATTAGTCGTTAATAAGTTGTGACAATTTTGTTTTCTATAGTTTTGTTTTTTTTTTTTTTGCAAAATTGTCAAATTTGTATCAAGCGAGGAACCCCTTCTTACATTGAATGTTTTAACACTTTATAATTTGCCGTTCGTCAGTCCTAAATTAGTTGTGAAAATTTTAATTTTGTCGTGCAATGTTTTCTATCTTTTTTTTTTTTATTAAATTCATACATAAAGTTCGAGAAGCACTCGTTGACAAAAAGGTTAAATCTTGCGTAATCATAAGGTTTATTGCTTCACAAATTGTTGTTAGTTTGTCGTGCAAATTTGTTTACATTTTTTGTCCAAAATTAAAAAAAAAAAAAAACATCGCACGACAAAATTGAAATTGTAACAATTAATTCCAGGACTGCCGAGCGGTAATCTATTATATTAAACAAGTTACCAAAGCAGCAGACAAAAAAAAAGAAAACATCAAACGACAAACAACTAATTCCCCACTAATTAATGGCTAATTACCCAATTAATAATTTTTCGATCGGCCAACTTGCCACTCATAGGATTTGTATGCATATTTAACACGTGTATCACATCCCAAAGGCCCCCTGGTTCAATGTTCCTAATATCGCTTTGTGCTTACCGCCCATAGTATACAGCTCAGAACAAGATATTATAAAAGATGCAGTTACTTTTTGGATCAAGACAAAATAACTTCCAAAAAGTTGACTATTATTATAGGTCTGCATCTGATCTCTAAACCAGATTGTGAACTTGAATTATTTTACTATCAAAAAGTTTTTATATATTTTTGTTTATTTTCTTTTATTTTGAAAGAAAAATATTGAATACTTAATATGTAAAATCTTCAAATCTTTCTTAACATGAAATTTAGACAATGTAAACTTTGAATAAGGTCCGTCAACAAAATAGATCTCAATCATTGAAGAAACTTGTCTTTCATATAAACAAATTGATATTTATAATCATAAATTAAATAGATCATAACATAATTCCACATTATGTTCTACCTGCATGTTCGTTTAAATATGCATCTGATTTTGAGACCCAATTAACTTTTATTGTATACAGGAATATAACTCAACTCAATACCTATATGGCATCGAGTTAGAATCTTAAATTTATACATTTATTATATATTTATTTACAATGTTTTGAATAACCTGTTGGTCAAATGGCGCCCAACCAGAACTCATACACTTCCAGTGCATGTGCTTATGATAGGAATTATCGTATTCAGTTTCTTCTTTGCATATAGAAATAAAACACAAAGTGTTTCTATGTCATGTCCAAGTGCATTCTATAACTGTAAACTGGCATCATCAATATTGCTGAATATGTTTTACTGATTTAGTCTAAATTTTAAGATGCAAATACAGAACACAAATTTCAAAGCAAAACTGACTCATTCTTCACATCTTAACACTCAAGAACATATCTAAACTTGAAAAGACTTATTCTTCCAAGAAAATATCAAGTCAAACGCTGGTTGAATTTCAAATACCGAAAAAGATAGTCGCTTAACAAGCCTCTAGCAACCGCATATAACAAAAATAATAAAACTTAATGACTATGGAAACGCCTTGCAGGTTTTCCCTGTAAGTCGCGGCAATTCCCCATTGCACTGATTTCGGCTAATTCTCTTTGAGGTGCACTTAGGCATTCATTTAGTGTCACAAATGAGTCCAACTTTAGCACATACAAAATCAACCAAGCAACCAATTCATTGGGTATGTATGACAGCAAAGCCAAAATAACGCTCTGCTAAGAGTTTAAAAATAGAAAAAAAAAACTCTGTCAAGATCCATGACCTGTCAAGATAGGGATTCAATATCGTGTATTTTCCCACTCCTCGCCCATCATCGCATCAAATGAGAAACCCCTGCATTCATACTCAAAAAACCATTCCAAACAAAATGAGACCCGTTTTGTGTCGCGTGCAACAATGTTATAAGAAAAACTCAACTTGAGGGCATTTCGAGATCTGCATACAAAAATATGCCCATCTATGGTCCGTCGCTCTCGCTCCAATTGCGCCATTGAAAGTCGCCATAGGAAGTTGGTGGATTTTGGGTTCTCTGCATCAGTTGACCGCACAGACGATGACGGTTTTTGTGCATATTTGATCTCTTGTGATGTTGTCCAGTGGGAAATTAAAAACCAAAATCTACATACAAAATTTGATAAGAGAGTGATTATAATGATATTCAACGGGACAATGAATACAATGGATAGTTTTAATTTGAATATTATAAAAGTTGGCTGATGGTCTGTCATCTGCATTTGAAATCGTGGCTTTTGTTTCAGTTGTCAGCATCTAAGTTACCAACCACACAGCCCCATGAGAAACTCATCCAAATCAAAAATCTTAAATATGGCAATTGTTGCGTGTTCTCTGTGAGCGGTAATTAGCCATGTAACTTAATGTTAAATGAAGACATTAGAAAAACCGTTAATTAGCTTAAAATACTAAGTATAAAAATAAATGTCTTATAATCGTCTACGCGTCTAGGGTAAATGAGATAATTCAAAAGCATGTCAAATGTTTTTATTTTTGTATGTTTTCAAATAAACACAAACCTTTTTCCCTAATAAAATCAATTAAAATTGTTTTTTACTTAAAACAAAATAGAAAACACAAGAAACATTTGTTTTAGATACGTATACTATGTAGGTATGTATGGTAATGTATGTGACTAGACTATATGAGAAGATTGAGAAGATCACATTGAGATGAAACAAAAAGCATGCTTTATGTTTTTGTATTGAGACATTTTTGTTTGTAACTATCGTTATTGCGTAATCTTAAAACAATTCAATTAAGTGTATTGGTTCGACAACATATTTATTTAAGTATAAATTTAAATTCATTTTTTTTCTCTTTTTTTTTAGGCCTTGAATGTAAAAAGACACTTTCCACTTTGGTTAACAATATCTCAGGAACAAATGACGACAAAGAAAATTTAAGGGCAATTTTGAAAACTTTAAATGATTTCAAAGATCTTTTCAAAACTTTATAAAAAATATTTTTTTGGCCCCTCACCGTTAGTTTTAAGTAAAGTACCAAAAAGTGAGGCTGAGTTCTAAAATGCATCAGATGCATTTGTTAATGCGAAAACTGTGCATCACAAATTTTTTAGTTCCTTCGATTTATATAATATTTCTTTTTGCTTTCCAAAACGTCAAACTTATGGAAAGTAATATTTCTACAAAGCATCAAGTTTGCGTTGCTGATGCGTATAAAAAATGTATTACTGTTGCATCAAAACATTTTTTTACTTTTAGTAAATGTTTCACTATGCTCGGAGGACTAAATTTGGTAAAATATTTTCAACAATTTCAAACCACCAATTATTCTGAAAAATTTCATATTAATTCATTGAATGGTGTATCCGTACCGAATGATAAAACTCGTACACACCAATTAAATACGAAACAAAATTGTATTGTTCCTTAATATGGTGTTGGTGTACCTTATCAACTTCAAAATTGAGAAAAAAATAAAAGTTTTTGTCCACATTTATAGTTTTGCATTAGATACAATACTTATACATACATTTATGACTAAAAGAGAAATCAAGGCATTAACAAAAAAAAAAAAATACTCATACTCATACTCATACTCATACTCATACTCATACTCATACTCATACTCATACTCATACTCATACTCATACTCATACTCATACTCATACTCATACTCATACTCATACTCATACTCATACTCATACTCATACTCATACTCATACTCATACTCATACTCATACTCATACTCATACTCATACTCATACTCATACTCATACTCATACTCATACTCATACTCATACTCATACTCATACTCATACTCATACTCATACTCATACTCATACTCATACTCATACTCATACTCATACTCATACTCATACTCATACTCATACTCATACTCATACTCATACTCATACTCATACTCATACTCATACTCATACTCATACTCATACTCATACTCATACTCATACTCATACTCATACTCATACTCATACTCATACTCATACTCATACTCATACTCATACTCATACTCATACTCATACTCATACTCATACTCATACTCATACTCATACTCATACTCATACTCATACTCATACTCATACTCATACTCATACTCATACTCATACTCATACTCATACTCATACTCATACTCATACTCATACTCATACAGAAACCAAGACTGAAGCCACAAGTTAAAAAGTGATTACTTTAGGCTTTAAACGCACTGACTATCAAAACCAAATTCAGTACAATCAATTAACAAGGAATATTAACACAAATATCAACAAATTTTGACTTTTGTATGTCTTTCTCTAATTTAGTGTTTAAGTCATTACTAGGTAAGCTAAATTCAAGGATAACTTGTATAACTTGGTGAATTGGTCGGAGTGTAATTCCAGTACCAAATATTGGCTTTATGTTTCAGCTATATTATAATATTCTTAGCCCGTGGCGTAAGGGTTAGTGCGTTGCGTTGGTCTGTCATGCCAGAGGTATGGGTCCAATACCAGCCGCCTCTACCTAGAGTTTTTTCAGGGATACTGCCTCTTGCGAGGAGGTGACATATCCGTCAAGAAGAATTACTCTTTGTCATAGAAAAAGTGCCTCTCACCTTAGCCGTTCGGATTCGGCAGTAAACTGTAGGTCTCCTCCATTCCTGCAGACACGCACACAGAAATGGTTGAGAGTTGTAAGTAGGCCCTGATGGTTCTTCATGAGCCGTTGTGTTACCAAATGTATTTATTTTTAGTCTCAGCTATAAACACTGCAGTCGACAGCTAAGTATTTGCCTCTTAAAACCACTTTATTACTTAAAATACTTATAAACCATTCATAGGCAAATAGCAAATTCATGCGCAACCATGCCTGAAGGGCAAGTAATAGCTTAAGCTTGTCGATTAACTTCCGCAATGCAACATCGAAATCAACAAATTACAATTATTACTATTTTTCTGACCCATGTTAAATGAAACGATTAATGTTCGCTGGTTTATTTAACTTCCTCCTATGAGCACACGCCTCTAGATCGGAAGGACAATCTGATTAATTTCCTGTCTAATAGTATGGCTAAGACGTCCAGTTAGGGGATGGCAGAGGCGGAGGCTTGTTTGAAATCAACTAACTATTATACACAAGCGAGCAGTGGTATTTTGCAGGTAGGTGCCAGAACAAGGTGCATACAATCGATTAGCAAACGCCCAGAAGCAGCCAGCCAGCCAGCGTGGTGTGCGCTTCTAAACGATGCTCAAATCCTTTATGTATTCCCACATAGATTGCAAATCAAGCGCGCAAATATAAAGTAAAAGGGATGATTTGCATTCGAAAGAAATCTTTCAGTGGTTTGGTTGGTGTCCCGGTCCGGTAACCAGCGGCGCGGCGCAGACCATCACGCGGTCAGATCGGTCTATTGTGTGTGCTGCGCATTCTGCTGTTGGCCATATTTGCGATTCGAATTAGTTCAAAGAAATACGATTGATCTGGAACACACCGGTAGAATTGTAACTCTCGAGCAAATAAATTCAAGTGCGTGTTTCCGAACTCAGAACAGAAGTATGCCTTCTATGGTAAAAGCTTTGTATGCAGAGAATATTTAGCCTCCAAACAAGAGATTATTGATTATTATTCAAGCGGAGGCACCAAACTATGGTTGTAAATCATTTTTTTAGTGAGACACCGGAAGAGTCGAGATGTGTGTGTGTGTGTGCGAATCTGTAAACACAAGCTCATTGATCTTTTGGCACTCTATTATTCCGACCCAGATTCAATTAGTAAAAGTCAAAAGAAGTTATGCTGTCGAAGATTCGATGGGAAGTTCACACACTCATTAGACGAATTTCAATTGAGTTGTCTTCGATGGTCTAATTAGGTATAGCTTTCGATTTTAGCTTAGATTCTTTTGTCATGCCAAATATAACAAATCGACTTAATAGAAAAAGAAGAAGAGCATAATGGAGAAATCAAAGCAGATAATTTTTTCGTATGGAGCGAAACATCGCATTTATCAACAAAATTAAAGAAAGGGGTTTAAAAGTAGTTTGTCTCTTGATGGTTTTTATTGCGTTTCTAAAGAAGCAATTAGCTTTTATCTAATAACGGGCTTAAGTGTACAAAATTAAATACAATTTTTTATAGAAAATTTGACAATTATTATTCTTGCGCATTTCGTCAGCGGTGATAATAACTCAATCATTGAAACCCAGGGAAGTATGAGAATCCACGACGAACCTTGTTCCGGAAAGAATATGTTCAATTTCAGATTTTCACGATTTTTCCGGTTGAAATTTAAAATATATTGGCTTTGAAGTATGTTTACCTGTTTCGATACAAATCGATCAAAAATACACTCATGCAAATCGGATGATGTTATTTACTTCATTATATTTGTTTGTATTAGATCTGATTTGTTCAAAATTTCAAGATATATTTGGTAACAGTCCAAAGTGTTTCTATAAAGCTTAGTCAAAATTGTGTAAGGTTTAGAAACGTCTTAACGCCAAGCCGCACAGTGATCCATTTGTTAAATAATTTTATCTCCTACGTCAATTGACAAAAATAAATCAAATTTGTACCTACACTTAACACTATAGAAGACTCCTTGTTTAGTAAGTACTACGACCTGTTGCATAGAGCACAGGAAATTATTTTTATCGTCAAAGTTTTACAAACTTGACTCCTAATTTATAAAAGTTTATTGTGGTTATAAATTTAAATAGTTCAATAAAAATATTTATTTGTGAATTTGATTATATGAATTTATTCATTTTAAATTATGAAATATTTATCAATTTGTCTTGTAAATTTTGTATTTTTATTTATAATAAGAATTTTTTTTTACTAAGTTCGCTTTATTTTATTATTAGGTGCGTTTTATTCGTAATTCATAGCTAGCGCAGCAATACAAGCTCAATAAAACGCTATATCAACTTTTATGTCCACTCTTTATTCTCTGGATGTGTTCATACCCTTTTTTGAGTGAAAAACAAACTACGTTACCGACATTTAATGTTCAAGTCCACACTATTTGTCCACTTTTATATTCACTAATTTATTGGCTAATTTATCGGCACTTCTGGTTTTGTTATTGTTCACAAAGGGAAATTTTAATGCGCTAGCTATAAAATTGCCAATAAAACTCACCTATTAAAGAAAATTGTATGATAACTTTGTAAAAAATAATTTCTCCTACAATTTCAGAAAATAATATATAAAAACTCAATTGCTAAATCTTATCTGCATAAAAAGTTATCCAGGGCTTATTGTCGAAAGTGATTTTTCGCAAAAAAAAAAAAAAAGATCTGTGCCATGCAATTCAATAACAAATTGTTTCTTTCGCATATTAGGCTTTATGTTGAAGACAAAAAAACGCAACTGAAAGCCGGCATGCTAAAATTCTTTTATTTTTTGGACTCTTTATCATCGTAGTTTTTATTATTTCTATTAAAATTTCAGTAGGAAATCAATACCGTACCAAAAACATTTTATACCTATATGTAAAATCGGTCTCCAAGATCCTCAAACTCATATCATAAATGCTTTCACTATGAAAATGTTATCATATCTTATAAAGAGCCAAAAGCCCCTAGCTCTATATCAGTGTTTCCCAAAGTTTTGACATTGCCGTACCCCTTTTAAAATTTTCGTAGGCCTGATTACCCCCCAATATAGAAATATATTTATTCTTTACTTTTGTAGTTTATAATCGAAATTATAAAAATTAGTATTCTTAGGTATAGAAGATGAAATTTTATTTTTTCTAATGCAAGCTTTGAGCTTAAATCTCAGATTTCAGCCATTTTCAAAAATGTCAAATCAAAAGCCAATTTGAACGGAATTTATGATGCAGAAGTTGCAATCGTCAAATATGCAATCGTCCTGCTTGCAAACAAACCTTTTGATTAATATCAAATAATTTTTTTTGCAAGCGCTTTTGACGTTTTCGAACAAAAGCTAAAACAAAACATAATTTATTCGGTAAAAAATCTATTTATTCCAGTCTGCGACTTTCAGCAAACGTCGCAAACTTGATTTTTTTATCCTACTGATTTTGACAGAAAATTCTACGACGTCGTACAAGTTAACAAACAAGCATATTTATTGAGATAGTGTCAACAGTTCAGTTTCTTGATTATATTATTTGCAGCTCACACCTACATATCTGATAAGAAGTAAAGAAGAAATCACTTTGTCTGTTTTTTTTTGTCACCTAAACCTATAGCTGCACCACAGTTGTTGATGTTTTCGATCAAGCGACTTTAGCCAATATGCATTAACGAACACAGTGATAATGCAGTAGAATTTCTATTTGAATTTTCGAAGAAATACTTTTGCAGTTTGCGTTAAAATATATGTTGCGAATTTATTTATAAATTTCGAAAACGGACTGATTTGTTGAGAGAAAACATGCTAGCAGTGAAAACTGAATTTGCGCTTATTTCAAAAGCCCAGATAAAAGGTATAGAAGTATAAAGATAAAGAGCTGAGTACCCTAGATATGAATATGGGCAATCAAGACCTTTTCCATATGGGGCCGCTATCTGCAAGACGCTTTCAAAGGTTGCACAAAGCCGATTTTACTAGTAATTGTGATAATACAAAGCTTATATGAAAACTAATTAAAAACAATTTAAAATATTTTTCTATTTATATTTTGTTTGCTTTTTTTTCTAATCAAAAAATGTAACCTGCTTGCTAACTTCACACAGACAAATGATAAATCTGTGCGTACCCCCAAAAACTGTTTGCGTACCCCCAGGGGTACGCGTACCACACTTTATAAGCTCCACAAGTCCTAACTTTACAAGTCCAACATTGTGGTCAAAAAGTATGTTGATCAACAACCCTCTCATCAGATTCTATCTCCATCTCTATAGCTGAAAATTCCCACAAAGTAATCTTCGAACCTTCAAAATCAATAACATCTATGAACATTAGCGAACAAGAGCCAAGAATTTATGTTTAAACAGCTTTATGAAAAAATTACCTACAAAAATTTCGTATCAGCTTTCCAAAATGGTCAACCTTGTGCGACACCGTTAACTAGTCATTCTGATTTAGGGAAAAGACTACATTTGTTCCAATTCCAAATTTGGATATTCAAGGGAAAATTTTATATACATAGATATCTAAGGGCCAGTTTTTTAGTGTTGGAGCTAATTCTAATTTAAACCAGAAGACTTAGTTAGAGCCAGTTGTACAAACGTGGTTCAGTTTTTAACCCGTGGTTAAAGAAATTTAATTCGCCGATTTCGGGTCAACATTTAACTAAGGGCCAGTTGTACAAATATTTGATATTTGGTTCAGGAATTTTAACTTATCAATTTTTGCGGATTAACTGAGGTTCAACAATGGTTTAGGCATGTAATTGGCTATTAGCGCATACTTGAAACTTAAACCATCGCTGAACTTCAGTTATTTCGCCGAAATAGGGGCGATAAAATTGCAAAACCACGGTTTAAATTTTGAACCACGTTTGTACAACTGGCCCTGAATTCTGCAAACAAATTCAACCCGAATTAGCTCAGAAGCAGTTTATCAGTTTAGTCACTAAATTACAATCTGAGATAGCAGACGTCACTAAATTACAGTCTGAGATAGCAGACGTCACTAACTAACTACTTTAAACCTGAGCTTCCACTGTCAACTCTGGAGCCTAAGTCTTTCAAAAGGGAGTCTCACCAAGTACTCTTGATTGGTACTATTTTCTACTATGGCAGAGCTCGATCTTCCTCTGTTTCGTTTATTCACGGTCTCTCATATATATTTCGGTTAAAGCAGAGTGTGAATTATAATTTCACAGAAAAAGTATTCTTTCGTGTTTTCATGTACGGTGTCAGTGATGGCTGCGGTAGTATAACCTGGGGTGTAGAGAGTGTTGGCGGCTACTTGTTTTGATTTCATGCTCATTCCTAGAGCCATTATAACGGTGTTTCGGGTTTGCTTTGCAAGCAATTTGATAAACGGCGGCGGCGGTAGAGAAGAGGGTGTAATGCATCATTATACAATGTAATGTACTTTTAAATTTCAGTTGTCAAAAATCTATCGAAATCGATGTGCGACACTATGGAAATCAACAGGAAATTGACAGGAATATTGAGTAAATCCAGAGTTAACTCACAAAATTTTGTTGAGTTAATTCGGGATTAAAATTAACTGAAAAACTTGTTTCAAGCGTTAACTCAAATTTAAACTTCGAAGCTGATATGATCCATCACTGAAAAACTAGACCTAAGGGTTTCCACTTTGATTAAAGTTTAGAACTCTTGTGTACTAAAAATGCGTGTACCTATTCATTTGTTTTTTTTTTTTTTTGTTTCGAATATCTCGGAGCTGACAAGTTAAGTGACATGGGCAATCTTTTCAAAGATTATAAACTTACTCATAATGTTATGATGATATAATTGGCGCGTTCAGGAAAATTAGATTTCAGAGATTTCTCTACGTCGTCAACAAAGAGCAATCGAATCGTCAAAGTTTTGAAAGCCAAATTGAGAAGTTTTGTCTTTCTGCATTCATGTAATTGAGATTGCTGAGGTCTCTGAGATATAATTTTCCTGCACTTGCCTATAATGTCTTTAATAATTAACTTTTAAAAATCATATTTAAAATGAATTATCATATCAAAAGTTAATTTCATCTTTCAAATGCTTTCTTCAAATGTCAATCTTTTATCTAATTAACACTCAAAAAACAAAAATTCCAAAACTTAAATAAACAATTAATAAAATGCCTTTCGCAAAGTCAAATTCAAACCCCCTTAAGCATTTTGTCTGCTTCACGAAATTTTTAATACTCAATAAGCGTGAAAAGGCACTTTTAACGCCACTTAAAGAATGTCAATCAATTCTAGCCATATCGCTGCTGGGCGCACAATTCGCTAATGTCAAAGTATGTATCTACTTATAAACTATGCTCTATACCACTTTATTGGCTTCAATTTGTGTCAAATGTTACTTCGTTAACATATTTGATGATTTGCGATGTTTGAAGTTGTCAATAAATTTACAATTTCAGTAATTGCTGTCAGTTAGGTTAAGTGACAGGCTGTGTGGAATATAAAAAATATTTTTCTAACGGATAGAAATATTCGAAGAGATCTTCTGTAGCTGATGGTAACTTTTCTTTATTGTTTGAGATTTAAGACAAGTAAACAATTGCAATCTCATCAAAAATAAAATGTATAGCATTTCGACAGGCAGAGGGGAATTACAGTTTAAATATCTACTTTTAAGTAATAACCGTTGAAATTGCCTATCATCACTTTTTTCATTAATTCCATTTTTTGGGTCAACGCAAATTCAGAAGTCTTGACGGTCCTTTCATTACTATCATCAATTTTTTTTATTCACTTCAGAAATTTAAAAAAAAACATGACCTTTTCATACTTGAGATATAGCAACTTATAAATTCTTTCAAAAGTTTGACCTAAATTTTTTTTAATGTGAAAAATTTTCAGGGCACTATAGTTTAAACAAATAAGATCAAGTTATTCAAACTGTAACATTTAGAATAATATCTAAGGCCCATTGTTTCAGTTCGAGATTTAATTTAAACCTGAGTCAGTTAACTCAATTTGGTGAGTTAACTCTGGATTTACTGAACAGATGCTTTTGCTGTTTAATCCTGCTAGTTTTTTAGGACGAGGTACTTGAACTCGCTACTGAACTACTTTTTCTATAGTTCACTGTATAATTTATGCCCAGAGTCAACAAAAAACTCAGATTCAACAACTAGGCCTAAATATCTTATGTTTTTTTTTTTTTTTTTTTTGCAATTTAAAATTTAATCTTTAACACCTAAATCGTAATTAAATTATAAGAGAAAAGAATTCCCTTCACTGAACCTATTTCATATATATTTTCTCTCATATAAAACTGATCTTGATTAAACCAAACCAAAAAGCATTAGGTACGCTTATTTCTAAAAAAAAAAAAATCTCAAACTGAATCTAATCAACTTGATTCATTTCTTTTCATTTTGATTTAAATCAATTTCCTAACTGACCATTACCATATAAACTTCACAATATACGACTACCGACTGACGACGACGCGACGATCTAAACTGCCCTTTCCATTTATCGAAATTTTATGTGCCATAAAAATCACACAATTAGCTGTAGGTTCTCTTCTTCAATTCTTCCGCATTGAAATTCAACTTTAAATCGATTAATATCATTTAAGTGAATTGCCCTTCGCATTCGACTATTAAAAATCAAACATTAACGATTTTATTCCATAAACCTTCTTCTGCAATTTTGAGGTTCGTGTTATCATAATTGATTCTCAACACTTAACCGCTAAATTCTTTTTTTTTGAATTTTTTTTAATTTGAATTTACCTACAAGAAATTAATCTGATATTGTTTTATTTGTATCGTGGCTTTATTACATTTTTGATCTTCTTTCTCTATTTTAATCAACTTTACAGTAAGTTCCATTCACAATCTACATTACACTGCTGTTCTATTAGATAGGGTCTATTACTAATATTTAAGTAAAATAAAGTAGTAGCCGTGGCGTGATGGTTAGTGCGATGGACTGTCATGCCAGAGGTCTAAGGTTCGATCCCCAGCCTCGCCACCTATTTATTTAAAAAGAAAAAACGGCTACTGCCTCTTGCGAGGAATTGACAAATCCTCCAAGAGTATCTCCTGTCACAGAAAAGTGCCGCTCGTTAGCCGTTCGGATTCGGCAATAAACTGTAGGTCCCCTCCATTCCTGCAGACACGCACACAGGAATGGTTGAGAGTTGTAAGTCACTAGGCCCTAGTTCTTCATGAGCTGTTGTGCCATCAAATTTATTTATTTTTTTATAAGTAAAATAAAACTAAAAATAAGTTTTTAAATGTCAATTTATAACAGCCATATTATTCAGTGACTTAAATCTGGTTTTAAGTGCACATCTGGGTTTAAAGTAACCCAAATGTCAAACTCAAGCTCATAATATTCACTCGTTATAATCGGAAATAAAAATAGGTTTAACTAGCCTTGTCATAAGTTTGATTGGATTTAATTTAAACAGACTTCCTGGGAGCACTTAAAGAAGTTAAACTCGGGTGTAAAATCAAAGTACGGAGGGGTGAGGGCTACCTTAAAGCTGAATAAACAGGTTATTGAAAAAAAAAATGGTAGTTTTATACCATTTTTGAAAGCCAGACATTTGTTATTTCATTCCTTTTTTTTAAACAAATTATTTCTGTTTATAGTTTTTAAAAAATTACTTCCAACTAAAAAATTTTGAGAAACGAAAAATTGGATACTATTTTTTTCACAATTTAAAATACAAAATTTTAATTTAAAACCTAGAATTTAAAATTGTAGAAAAAAATCAATATGAAAATTTTGCTTTCAAAATTCTGTTATTCAAAATTCTTTTTAACAAAATTCTGCGAATAATACAAAAAATTCTACTTTTCAAAATTCTTTTTAACTAAATTCTGCGAATAATATAAAAAAAAGTTTTGAAAAATTTCGATATCTTGTTAAAATAAATTAAATCAAATGTGAGGGAGGGAGGCTAAAAGGATCGGACTATGGTAGGTAATCCTTTCAGGGCAAAACGAATAAAATTACACTGTACGGCTTCTAACCTATTTTTATGGGTTTCATAAAAAGGAGTCCATACCTGGGAAGCGTACTCAAGATGAGGGAGGACTAAGCTTTTGTAGAGAGTGAGTGTTACATAGGGGTCCTGAAATTCTTTAGACCATCTTTTAATAAAACCTTCCCTAACACAGAATTGGACTTGTTGACTATTAAATTGATATGCTCTATAAAATCGAGATTAGCGGTAAAGTAAACTCCAAGGTCTTTAAAACTATGAACGCGAACAAAGATTTTGTTTTTAAGAAAAAGTCATTGCTTGACATTTAATAGGATTTAGATTGAAACCGTTTTTACTACACCAGATCACAAAACTGTTTATATAGTCTTGTAGAAGTAAACGATCATTGGCGGTTTTAATGGTTTTAAAAATCTTCATGTCGTCTACAAAAATTAAAATTTCACTATAACGTACATATATAGGAGGCACATCATTAATAGCTAAAATAAAAACAAAGAGGCCCTAAGTGGCTTCCCTGAGGAACTGCCGATTTAGCAATGATTGGGCTAGAGAAAGAGTTTCGGAATTTAATCTGGTAAGATCTATTTTGGAGATATGACGAGATTCAAGTGATGAGCCCAGGGGGAAACCCAAACATTTTTAATAAGAAACGCTCTATTTTTTTTTCTAATTTTTCAGCATTGTACCTATTCCAACAACACGTAGTGTAGTGTTCATACCTTAAATTCAAATGATTCTGTAACGTTGACCCATTTTGCATTATTATATCAGCTATCCTAAAGTATTTAATTAAATTCCTTTCTTTCTTCTTTTTTGTTTCTACCATTTTCTCCAATATAGCATACTCTTACTGGACACAGTGGCAAAGTGATGGCAGCTAAATATGTACAAGAGCCCCACAAAGTAGTCACCGGAAGTCATGATAGAACTTTGAAGATATGGGATCTCCGGAGTATAGCCTGCATCGAGACCAAATTCGCTGGCTCTTCCTGCAATGATCTAGTGACCAGCGATAGTCTGGGATCAACCATTATAAGTGGTCATTGGGACAAGAAAATTCGTTTCTGGGACATTAGAACGGAGAAGCAGTGTGTTGATCTGGCGATGCCAGCTAAAATAACATCTCTAGACTTGTCAAAGGGTACAAATAAATGCTTAGATTATTCTTCTTAGATTTGCTTTTCATTTTAATGTTAAAAAAAAAAAAACTTTGTTACAGACTGCCTTTACCTCATTTGCTCTGTTCGTGATGACACAATTAAACTGATAGATCTACGTAAGAATCAAGTAATTGGATGTTTTTCGTAAGTTTTGATGTAGAAATAAAAATAAAGACATAACCCTTTTGTCTAACCTCTTTCTTTTCTCATTTTAGCAATGAGTCATTCAAGCTCAGCTGTGATTGGTCTAGGGCGGCTTTCAATTTTAATGCAACAAAAGTAGCATGTGGCTCATCGGATGGGTTGATATATGTATGGAATGTTGCTTCAAAAGAATCATATACACTCAAGGGACATAATTCGTAAGTTTTGATTCAGATGGTTCTAGTTACTATCTGTTTTTTTTCTGATTTCTTAGGTGGTGGTATTTGTGTTGTTGTTGTTTTTTTTTTTTTTAATTTATTTTTATTTTGGCATTGCTTAGAATCTAAGGATTTTCGCTTTAATTAAGGATCATTGACACTTTTGGTACAATATAGTATTCAATATTCATTTTCGACAACGAATATCTAGATTCTACAAAATTCCTTAAGCTACGATTAGACGGTCAATTTTAATGGTCAGTTTATTTGCTTCTTGAAGTCAGAAAAAATATCAACAGCTCACTGTCAACGCATTGAGTCTATAATCTATATTGACAGTGTGTTGACGATATTTCTGATCTCATGAAACGATGACGCTAACACGAATGACGACATTCCATTAATGCCCTATTGAAATGCTTTAAAATCTTATCTGTGTTTTTTTTTTTTTTCGTTTTATTTAATATAGTCTGTCATGTTTTGAGCTGTCAAAAACATACAATACCAGAAACCCATGAGTGTCAAGTTAGCGAAATAACATACTCTGAACGAAAAGTTATTAATTTGGGATAACTTAGCGAAGCAGCACCTCAAAAAGGGTGAAAAAAAAATGTTTTATATCGAATAGTTTATTTGCTTGATAATTAGCCGTTCATCAGTTATGAATTAGTTGTGACAGTTTTAATGCTGTAGTGCAATGTTTTCTATGTTCTTTTTGCTGCTTTGCTAACTTGGTGTCAACTTAGCGAAGCAGCCTCTGAAAAGGGTATGCAAACTTCTTATTGTCAATGTTTTACTGGTCAAACAAAAAAAAAACATCGTAGAACAAAATTGAATTTGTCACAAATAATTCAGGATTGACTATCAGCAGATTATTAAACAAAAAGCCATTCAATATAAGAAGTTTTTACCCCTTTTCCAGGGGCTCCTGCCTAAATAGATACCAAGTTGATATCAACTTAGCGAAGCAGCAAAACAAAAACATAGAAAACATCGAACGACAAACTCGAAATTATCACGATCCAATTAATAATTTTTTAGTTGGTGAATGTTGTTTCGCTAACTTGACACTCATCAAAAATCCGATATAGTCAACGCGTTTACCATTAAACGGTTGCCCAAATCTAACCGTACCTTTAACATAACGCCTAATAAAAAAAAAGCATCGAACTGATTTACGAGTATCAATTAATTTGATGTGTAGTAAAAAAAAAAGTAGTGTTACTATCAATCTCCGTATTGGTAGGATTCCTAGAATTGACCGGTAAAACTAGTACGCTGCTGATGCGAAACAAAAAGTCCGATACAAAAATGACACAGCGAAATCAAAAAGGAAAAATTTTGTCTTTCTTTTTGTGTTGCAGTACGTTAATCGAGAGCGAAATTGATAATTTTAGCAGATTATTTAGAGAAATCTCCGCTCTTTTTTCGCACAAAATAATAAAACATGAATTATGGAGCATCAGTCTGTATCTTGTTGCATACCCAACGGGCGCAAACTTGAAAATTGTTTTTTTTTTTCATCGTCCCCTCTGTTTGCATTATGGTCAGGCAACAAAAATCTATAAATTTTAGTTTAGCGGGCAAAGTATATTTCTCAATATCCCGTGTACTATTCTAGCTTTCCACTAGGGTCAAAATATTAACGTAGACTAGATTCAACGTTGTGGTCTTCCACTTATTGTTTCTTTTCTTTTGTGCTAGCAACAGAAGAAATCGTTCTAAACGCTTATTACCATGCGTTTCTTCACTTCTCTTAGTCTGACTTTGACACTTTACATTACATTCAGTTAATTACATTTTCCTATTTTAACTTTATTCATACATTCATCGACAATATCTCAAGAACGAATAAAAACATGAAATTTTACAAATAATGGAGTCATAACGTGCAGAAAGGGGTTTCAAAAAAATTCAACTAGCGCGAATGGAAGATTCCTATTCTTACTACAGTAATTAAAAAAAATGCAACGTCTCGAATATCTGGACAACGAATAATGCTAAAAATAATAATATAAAAATGTAATGAGAAAAAAATTAAAAAATAACGGGCAATTTTTTTTATAAAAAAATGCCCTAAATTTTTAAAAAAATTATTTTCGATTGGAATATGTCGTGAACTAAAATGGTATTGAAGAGTGCTGTGAATTTTATTCTATACACAATTCTCTAGTTGATAATTGGTAGGGTTTGTAAAAAATTCAATTGACTCTTTAAAAAAAAAAAACTACTAGAAATTACATAATAAACATTTTTGAAAAAGATTTTTTGCTTGAATATCTGGAGAACAAACAATGATAGAGTTTGAAAAGGAATTTAAGTTTAAGTTTTTAAGCATATATGTATTTAGAGATAACGGGACTCAACTTTGGTCTTCTCCCAATTGCAAGCTTTCGAAGATCTATATATCTATCGGGTATCGATAGAACTATGTTAGTATGAAAACTCTCATCAATGTTTAATCAAACAACAAAAGCCAAAGGCGTCAAATTTTAGACGATTTAGTATGATGTTAAAATATTTTTAAGGTGATTCTATAGGTTAAAAACAGGCTTTTCCAATTTTTAAACGAGTAAGCATCGTATTATGTTTTTAACATTTTACTAAATTCAAAATCGCCAAACGCCTATTTTATCTTTTTAGTATCATAATAAATCCAAGTGTCGAATTGCAAAAATGGGTTGAACTGTCACTGTTTTAGGCGTGTTCAGCTAGAAAAATTGATTTAGTATGATACTAGAAAATGTTTAAAACTAAGAATATTTAAGTAAAGAGTTTTAAAAATAGAAAATTGTTAAGTAGTATCATGCTAATACCTTTACATCAGGTTTAGGCTGTTTTAAATTTTGCGCCAAAATGTTTAAATTTCTTGTTTTTCAGAATATTGAAAATAACAAAAAACTTATTTATGTCAATATTGTTTTTAAACAACCACTTTAATCCACAAAATTTGACTTTTCGTCCCAGGTGATCTCACTTAGCCGTATCAGTTAACTAGTAAAGGGACTTGTTAATATGAATTTTTTGTAAAGTTTAGTTCTTCTTTTATAGATATTCTTCATGAAGCCATTTTAATGCTTTGAAGTATTTATACCTATATTTATTTATTAATATATAATGCAAAATTAAACTTAAAACAAATTGGAGATGTATAAAGGTATTAACAATAAAACCATCAGCCTAGTTGCTTTTAAGTAGTTTTACTGTAGTAGCCCGTGGCGTAAAGGTTAGTGGCTTGGACTGTCATGCCAGAGGCCTGGGTTCCTCTTGCGAGGAAGTGAAAAATCCTACAAGAGTATATCTTTTTTCATCAAAAAGCTCTCATTTTAGCCATTCGAATTCGGCGAAAATTGTAGGTCCCTTGCAATCCCCGCTAACAACACACACACAGGAATTGTTAAGAGTTGTAACTCATTATAGGCTTTGGTTGTTAACGAGCTGTTGCGATAGAAAATGAAATTATTTATTTTTACTCCCTGAAGGTTTTTAATTATAGTAGTTGAAGTCTTATATTATAGTGGATTCTAAACTTATTGAAGACTTGTTTGCATACAAATTTAAATACATATTTACAAAATTTTTAGTTATAACTTTAGGACCCATTTTCTGATATAACTGAAATATCTAAGTTAAATATTAATGGGCTACTTATTCATGATGCGCTCAAACTGTTACATTATATGTTCGCATGTTGTGGTATTGCATTTGAATATTTAAATTTTGTTTCAGCAAATTTATCTTAGAACATAAAATATATTTCCGTTTTTTTAACAGTTTTGTCTTTTATATTTTTTTTTAGTATCACATTTTTATTCAACGTTGTTTTATTTTTATTTTTAATTCTATTTTTTTTCTATATTTTTATATTTTGTATATTTTTTTTATTTTTAATTTTATTTTTTTCTTTATTTTTATTTTTTGTATATTTTTTTTTATTTTTATTTTTTTTTTATTTTTAAGTTGAATTCCTTTTTTATTTTATTTTTTTGAATTCCTTCCCTGCCCCTCCCTACCCTTCCTTTTATGAACTTCAATAATTGTCCTAACCAGAGGTCTTGGTTATTCTTTTCTTCACAGCTGTGCCGTAATTGCAGTTGCATGGTCACCAACTGGCTCCGAATTAGCTTCGGTTGGAAAAAGTCGACGTTGCATAATATGGAGCGACGCGTAGCCAACAAAACAACTTTACATCACACTCAAACTACTACGCATTCACATAATAAATCGTTTAGATTATCATCAAATCACAATACGGAATCAGGAGGTAAAATTTGGTCCAACATTTTTTTTTTTTTGAAAAATGTCACTCGTTAATATTCAATGTTGTTTTTTTTTAGGTTTTTTTCTATAAAAATCTAAACTAGTGATAATTTTATTCTCCGTCATCTTTTTTTTACATATAATAATAAATTAAAATAAATCAAAATTAAAAAAAAAAAAAAAAATTTATTATTGATAAATTTTAAGACTTTCTCTTTTCCTATAATATAAATGAAAGAATTTCTTGTAATAATAAAGAAGAAAAAACTAAAATTATAATTTTATAAGGTGTTTAGAAATTTGTGGGTATGTATAATCTTTTTTATTTTTTATTTTATAAATTAATTTAAGAATTAATTAAAATTTTGTAACGAATTTATTTTAAAATTTAAATATTTTTGCATAGATTTAGTAAGTTTCTTAGAGCGAATAATTTTGTTATTAAATCGAGGTTATTAATTTAATATTCTTGATAAAAATTTAAAAAAAAATAAATTTTGTCCAAATGATTTACCTCGACAAACTTATTGAGCTGATAGACCAACATGAAGCTGTTAAAAGTTTGTAAAATTTAAAGTTAAATTATTATAATAATAAAATTATTATATTTACGATAATAATAATTTTTAATATACCTATATATTATACATATACCGTTCACATTTGTAATTGTATAATAAATTGAAAAAAATATAAAACTTATTAAATAATAATAACAAAGCATGAATATTATTAAATTATGTATAAAATTTAGTTGATGGTGGTTTTATTTACTTGAATTATTTCAAAACACTAATGTGAAAAAGATATGAATCAAAAGGGAAAAAAAACAATATTGGTGAAAATGACTAAATTGATTTGAAATGATGGTTCTTTGAATGATTGCTTTACACAAGGAGTTGTGTCAATATATGGAACATCAGAAAGAAATAAGCAACATTATAATCATTCCACCTACCCCCTTGATTTTAAGGGCCATATACAGGCTGATTCACATTAGGTGTGACAAAAGGCTAGAAAGTGTACGTTGAGTCAAAACAAGAAAAAAATTGTATTAGTGGGGGGTATATTTCCCCCCATTTAGGCAGGAGGGGAAATTTTCTAAATAAATCGATTTGAAATAGAAAAAAAATATTCAAAAACAACAGCAATACTTGCAATGTCATGCTATACTTTTTTCCATCCATTATTTTATTTTGCTTTAATTAAAATTATTTGGGAGAATGGTTTTTGAAAAATTAATTTTTAAACTCAAAATTTTGAAAAAAATTAAAAAAATGTTTTCAAATTAATTTTTGGCAAAATTTTACCTTATTAAGTAAAGTACCTTTGTTTTTCATAGATACTTAAGTGTCTTTTAATTTTTGAGAAAATTTATAAAAACGGGAGAATAAATTTTCTAAAAAAAATTACTAGAAAAAAAAAATTATTAGAAAACCGGTCACCGTTACAAAGGCATACTATATACTTCTGTGTAGGGCCAGAAAACTCTTCTTTTATTTTATTTTTAAATTAATTATTTAAATTAATATTAAGCGAACAGTTTTTCAAAAATTAATTTTCAAGCTTCAATTTAAAAAAACAAAAAAATTAAAAATTATGTTCAAACTGATTTTGTGCAAAACTTTACGTAATTTAGTAGTATTTTAACATTGAAAATGTTTATAGGATCGTTTTGACAGAGTTGTGGTGTTACTAAAATGATTAAATGAAATAAATTCAATAAATCAGAAATGAACTCCAGCGTATAGGGGCATCACAACGAAATTTTGGTTGGTGTTACTAAAGAAATGACTGAAATGATTGAAATGAACACATGAACTTAGAATATGAAAAATGAACTCCAGCGTATAGGGGGACAACTATTATATTTTTGGTTGGTGTTTGAAATTGAAAATGATAGGTATTTATTTTTATTGATACAGAATACAATTCGTTCCTATAGGAAAGGCCAGTGATGCAGTTGAGTGTGAAAGCCGGAGTTAAGCTTGCTTGAAATCGATTTATGTAGGTATGTATATGTAGGACAACCAAAAATATGCTACAGCATATTTTTTTTTAGTAACACTATTAAGACAAGACTAGATTAGAAATCTGTTTTATAAGTAAATGCATATTTTTTTATATTTACGATTTACGTGCATATTTTGGCATGCCAATGTTTTTTCATAAAAAAAAACATAGTTTGTTCAGTTATTATTATTATTTATTGTATTGTTCATACTAGAATGTCAGTTTATTAGACTTGACCATTCTTTATTGCGTCAATTTCATTGAATTTTTGAAAAACAAACAACAACAACTTAAAGGCACTACCACCAATTGTTTAGAAATTAATTTTAGGTATTTTAATTTGTTTTATTTTTGTTTGGCTGGAGATATAGCTATTTAGGGGGTGCCAAGTCTTCTTTTAGTGATGCTGAGCCTTAATCCAATGTTATTGTGAAAAACTTTCTACATGCATGAAGAAGTTGTATGCACTACGCATTCCACTACTTATGACCACTTACGTCACTGGTCGAGATGTGCTGTTTGTTTATCAAATGCATTTGGAGCATTAGCATTTTTATAATTTGTTCAGTATCTTCTAATGTTTATTCAAAAAATAATAAAGGTCTATAGGGCAGCATTACCAGCATTATAGCATAACCAAAAAATTAAAACTTAACTTCAGGTTATGTTGAAAAAAATCGCATTACGGAAATTCGGGTTGGAGTTTTTTTTTTTTTTTTTTTTTGAGAAAATTAACCTTTTTTGAGTTGGTTAAATCGACTAGAACGATTTTATTTCAATTTTGTAATCTAGTGCTTCTAAATATGTAAGGCCGTGTGTGAATTGAATTAAAATTTCGATTACATTTAATTCGTCAAAAATAATCTTCGGATAAAATTTAACGCGATTTTAACCCAATTCACACACGGCCTAAACAATATGTATAGATAGCTTTTGAAAATTTAAAAAATATTGACGCAAAATAAAAAAATCATGTTCCCAGTAATTCTGACTTTTTAACATTTCTTTCGTTGAAAGGTACCCACATTTTTGTTAGCCACGAGAGCAAACTTGTGGGGCTCACTAGTGTAAATTTTGTTTTTTTTATTTTTGATGGAATTAATGTCTTAAATAAATTTATGTGAATGAATTTAAACGATTCACCATTTTAAAAAACATGCATGTAGCCAAAGCAAAATTTGTTCGACAATCTTGCTTGTACACTACCTATTTTTTTTGTTTTTAGATTTATTTCGTTCTTTTTAGTGCAGTTTTTAAATACAAAGGTAGGTATACAAACCTACTGAGAATATATTTTTACAAGCTAAATTAAGCATACTAGTATCGTCCCGTGGCCGAAACTCGGCCAGCAAAAACTTAAACACTCTAGGAAGGAGAAAAATTTTAAATTTGTTTTAAAATATTGAAGGAAAAAGACATACCTATTTCTTTTAAAATATGCATCAGTGTTCGACAGTTAAAAAACAAAAATGACCCATAGTGTATAAATGCGTGTCTCAAGTAGATTCTGCACATCTTCGCAATTGTGTCTTTCCAACCATATTATTTTTAAAGATTTTTTCGGAACTTACCGCGTTAAATATAATATTTCTTATATTTACCGTGGTAAGTTCCGAAAAAATCTTTAAAGTTAAAATGATTAATTTTCGCGAAAAGAATATTTTAAAGTTTTATACATATAAAATTTATCGAAATCGGTCAAATACTTTTTGAAAAAATGATACCACAAAATTTATTTAAGCAATATTTTTAGGGCATATAATCATTTTGTTTTTGAGCATAATTTAATAATTTATTAAGGGCATATATGCATGTAATTGATTTTTAAGGGCATAATTTTAAGCGCTTAAAACTGTTTTTTAGGGCATATTTGTGTTTGCCCTAATAGGTACATATGAGTTTTGATATCAGATCTTAAAAAAACGATTTTTTTTGGTTGAACAGGAAAGTTGATGGGTTGTTTAAGAAAATTAACAAGATTTATTTTTTGCTAAATGGAAAGTGACATTAAATACATAATTTGCATAGAGGTACCTAGAAACTTCAGAACCTATAATGGTGTCTGAAACAGCTTATTACGTTTTAATTAATTTAAATTGAAAAGATTAGTCAGGTGTCATTTTTAATGTCCCCATGGTTACTCTATGAGTTAAATCTGTAAATTTTTGTGTTTAGTATTCAATGCTCCCATCAATTTTGAGTTAAAAACTAAAAACCAGATGTCAAAATGTATTCTAGTTTTTGAGCAAATTGAAAATAATTAAAAGGAAGTTTTCCTTAAATTCGACTTCCATCCGTTGTTTTGTTGCACCAAGATCATATTTCTACTAATTAGGTAGTAAAAAGACATTAAGGAATCCAATTTTTGGTTTTTGACTAGAAATGAATAGGAGCATCGAATATTAAAAATAAAAATACTCAATAACGTAAAATTAAAAAAAAAAAATTAACACAATTTTTTTCATTATTTTTTTCCAAATTTTGAGTAAAATTAATTTTCCAAAAACTGTACTTATAAATAATTTTAATTATAAAAATAAAATAAAAGAATGGACTTCTTGCTTTAAAAAAATATAGCATAATATAGTAAGTGTTGCCGTTATTGTTTTTTAATGATTTTTTTTTATTTCAAGTCGAATTCTTATAAAAATGGCCCCTTCCGCCTAAACGGGGGTAAAAAGACCCCCCCCCCCTCCTTTGCGATTTATTTCTTGTCTCTACTCAACCTACTTACATATATGATCTAGGTTTTTGTCACACCTAAGGTGAATCACCCCGTATTTATGTATCTACCCTCTATAGCTTGTAGTACTAAATATTCTTAGACTTAAAACACTTTACTATATTTTTGATGAGTCCGACTTTAGACAATGTCTTATTTGTTCGAAATGGCTGGAAATATGTTTTATAAAAAAAAAAAAAAATCAAAATTTCGTTCAGGTTCATACAATCGTTTCCAGCGTTGCGTTGTCTAAATTCAGATAAAAAGTTAGATAACTTGGACAATAGTTAAAAATGTTTATTTATAACTTTGACGGCTCTGCTGTCTAGGTAAACAAATAAATCACTTACAACTCTCAACCATTCCTGTGTGCATGTCTGCAGGAACGGAAGGGACCTACATTTTATTGCCGAATCCGAACGGCTTATGTGAGCGGCACTTTTCTAAGACAAGAGATACTCTTGGAGGTTTTGTCAATTCCTCGCAAGAGGTAGTAGCCGTTTCATTTTTAAAAATTATTATGTGGCGAGGCTGGAGATCGAACCTAGACCTCCGGCATGACAGTCCATTGCACTAACCATCACGCCTGGCTACTACAGGCTATCTATAGTTAAAACGTTAATATTGGGTTATAAGCTTTATTAGTTTTTTTAATATTCCAAATTGTAAAGGATTTACTTATGCCATACAAAGCCGTTATTAACTTGTTTCATACAAAATTACTTCATTATAATTTTTCAGCAACTTCCTCTTCACTATTTCGAACTATTCTCAACTTAATCCACATACCTTCGTTTATACTCTAATTGGATGAGTACCTATTTGTGCTTGACTCCATCAAATAAAGAAAGCCATTATAATAGAGTTTTTAAAAACTATTACCGTTTAAATAAGTTTCCGTCACACAAACACGGAAATTCGTGTTTCAATTATAAAACAAAAAAACATGCGATTGAAATATTTTCCATAAAAAACTACAAAATGTCCCATCAACGTATCTACCTCAAATGTAATCTTGGCCAACTTTTAACTCATGGTCTTATTAAATTTTGGACAAGCCTCTATTACTATTAATAACCGTATAATCATTTTTGTATTTAATAACTGTTTACGTTTTCGTGTCTAACTTAACTACTTACTGTTATTATTTCTATTTCAACCAAAATTCCAATGTTTTTTTTAAACACTCAATTATGTATAGAGATATCCAAATTTGATTGTTGGCTGACACTTTATAGGCTGTGGCATTCTAATTTAACAGCGGCAACCCTTTTTGAATCTTTCCCAAATTCATCACATGCAACATTTTGTGGCAATAATTGACCCGTTTCCTTGACTAAAACAGGTGGAAATTGATAACCTCAAGAAAATTCATCTAAACGTGGAGCTCCAAACAAAGTCAAAGAATCCCCCCATGCAATAAACTTGGACCATTTTTAATTGGGCCCATTTTTTTTTAAGAACAAAAATCGTGACCAATTGTTTCCATATAGCGGAGTTCTTTGAGTGTGCGCTTATACAAGCACCTAAGTTGTAAAAATATGTGGGTCTACAGCGCAACGACCATTGAAGTCATATTGATCATTGTCCAGATTAAAATAGTAGGGTTGCTCATCTTCTTGCCACAATACTAAAGGTGTGGTTTTGTAACGTCAAAACACTTAATCTGCAGTTAGTTTATAATATTAATGCATTTTAGTAGCGGAGCAGCAGGTTCCTTGCTGCACATGGAGAAAGAAGGTGTTTCTGAGTACGGGAATAATACAGACTTCAATTGCCATTGTTGCGGACAATTATGTTTTATATGGGGATTCCTTTTGTTCGAAGATCGTGATTGCGGGTCATAACTGAAGGGCAAGTTGCCCCAGACATGGAGATGGCAGCACGCTGAGTGAATGATAACTTTATAGGTATATTAGGGTTATAAGATTGCAATGTACCTTTTTTTTTTGTTTTACAATGTAATCTAGGGCGTTACAGAAAAAAGGCGAGCCGACACAAGGTCCTTTCACGCATATTTCACGTCACACTCCTAGGTGTGATGTTGCATAGATCATCTTTAGCGCGTCTAATGGACATGGACATACATTTTCATCTTTGGCTTTCTTCTTTAAACAAGGAAGGAACTTAGTTTAAGGTCCTTAGGTCGAAAGGTTATAAATTAAAAACCATATGGTCGCGATTGTCTGAACGAACCTCCTTCGATCTTCAGTGCAGTCAATAGTCAAATCATTAAAAAAAAAAAAAGAACAACTGCCGTATTTCTATATAAACTAGAGGTCTCAAAGAAGGGCTATTGGAAGGTAACCAAATGAAAAACCGAATTTGATGAAATTGTTCGCATGCAATAGATAGGTATCTGCTTTTAGAGCCAACAACAAAAATAAAAGAAAATAATTTTAAGGCTAGTGTCAGTAAAATGTTGCATACTTTTAGAGGTCAATACGGAAGAAGCGCAGAATAAATATCTTTCGTCAGGGGTTTTGAGAAATTTTGATTATTCAATACTCCTCGGACTTACTGAAATATCAGTTAAACAAACTTGTTCGCAATTGATCCCTGATAAAAAAAAAATCAGTCAGAAGAATTTGAATAAATCTTTTTAGGAAATATTGATTTTAACAGTAGTTTTTTTTACACTTATAAGAACTCAAAAACTCTAAATTTCAAAATTTAAACTCCCAAAATGAATAGCGTAGATTTTCTGGATTTTATCATTTCAAAATTCTGCCCTAGTCACTCATACAGAATAATTAACCTGAGATGCTCAACTTGTGCTACGTTGTGCCGTGAATATTTTTTTCAAATTCGCAAGTTTACAAATTTTACGTATGAAATTAATTGCAAACGTGTGAAATTAAAAAAAAAATTATCTGCGGCATAACGCAGCGCAATTACAGCACATCCATTATTTTTTTGAAAATCGAAAATGGCAGTGCTAACTTCACGCTTCGCAAAATGAATTATTGGCTCTAAAAGCTGCAAATATGCGAATATTTTTGTTTATCTCTTCGATACTTGGCAGTACAAACTATGCAAAAAACAGCATATGTTAGATTTTTTTTTAAATCGTTGTTTTGCAAAAAAAATTTCATTCGTAAAATTTGCAAACTTGCGAATTTGAAAAAAAATATTAACGGCGCAACGTAGCACAAGTTGAGCACATCGTAGCACAAACATTTTTTTTATAAAAATCCAAAATGGCTGTGCTAACTTCACGCACATCCAAAATTTAATTTTCAGCTGTCGAAATCGATAAGTGCGTTACTAAGGAAAAAGAGATTTATACTGCCTTTATTCCAAAAAATGTGGACTAATTGTCATTAAAGAAGCTATTTTGAATAAATATGTTATTCAACAACTCCAATTGAATAGTGTAAATTCTTGTACTTGGGCTACACAGGGTGTCAATTAATTTGTGCACTACTTTTAGGGATAATTCTAAGAGTTTTTGAGAAGTTAAAAAAACAAAGGGTACTTTTTTTTTTTTTGGTATGTGTATGCCGCAGAAAAAATTACCATTCATAATTTTAAGCCTTTTTGCGTTTTTTTTTTTGTTGGAAATTGGACTTACCAAAGTCGTATACAAAAAAATAATTGTATCTTAATTTCTTTAGGTTTCGAAAATATCTTCCAATCAGAGTTTCGAGACCAAATTTTACGGTCTTCTCTTTCATTTAAATCGCAGCTTCCATTTTTCAGGTTTCCATCTTTTCATATATTAGGTAGCTAGTAGCTAACCCGTCGAATTTCGTTCCACTTAAGATTTATTAAATTGTGTCCCTTTCTCTATTAAAATAATGATAGTCATTTGAAACCAAATTGAATTCAACACACTCTATAAATTACATTCAAAATATTAAAAAATAAATTTTGTTTCTTATTACGCGCATAAGGCGTAATAAGAACAAATGAGTTTCAATGTAAGTGACCGCACTTAAATAAATAAAAAATAAATTTGGTGACACAACGGCTCATGAAGAACCAGGGCCTAGTGACTTACAACTCTCAATTATTCCTGTGTGCGTGTCTGCAGGAATGGAGGGGACCTACAGTTTATTGCCGAATCCGAACGCTGGTGAGCTGCACTTTTCTTTAACAGGAGATGCTCTTGGAGGATTTGTCACTTCCTCGCAAGAGGTAGTAGCCCTGAAAAAAAAACTTAAGGTGGAAGCGGCTGGTATTGAACCCAGACCTCTGGCATGACAGTCCAACGCATTAACCATTACGCCACGGGCTACTACCGTGACCGCACTTGCTACCGAGAAATCGCGACGCTTAAAAGACTGAAATGTGTTCAATTTTTCGAGTGAAGCGAATTTCGCGATTTAAAAATTGAGGGGAGAAATGAACATACACACATTTGCGGATGTCAGTCACGTGATTTTTTAGTCACAAGAAATGAGACACGGCTATAAATGTAGGTGCACACACATACGACTGATAAATCGCGTGCCTAGCTCAGAAAAAATTAAAAATCGTAAAAACCTGATATTGCATATTTTTAGGTGAAGTTCGGCGAATATAACATATTCCAATTTTTAACTCCATAGTACGTACCTGCTTCAATACGAATTCAACAAAAAATTCCTTTGCAAATCGAACGATGCTCAACCGAGTTCTGCGCGTACGAAAAAAAAAAATCAGAGTATGCAATTTCAAGGGGTTTTCAGGATTCACGGTTTTCCGGTGTTTTTTTTTTTTTTTTTTTGTAGAATTTTCCTTAAAAGTTAAGGCCCTCTATTGAATGAATGATTTTCTTTTGAAATTAAATTGTATTTAATGCACTTTATTTAAACGAAAAATGGATTTCAAACATTTAAAGTCACTGCAATGATTTGTGTGTGTCCGTTGCGTAAAAAAAATCAATGCAAGCGACCTTCTAGAGAACCGTGATGTAACTTTGAAATATAATATTTCAATTAACGTAATGCACAAACAAAAACTGGAGATATTGTTTTCTAATACAATAAAAAAAAAATACGTATACGCCTGAGTGTACTTCAATGTTTTATCGTTGTTTTAGGCAAAACAGGACTATAACATATGTCCAGCATATTGTGACGCTGATCATAAATGGAAACAAAAATTTGAAAGAATTTGCTAAAAACTCGATGGCTTTCCAACACGCGAACAAAATACTTTTGTCAACTTAAAAGCAAAAAAAAACAGCAATAATTTGCGAACAATTGGCCTTATTGCCAGATCGAATATACTCCTTAGCTGTCAATCGTGAGCATAACACCGTCCGTTATTGGCTATACCATTTTCTTCAGGGACAAAATTAGCCGATTGTCAATTCCGTGTTTATTTGTCATTCATCGTAAAAATGTACTCATTTCCATACAAAATGGAATTTTCAGATATATCGTAACCGTTAACTCCAGAAAGTATGCAAATTCGGATTTTTACGCTGGAATTTACAATTTTCGGCTTCGTTGTTTCTTAATATGGTTTAATACGAATTGAAAAAAATAATCCGCATGTAAATCAGATGATGGTTATCTGATTGATGCGCTTGAGCCCAAAAACTGACTCATATTTATTTATACATATAGATTGAGCCTCAGGCCTTAATAAACATAATGCTGGGCCTTTTAAGTCCATCAGTGCCTACGTTCTGTAACTCTCACATCGATATAATTGGTCGAGAAACGATGAGAACTGAAAAAAATTATATGAATTTTGTTCCATTTTTCACCGTTTCTCGACTAATTTTTGCTATGTGAGAGTTACAGAACGTATAGGCAAAGGATACAAAGCATCTACCGTAAGGCGTCCAAAATAAAATATTTACAAATACATAGCAAATCCCTCTTCGAAATCATACACAGCTCCCCCAGTCGGCAGGCGCGTCTAATAACTTTTCCAGATTTTATTGCTAAATCCATCAGATGTCATGGATCAACCAAAAAAAAAAAACTCTGAATTGGGTAGAAGATGGGTTTGTATTTGTACCTCTGGTTCTCTTTTATTTGCTTCGGCGGCGGCGGTGCGGCATGCGGCAGCTGTGCTGTCTTGTATGTGGGTGCATAAATCAATAATTTCAACGGCTCAGGTGGTCTCTCCAGCAACAATCAGTGCCTATCCGCAGCATTTGAAGTTTAATTGGGAAAATTTTGTACTTTTATAACTTCTTTTGTGTCTGCATGGGTTTTTGGCGAAATTAAATGTTAAGAATTGTTGTACTTACAGATACTATACCTATCCTACCTGTATAGTTGCACATTAGATTTAGGAAAAGAAAGTAGCACTAGAAATCGAAGCGATTTGTCCGCTTTTCTGATGGTCAGCATCAGCACAGCAGTGTTAAGAAGTCGAGGTCGAAAAGGTGATTGTTATTTAGCCAGGAAATGAGGCTTCGCTTAAGATTGAGCATCACAAACAAAACGGTTAATACGAACAATAAGTATATTGGCTATAAAATTGAATTAATAGCAGACTTTAAAATACATAAATTGGCGGGAGTATAGAATACAAAGAGTCTATAAAATCATATAATGACCTATAAAAGTGTCATACTTATAGTCTTATAATTATAGAATATTACTTTTTGCTAGCTTAAAAACCTTATAGGTATATTGTCATAAAATTAAGTTATTTATGTGAATAAGTACCACTTTAAAATGATTTTATTGCGGATTACAGCTATTTTATGAGATTTCTACTATCGAATGTGAAGCTTTAATATAACCTAATGAGCACGGATAGCATCAAAATAAAAAAAAAATATTAATCGGCCCTATTAAGGTAACCTTCGGAGCAGAATTCTCTCCGATTTCCTACGAATGGCAGACATTTTGCTACGAGGTAGTTCTCCGACCAGCAAAATGTCTCCGATTCGGAGGAAATCGGAGAAAGTTCCGCTCCGACGGTTACCTCGATAGGGCCGAATATCTTCATATTTATGATGGATTCATTTTGTCTTTAGATTACAGATTATTAAATAACCATTCATCTTAAAGTCATTTCTAAAAGATGCAAAAAAAATGCTAGACTCGGACGAGTTGATCTCTGTAGGATTGTTGAAAAGTTAAAGCCCAACCGAAAATGCTCAAGAATAACTACACTTGGAAATTTTTAAGATAATTTTATGACCTACCTATACTCGTAAGTATGTACAACTTTTGTCGTAATTGTCTTTTTACTTTCAATTGATGATTGCGTCATAACTGTTTTGTTTTTAATTTAACGATACAAAGTGTTTTAATGTAAATTGTAGAGAATCTAATTCGCAACACAAATGTGGTAAAATTTTGTTGGTGCGATGTGTGGTTCTCAAGATATCACGAAGAACTTTTTACGCCCCCTTTTCCAAAATGGTGGCCAAATGGGGGAGGAGTTCAACCCCGAAAACTCGTTTTTACCCTCACACTGATCCCTCCTATAGATCTATCAAACAAAAATTTGTCCTCTATGATATGCAAGGTTAATGTAACATTTCAATGGACTAAAACTAAATAGAAATGAACAAGAATTTGTATATGTCGGAACAAAAAACTAATTTCAAAAATAATCGCCACGGAAGAAGAAATTAATCTAATCTAATCTATTTGTAAATAAAGAAAAAAAAAAAATATTCAAAAATTTATCAACTCACTATGTGTTGTGAAGGCCCCGGCGAGATTCGAACTCACGATCTCCTGTTTACTAGACAGGCGCTTTAACCAACTAAGCCACGGCGCCCTTATTTTATCGGTGTCAGATTATTATCAGAAATCTGGGAAGCTTTAGAACTCAAGAATAGCTATGTATTGAACTTAGAATTTATTAAAATACAAAAAAAAAAAAATATTTGAACTTGTGAACTAAGAAATCATGTTTTGTTTATCAAATAATTTAGATTCTCATTTGTGTGTTAATGAAAGTCCAGTGAATCATTCTGAGCATTATAGATTCAAATTGATGAAATCTAAAAATAAACCACAACCAGTTGTGTTTAATTAACTCAATCAATTTTGTTTAGAATAATATTTAAGCGATATGAACATAAGTAGATTTCATTGACCTTATTAATCTTTTCTATTTTGTTTACTGTGTAGCTGTAAGAGTTTTAAGTTCAGTAGAATCGAAAAATCTTTTTGTTTCGGAAGCAGGAAAATCGACAAAAATTACATACCTAATGCATTAACAAAAGTATTTTCCTATGGAATATTCTCAATGGAACTTGAATTTGTTAATTTCTATACACACACATTTAATTAATGAAATGTTATATACTTTTTTGGGTGGTTCTAATTAAAATTTAGAATTTTAGATGTTTATTTTTATCATAGAAGGAGGTACTCTTTGTTCAATAAATTTAAAGTTGTCAAGACATAGGGTTGCCACACTTTAAAGGTCATTTTCGGTGTGATTTAATTAAATGACCCCTCTCATATAGGTAAATTAGTCTAAATAAAGATACAGACTTCCCATTGGAAGTTATTGTAATCCGTCCAATTTGTGAAATTGAAAATTTTGACATTTCTCGACGTTTCGAGGTCTCTGGAGTCGGATTACATTGTTTTTAGAGAGATGTGTGTGTACAATGTAAGTTCGTACGTTCGTATACGTTCGGAAGCTTTTTTTCGCTGACAATATCTCGAGAACCCATAGAGATATCGACTTCATAAAAATTTTATTTTACAGATAATAAGGCCATAACAAGCAAAAAAGATGTTCAGAAAAATTCAATTGGCGGTTTTTTTATTACAGTAATCTTAAAAAAAGTTGTAAAATGGCTTGTTTCTCGAATATCTCTAAAACAAATAATGCTATCGATTTCGGCCCTGTTCATTTCTATGTATAAAGACGTAGTTAACAAATGGTAATACTTAAATAAAAAATCAACAACAGATTTTTTTTTTTTTTTTTAACATTAAAAATTGTTAAAACAAATATCGAATATATTAAGAACACACAAAGATATTAACTTCGGGTTAATTTTATTTAATACACAAAGTTATAGTTGATTATCGGTAGATTTTGTAAAAAAATTGTATTTAACGGTTTTATTTTCTATGCCAAAAAAACTGCTAATAATTGTTGAAATTTTTCGTCCCTTCCTTTTATTGCACAACTGATAAGTTTTTCGAAGATTTTTAATTGGTACTTTTCTTACAAAAAAATAACACCGGGTGTCGAGTTAAAAGGGAATCAATGGGAGGTTATCAGTGTGGGTCAAACCCAGCCTTTTTTGTATTTTCAGCTATATTAAGACAGTGTAAAAGTATTTCGAAATAGTCGGAAGTATGCTTTATTTAATGAATAAAATGCACGACTGGATCGCCTGAACTTACTCTTGTAGTAAAAGTTTTTTTCGAATTTTAAAAATTGAGTGTATTATTATAAGTACGCATAATTGATAATTATATAATGTATTTATTAATTTAATAAATTGATGAATGGAAATTTGAATATGGACAAAAAGCATGAAACACATTTTTTAAATTGATAAAACAAGTACATAAAAATAAAAAAATAAATAAATTTGGTGGCACAACGGCTTATGAAGAAATGAAAAATATAATTTCTTATATATATGGCAATTCACCTAAGGTGTGACAAAAAGCTAGATCGAGAAGGTTGGGTTAAGACAAGGAAAAAAATGTATGAGACGGGGGGTCTATTTCCCCCCGTTCAGCCGGGAGGGGCTATTTTCTAAGAAAATGACTTACCTAAAACAGAAAATAAAATTACAACGGTTTTACTTACATACCTTTTTGTAAAACCGAAATCCCTTTTTTTTATTTTATTTTTAAATAAATATGTTTTATGGAATAGTTTAGTGCACAGTTTTTCAAAAATTAATTTTCAAACTTAAATTTTTGACAAAAAAAAAAATCAAAAATTGTGTTCAAACTGATTTTGTTTAAAATTGTAGGTACGTTGTTAAGTAGTATTTTGGTTTTTAATATTTGATGCTCCTATTAATTTGTAGTCAAACACTTAAAGCTGGATGCCTTAAATATGTCTTTTAGTTTTTGAGAAAATTGGAGTAATAATTTTAATCAAAAGTGGTTGACGCGGTTAACGAGAAAGTCGAAAATAAAAAAAAATTACTGTCAATAACGGTTGTTGGTAATTTTTTTTCACCAAAATGCAGACCTGTGGTGATATACTGTTATATAATACACACAAAAATTAAAAAAAAAAAAACCTTAAGATCCATCTTTGAGCTTAAAAAATCTCCATTTTTTCCTCTAGGGATACAAAATTTAAAAAAACCCAAAAATCTTATACTCCAACTTTAAAGAAAATTGTTTCATTGGTCTAGGGCTAGGCTGTAGAGCGAGGACCCACTTTTATCGTGTTCTCTATTATCGTAATGTCAAGTTTGATTGTTATCTCGGGTTCGATTTCTGCACGAATCCAAAACTTGCCCTTAAGTACCCACCTATATCGCAAGTAAAAAACAATATTACATTTGTTAAGGTTTAGACAATCGATTCCGATTACTAAAGTTAAATCACTTTAGCAGCAATTAAAAATGTTAATTTTTTACAGCCGTCCAAAGCATGTCTAAAGTTAGACAACGTTTATAAATACGACTAAATTTTCTAGACGAAAACTGATAGATATTTGATTTTTTTTAATCGACATACATAAATAATTTATAAATACAAGATTGTCGTAGACATGAATGAAAATTCCAAGAATTCTATACTAGAAAGCAGAAATATAGATATTTTTCTTAAATCCAACAATATTTTTTTTTTAAATCTATATATATTTATTTATTTATTTATTTACTAATTTTTATTTATTTATAAATTTATTTATTTATTTATTTATTTATTTATGTATTTATTTCTTTATTTATTTATTTATTTATTTAGGTATTCATTTTTTTATTTGTTTACTTATTTATTTTTTTATTTATTTATTTATTTATTTATTTTTTTTTTATGTATTTATTTATTCATTTATTTTAAATAAATATGTAAATAAATGAAAATATTTATATGTAATATTATTCAAGCTTAAGTGGATCAAAAGCTGGGGTGGTTCGGCTAGTGGTTTTATGAAAACGACGCATTTTTGTATCTTTGCAATTACCTACTAACAATATCTTAATTCTTTAAACAAAGTTTTCTAGGTATAACTATTTTGAGGTATTTTTACCACTTTTATAAATTTTATGTTTCCAGCAAATGAGACGAGATATAAAAGTGTTTAACAAAAATTCATTTGAAAAACATTTTTTTTTAAATTGGTAAAAACATTTTTATAATCTTCTAATAAAAGGTGAACGTTCGCTCAGAATAAATTGAACGTAGCATTTTTCAACGGAAGCATATTAAAAAAATTCAAGCAATTCATATTCAGGTTTTGACCAACTATCAGACATAACCTACTATATGTAGATGTATTAACTATTATTAACATAATTGCTGAACCTGCCTTATTTTAACATAGTCCATTGTCATTTCTGCAAAAGCTACAAAAACTTCCACAACAACTTGTCAGAATTTTTCAATTATTTATCAAAAATATTTGTCGGTCGATTATAAAAAAAAATGTTTCGCGCAAATAACGAAGCCTCAAGCTTTTTATTTAATTTATTTAAAGAATTGATGCCCTTTCAAACCAAAAAATAATTTAACAATTTCAATCTTGTAATTTTGCTATTGTTAGTCTACCTCGATGTAGGGTGTGTTCTAATTATGCCCTAAACTAATAACAACTTACACACATTGTAATTTTTTCAATAACCAACAATGAATCTTAGATTTGTTGGCCCTTAAATTGCGAATTTCCGGTAGGTTCAAGCTTGTTTATACAATTGCTTCATACCACATATACCTACATACATAAGGCATACAAATACAAGAGGCTTATAAAAAACAGGCCTATAAAATTATGTTGACAGCTTTGAAATTGTTTTCCAACCATTTAACCAGTATGAGGTATTTACTTTATGCCACAATTTGATTAAAGACATTTTTTTTTAAGTAATCGCCTCCATAAGTGTGTTGGTATAGTGTACCTTCATATATGTTTATATTCAACACGATTCAACCATTTAACAAATCGATCAAACAAGCCAATTATTTGTACTAACACGGCTTGTAAGGTAACGTGAATGTCAGTCGCCTTTTAGCAACGATCAAGATGAATGGCAAAAACAAAATAAGTAAAAAAACGAAGTCGGACAATTTCCCAAGCCATCTATCAAAATTGATAATAATGACATCTAATTTGACCCATCCACTTGCTACATCTCTCTACCAGCTATACGCTAAAAAAGCTGAGCAAATAAAGTAGCCAACATTGACGTTATTGGCAATTTCTCTCAAAATTGACCGCATCTCCGGACCGGACCGCTCCGGTCCGTAAAAACGATAGACCGGGCATGAGTTGATATGACAAGTCAATTATTCGTCCAATCCGCCGCAATAGCCATCGACCGTTAATACCTCGTTAGAATCAAAAGGCAACCTCATCGCAGCGTATAGCTGCCACACCATTATTCACACCTTTTATCAGCTGCGAACACTGAGAAGCGAGGCTATAATGTTCCTCTATCTATCTGCGTCGCCAAAGAGTTCTTGGCCTCCGTCACTCAAGATAAACACACAGCTCTCGCAGATTCTGTGCCAGAGCGTTATGTTTAAACGTCACAAATATGTACTCGTTCCGTAAGCGAGCTTCCAAGGCATCCGAACAATGTCGGAGCTAATTTTCGCAATAAAATGCAAATAATTGCCATTAATCGAAAGCGGAAAAGTTGAAACGGGCGCGCTATAGAAATCCGAACGGAATGATGGAACTGACGATGATGATGATGATGATCAAAGTCTGAGCTGAGTCGCATGGCGCTGTGCTGACCATCATCTTAATCGGCATAAACTCCGCGCCCGATCCTGCTGATGATGCAGATCTTGAAAAGTAGGAAGCAGACAGGACGGTCGTTTGGCTTGCACTCTGCACTATGCTGCGGTATTCCTTGCTCTGCCACACAAATATATCGAATTGGACATTTGACTTGCGATTTTGACTGTTTTTAGCCAGAAGTCCAATGGGCCAATAAAGGAACACAACAACCGATTGGACATACCATCCCGCGGCGGCGGCACTGGTTGCGGTGGTGGTGGCAGTGGCGGCGGCTATCGAAATGTTCGGCGCACCTCATTAGTTATTCTGACGAGAATCATCGTCGTCCTCATACCTCATGGCTCATCGTCTGGAGGTATTTTTTTTGTACAGAATCGGTAGGACTTGTTTTGCCTCTGGCCTCTGGGTTAGATGACAGTTTTTGCGGTCCAATTCAAATGTCGTGTAGCTATCACCGATTTTTGTTGCCATCGGAACAAGATAAAATGTCATCTCATGCAAAACACACAAACACATATCGATGAATGAAACTTGTCAACCAATTACGATTATTTTTCTTTGGTCTCGACTGTGAGTCGAGCTGGGCTTCCAGAGTACAATCACTTTAATCGGATTTTTTTTTGTCGAATTCAACTTCAGGTGATTGGCAATCAGCTTCGGGAGAAGTCAGACGACTTAAAATGTCGGAAGTGTTTGGTTTGCTCGACGAGGGATGCGGGTTTGGAATTTATTTTGGAATATTTGACGACTACAATGTGTTACCACGTCCATCATCATTCATCAGACATGCGACTTCACAAATATTAAAAAATTTAGTAAAGCTGATAGGCCAGCTTTATATTAATTGTTGAAAAGTTGAAAAATTTTTTTTATTTTTTTTTTGTTGTTGTAGGTGGTAAGTTGTAGGTTGTAGGTTGTAGGTTGTAGGTTGTAGGTTGTAGGTTGTAGGTTGTAGGTTGTAGGTTGTAGGTTGTAGGTTGTAGGTTGTAGGTTGTAGGTTGTAGGTTGTAGGTTGTAGGTTGTAGGTTGTAGGTTGTAGGTTGTAGGTTGTAGGTTGTAGGTTGTAGGTTGTAGGTTGTAGGTTGTAGGTTGTAGGTTGTAGGTTGTAGGTTGTAGGTTGTAGGTTGTAGGTTGTAGGTTGTAGGTTGTAGGTTGTAGGTTGTAGGTTGTAGGTTGTAGGTTGTAGGTTGTAGGTTGTAGGTTGTAGGTTGTAGGTTGTAGGTTGTAGGTTGTAGGTTGTAGGTTGTAGGTTGTAGGTTGTAGGTTATAGGTTGTAGGTTGTATAAATATAAATATAAATATAAATATAAATATAAATATAAATATAAATATAAATATAAATATAAATATAAATATAAATATAAATATAAATATAAATATAAATATAAATATAAATATAAATATAAATATAAATATAAATATAAATATAAATATAAATATAAATATAAATATAAATATAAATATAAATATAAATATAAATATAAATATAAATATAAATATAAATATAAATATAAATATAAATATAAATATAAATATAAATATAAATATAAATATAAATATAAATATAAATATAAATATAAATATAAATATAAATATAAATATAAATATAAATATAAATATAAATATAAATATAAATATAAATATAAATATAAATATAAATATAAATATAAATATAAATATAAATATAAATATAAATATAAATATAAATATAAATATAAATATAAATATAAATATAAATATAAATATAAATATAAATATAAATATAAATATAAATATAAATATAAATATAAATATAAATATAAATATAAATATAAATATAAATATAAATATAAATATAAATATAAATATAAATATAAATATAAATATAAATATAAATATAAATATAAATATAAATATAAATATAAATATAAATATAAATATAAATATAAATATAAATATAAATATAAATATAAATATAAATATAAATATAAATATAAATATAAATATAAATATAAATATAAATATAAATATAAATATAAATATAAATATAAATATAAATATAAATATAAATATAAATATAAATATAAATATAAATATAAATATAAATATAAATATAAATATAAATATAAATATAAATATAAATATAAATATAAATATAAATATAAATATAAATATAAATATAAATATAAATATAAATATAAATATAAATATAAATATAAATATAAATATAAATATAAATATAAATATAAATATAAATATAAATATAAATATAAATATAAATATAAATATAAATATAAATATAAATATAAATATAAATATAAATATAAATATAAATATAAATATAAATATAAATATAAATATAAATATAAATATAAATATAAATATAAATATAAATATAAATATAAATATAAATATAAATATAAATATAAATATAAATATAAATATAAATATAAATATAAATATAAATATAAATATAAATATAAATATAAATATAAATATAAATATAAATATAAATATAAATATAAATATAAATATAAATATAAATATAAATATAAATATAAATATAAATATAAATATAAATATAAATATAAATATAAATATATAACATTAAAATCATGACAAAAAACGAGATGGTTCTTCCTGATCAATGGCGAAAAATTGGAAAGCAAATTAATGCATCATGCTACGTAACATTTCTCCAAGTATCTTACAGATGATATAAGAGGGTCTCTTTCTTTCATAATATTGTGTTGCAGTTGTTATGATAACCACTCTTTAAAATGCAAACTTTAACGACGAACGACAAAGTGTTTAAGTATTTGAACTGAAAGAGGAATTTCCTCAAAGTTAATAGTGGTCAATATGAGTAGGTATATGAGTAGCTATTTGAGTCCAGGTATACACACATTACCTATATTGTACACTTCTTCTAAATAATATCTTAAGAATTTAAGATGCAAACGGGAATCGTTAGCTAAATACGAATACTTAAATATACAGAAAATATGCAAATTTTGAATAAATACTATTGACGAGAGGAAAAACACAATTCCCGAACTGGGTTATCTTAATCAAATGAATGTGACAGTTGCAGCATAGATTTATAATACCGTTGATTTGGCTATTTGCAATTTTCCACAGAAATATTTAATTTGCATAGATTTAAGTGAATTTTCTTTTTTATTTGTTTGCAATGAAATGCATGTAATTTTGTATGCACACTGAATAGTTTTGCTATTAAATTCTTAATAAGGTAATTGGACATTTAAAAGATGCCATGAGTAAAACTGCGGCTCTGTTTACCTCGTACAGTGAAGTGTAATTTTGCACCAGCAGCGCAGATAACTTTTAAGAATTTGGTTATGGGAAAATTGGTTTATTGTCGATGGATTTTCCCATTTGTTATGGGTATTATATTTTTACTTGATTTATTATTTTGTTTTCGTTTAGAGACAATTTTAAGGACGTTTTGTATAACCAAAGTCAAAATTATAACGGAGAATTCCAAAAGAGGTCACTCTCTACTGTTACCTAAATAGTGACTTCTCAGAAAAATTGGGACTAAAACGAGAAGCGGGCCGTCGAATTGATTGAGGAAGGGTTCTTATGACCGACAGGGGTAATATTCAAAAGTTCTCTCAAAGGATGAAATGATTTATCCAAAGGTGACAGGCGAGTTAGAAAAGAAGCCTGTCAAGAGTAAAATCACAGCCAATACTGATTTTAGAGCTGCAGTTAATCGAATAAAAAAACTTATTTTAAAGCCTTTTTACTTCACCTCAGTAGGTACTTCAAAAAATTATTCCCAATCAATTTTTAGGTCTTTAGGATAATGCAATCATTTTAAAAGACTAAAAGTTAAAGGAATTCAATACTTAAAGACTGCTTGAATTCTTTGAAGTCTTTTAAAAGTCTTTTATGCATTCATTGCATTTTTCTGCAGTCTTTTGACTGCAATGAAGTATTTTTTACTTCAGGCTGTTTCTAGACTGCTGTTGCAATAGCAATTATTTACCTGTTTCATGTTAATATTTTAAGGTATGGGGAGAGCAAATTTGAGCCTGTTTTCTTTGTTCAATTTATCTGTATATAAATAGCCTTAAATAAATTTTATGGTACCATTTTCTCAAAAAGTATTTGACCGATTTCGATAAATTTTATATGGTTGGAAAGTCATAATTGCGGAGATGTGCAGAATATACTTGAGACAAGCATTTACACACTGTATGGGTCATGTGTCGAACACTGTTCATATTAAAATAAAAAAAATTCAAATAAAACCATATTTTTAAACAAATGGTGTGCGAAATTGAAAGTGTCGAATTTTGACACAGGGCGATACTAGTTTTAATAAATCTGCAAACATTAGGTGGTAGGTACCCTGTGTCTCGTCCTCCCTTAATGATGATATGAAAATATCCTTTTTTAGTTAAAGTTAAGACAGATTTAAAAGTCACTAAAATGTTCAACTTGAAAAAGCTCACGAATAAGGAATAAATTAATTTCTCTATTATGCCTTCACACCTTGAATTTCCCAATATCTTAATATCAAGCCAAATGAAACTTCCTTGTAGAAAATGAAAACCAATGAGTTTCATTTGTATAACAGAGAAAACATTATCTACCAACTCTTCAATTTCCCTACTTTAACTACTCAATTTATAATTTTGATTATAGCAATAATATTCGGTTTATCTGTACGTTACCTACACTCGATTTGATCTACAATGACTCTCCATAGATTTTACATTAAGAGGCCCGCAGTAGTTCCCAGTGCACCACCAACAACCGCCAACGGCTGCCGTTCCACAAATATCAACCATACCTATTTTATAGCATCAGGATTATTAATTAACTCAATTACTCCCTCTCGCACATTCGACAGCGAAGAAGCTGGCATTCCGCATACCGGAACAGTGGTGGTCTCCCTCTTTCTGAGTTACCTCACTGCACCTGGAGGATTTTCGGTGTCGAATTTCCCAATTATGATGATGCATAGTCCTGCCGATTCTTTTTGCACCATGTATGTTATTCTGCTATGAGCATATATGTACATATATTCCGCCATTGTATCTATTAGTTGTTGCGGTATCATTGCTATACAGTGGAACAGCCTGAGTAAAAGATAATCGAGTACTAACCAATAAAATTAGATTTTTATATTTACACAAATAATGTCTCTAAATCACAATTTCTAAAAAAAAACAACTAATTTTTCCGCTTGCCTTAAAGACTCAAATAGCTTAGGTTTGATAGAAGCTGTGGAGTGCAAAGTAAAAAAATTCACGCTGACAATTTTGTATGCATAATTCCTTTTTTTTTTAACGGTGTACAAGGCTTAAAGCGTACAAAAAAAATTTCTCATCTATCTTTTTTTCAGTTAAAGACTTTAACTTTGCGAAGATCCGACTATAAGAACCGAAGTATAAATTTCAAAAGCCAAATATATTGATGGTATAGAATTGAATTATCTGTGCATTATTTTTCACCCCATATCATGATAAACAATAATTCAAAATCAAGCAATGGTTGGCTTTCGAAGCTTAAACTTTGGCTCTAGTAGCCGGGTCTTCTATACTTCTAGGTAAAGATCATTTCGAGTGACAGTAAACTCTGATCTATTAAATTGTCACAGGTTCTCTTGGGGGTAAATAGTAAGTGCAATAGCCAACAGAATAGGTGGACGGTGTGCCTTAAAACAAACGAGAAAATGGTGAAAATTATAAAATTTGGCACGCTAGTCGTTTTTTGTTGCACACAAAATCTTAATTTATGTGTGGAAATGAAAGAATAGCTGCCGAAAATTGCACCAGAATTTTTTTTTTTCAAAATTGGTAAAAAAGCTAAAATTATTCTTTGAAAAACGTTGTAAATTTTTGGAAACTGTGGCACAAGGAGCTGGGAGCTATAAGGCCCATCGCCCACTAGGCAACTTTTTGTTGCTCGCCCCAGCAACTTTTGCTCCGATCTAATTACATGAAAGCGCCCTCTAAGCAACTTGTAGTTGCTCGCGGAACTTTTTTCCCGGCAACTCTCGGCAACTTTTGGGAGTTTTCCGAGATTTTGGCAAAATGAGAGGAGATTTTGGCCAAAAACCAAGTTTTATTTTCATAATAAACGAGTTTTGTATTTTCGCTGTTCCAAAATATAAGGTCAGTTTAAAATTTCTTTCAATTGAAAATACTCAACCCAAAAGTTGCTCCGAAATTGCCTTGTGAGCGAGGGCAAGCAACTCCAATGGGCCTAAAAGAATTGGTATCTTAGATGGTTTTTGTTTTGTTTTTCGACAATAACTTCTTAGTTGAAATATGTACATAACATATAAAAAACAAAACATACTCTACCTACAAAAAATATTCATATTTTTTAAATTAGGGCCATAAGGAAGAAATTTTTGTGTAAGGAATTTCGGAAAACTCGGTTGAACATCATCCGGATCCGATTTGCATGAGGATATATTTGTTAGATTCATAATTAATAAACAACACGGAGCAGAAAATTGGAATTTTCGGCCGGAAAATTCGGAAAGTCGTGACTCTAAATTGCATACTTTTAGGAGGAAATAAGTTCGCCACCAGAGGTCAGCTTGTGCACTATAAAAGCAAAATTATGGTCGGGAGATTTTGTTACTCATGTGATATGCGAGTAGATAAATATTTAATATTTTTAATTGGGGTTCGACTAATACCTACCCTCTAGTTGTCAAAAACCTAAAATCTCATTTGACTTTTAATGTTATAAAGAAGTGGCGTACGCATAGGATTTTTTTTTTGTTTGAAATAACAAATTTTGGTAATTGAATTGGGTACATAAATTAAATCCATTATTCTTTTTTTTTTCATTTGCCAATTTAGTCACCACATTTTCAGGGATTACATCGATTTTTTTTTGAATATTCAAAAAAGCTAACCCTACAGTTTAAATAAGTTCAATTATTATAAGTTCTTTCAATTGGATTTCTGTGTTTAAGTCAAAAAATTCAAGGTTTAGTTTCTTTTTAAACTAATGAATTGCTTAAAAAAAACTACACACATAATATCTTCGGTCATGTAATTGGGTATAATGTTCGGCAAAAAAAGTCTGCAGTAGGCAGATATGTAAAAACTGTGTTCCAAAACGTCCACTAAGGCACTTAACTTGAAAATACAGTCGTGAACGAAAGTGTTCGCCATCATTCGTTCTCTGAACTTGCTTACCTCACATTTTTGAGGGCTTTTGGGTGATGAACTTGAAGATTTTTTTTTTGATTAACTATAAAATTAAAGAATATTCTTAAAGCTAAAAATCTAACCAAATTGATATTTAAACGAAAAAATAATAAAAAATATTCTTTGATATTTAAAATCTTAGCATTGTGTTTCATTTAGCGCTTCGAAGGGGGGGTGGGGGCGGTCTCAAGCCCCCATAGCCCTTATAAGTGCGTTCCCATCTAATTGAAATCAGATATTTCAGAAGAAAATTTCAAAGATTTTGAATTTCACCAAAACTAAATAACACAAACATCAACAACAACCCTATTTTTGATAGGTCACTTCATTTCATCGCATAACTTTTAAGATTTCAATGAAAATTCAACCAACCTTAGATGAGTTGTGGAAGGCTTAAAGCTTTCTACATTACTTAAAAAGAATGCATTATTTTGTGAATGCATTTTTTAAAAATCATTCACTGACTTCAGTTAAAGATTTCGTTCATTGACTTCACTTTGAAACTTCATACTTCAAATTATGCAGTCACCAATAATTATTTGACTTGAAAAGATTGCAATAGTTTTTTTTTTTCGTCATTCATTTTAAAGCAATCAATTGAATGTAATCTTTTGGGAATGCGTGGACTCTTTGCACTCATTTGCATTTTTTGCATTCATTTACATTCTTTGCATTCATTTGTATTCTTTGCTTCTACCAAATGACTGGTGATTGCAAAATTTGAGGTCTGAAGTCTCAAAGTGAAGTCAATAAATGTAATTTTTTTATCGAAGTTATTAAAGACTGCATTCACAAAAGATTGCATTCATTTACAAGACTGCCACATTTAATGTGGGTTTGTTGATTGAAATCCAATTTTTCTATTAATCTGTTCCACTGTCTATGATGCACATTATATCGCCCATGTATGTCGGTCGCAACCGCTTCCGTCACTGTACCTATAATCTGCCAAACAATTATTTGTGTGGGAGTCAACGCCTGCTTTGGAATCTGGAGTCTGGACTCTGGAGAAGCTAAATGCATCAGAACCTGCTTACTTAGGAAGGCGACGCACGAGGGCAGTAGGAATGACAATCCAAAGCGCGTTTTGTTTGCCGTTATATAGCTATATGTTGTGTGTACCGCAAGGATCTTAAATAACTTTCTATTTGTAAGATTGTCACGTGATTAGCTGACCCGCAGTGTGATTTAGTCGGGGATGATAATAATAGTTGAAGTTGTAGGTACCGTGTAACTGTTAACGATAACTTATGGAATATGGCCCGTACTTTCCGTAGTAGATATGTTTGTAATACCTAACGACAAGAAATATAGGGAGCAGATAATTTATTCCTCGCACATCACCCCCACAGGATTTCAGGATTTAAGTTAATCTCTTACAAATGGCACTATCTACTACATTGGCTCGTCATCGTCTCCGTGTTCATCGTATGTACTTACACTTTAACACATAATGAGAACCACCAATGTTAAATTATTTTGCATCTTTGGAATGATGCGCGGCAATGGACAGCATTATTGAAGCTGTAAGCACATTATTATGAACTTATAAGGAGATGAAGCTATGTTTTATGGAATTCCGATCGCAGGTATAGCTTATAGCATATCACGTTTTATCGACGTGATTAATTAAACGATCTCATAGTTTTAATGTAGGTATTGTTATAGGCAGTTGAGGAGCAATGTATTTTTGTTTTTCTGTAAAACATTAAATTTAAAATAATTTTAATTGTACCTTCCTGTGCTCTGCTGACCAACAACTATGCCCGCGATTCAAATGTTTCCGTGCTTTACTTTCTGAGACCATATTGTATGCCGCCTGCCAAACGCGTATGTTTACTTAGTTTAGTTGAGGGGAGTATGATGTGAGTAATAAAAGGGAACAGTGCAGTGCAGCACCATGTTGAACACAATAATCATGTTGGATCTTATAATTAAACTGCAAAATTTTTAAAACTGAAAATATGGATCGGGTGGCGGCGGCAATATTGAACTCCCACCCATCTACTTAAAGAAAATTTTTCTCATGTAGATTTAGCCATTTATTAGGTGGTATATAGAAAAGTTGGTCGTGCACTCCATATCTTGTGTAGAATAGCCACCTCCCGGATCAATACCTATTGATAAAGACGCATATGCACAAATTTGGATTTTTTTTTACTTAAAGATATTTTTTTTTAAATATTATTTGATATTATTTTACCAACAAGGAGCATTTAAAATCTAAAAAGATCGGTAAAGCAACTAAATCGGTATATAGAAATTAAAAATTATGCACCACTGGATCGCTCGAAGTTGCTTTTGTAGTTAAAAATTATATAAAAATTATTGTTAACAAAAAATGTTTAAAAAAAGTCAAAAGTACCTTATACAAATATTGGCGCAAAATTTTAGACGATTAAGTATGATGTTAAAGCATTTTTAGTATACTGCTAGGTTAAAAACAGGCTTTTCCAAATTTTAAACGAGTTAGCGTCGTATTTTCTTTTTAACATTTTACTAAAGTTAAATTCCCCAAATGCCTATTTTATGTTTTTAGTATCATACTAAATCCAAGTGTCACTTTGGCAGCTACAATTGCAAAAATGGGTTGAACTGTCACTGTTTTAGGCGTGTTCAGCTAGAAAAATGCTTTGTTAAGAAAATAAGTTTAGTATGATACTAGTTAGAAAATGTTTAAAACTACAAATATTTTAGTAAAGAGTTTTAAAGTTAGAAAATTATTGTTAAGTAGTATCATGCTAATATATTAACATCAGGATGTTTAAAATCTTGCGCCATTAATTTTATATTTGATTTTTTGTATTTAAATGCTGTTTTTTATTTTTTAGAAAATTTTCAAATGTAGTATTGCTTTAACAACTCAGCAGAGGCGGCGCAAGGTTTGTGCCGTATGTGCCACCGTATACGACCCAGCGCTTCGAGGGGCAAAAAAAATTGTTTTTAGAGGGCGATGAAAATGGTTAATTTTGAGAGTTTTTAGCTACTGTTACTTTGCAATTATGAAAAATAAAAATAACACTAGAATAACATTTTTAGTTTTTCTTGGGAATATTCTATATGTTAGGGATTATCTTCTTCATTAAACTTTTATTTGGTATATTTTATGTCTGCGACAAGAGATATCTGACTAAATGAAAAATAGTCTTTTTCTTTTGATCATCAATATCTCAACAACAAATGGAGAAACAAAAAAAAAACTAAGGACAGTTTTTAGAACTTGAATGAATTTCCTACAAGACCATTTAACAAAATTATGAGATTTTTTTTAAATCTTCGTCAAATCTTCATTAAAAAAAAAAATATCTTTTAATTGAAAGACTAATATTGAAATGCAATTTTAAAGCGTGGTGATGCACAACTACATATACTATTCCCGTATTTTCTGTTGGGGACTCATTATGTTGTGTCTGTAGGTATACCTGTATTTATTTTATTATTTTTTATCTTCGTTGACTGGATTAAAAATTATTTTTAAAAAATTTGTCGTAGTTTATTGCATTAGTTTTTTTTTTATTTGAAAATAAAAAAAAAAACAACAATTAAAAAGCTTCAAAGCAAAAATCATTTTTTTCATTCAAAGTCAGATAGGTGTCTTATGAAAAAAATGTTTTTGTCTGTCGGAGTTTCCGATTATCTAGGCTATTTAAAATCCTCTTTGCTGTATGGTCCACCAAATCTTGAAGATTAACTTCAACAGAAATGTCTGTAACTTGCAAGCTTGATTTTAGCTTCCATTTAAACATTATATAGCTGGGAAACACGTCAACGTTATGGCTCCTTAAGGATTTTCTCATTAATTTGTATTTTCCTTTGGAAAGCCCCATATCCAAGAACAAGGCTAATGCAGTCGCATCATCATATTTTATTGAATTCCTTTTGTGATGTCCGCCTTTATCTATTCTTGATCCTTGTTGTACGTCATACTTAGAGCTGTGGCAACATTTTCAGTCGAAATATTGCTTGTAGTTTCCATTAGTTTCCTCTTTTTTGTATAGTCTGAACATATCTCCAAAGATTTCAAAAGCCTTCCTCTTGATGTACTTGGCATATCACTGTCTTCAATTCCACCATCTGGGAATCTAAATTTTCCGTTCAAAAATTCTTCATTTTTCTAAAGAAATCTTGTTTTTAATCTATGACACTCACTCTATTTTGCATTAAATTTATAATAATATTTTTTTTTTTAGTTTAATTTTGATTTCTTCGTTATCTCTTATATCTTTGTATTTATTTTGAAACATATTTACGACTTCTTGAACATTTGAAACATTATTAAAATCTTCAAAAAGGACTTTGATTAAAATATTCATTTTGAAGTTTAAAGTTGCACCTCTCATGATTCGAACCTTTTAAAAACTAATTCAATGTTTCCATCATCAATAGTTTATATAGTACAGGGATCAAATTAACCTTGCACTTTACCTCTTTTTTAAGGGTAGCGATAAAAACTTAATATTTACTGCTACCTATTTTATTGGACCATAAAATAATTATCTATTGTTAAATATTTTTTTTAACTTTAATTAATCTCTTACTTTAACCTTTTTGGTATTGATAAAACAATAAAGAAATCAGTATCCTACTTTTGTCAGACTATAAACAACAAAAAGGATTAAAGATAATAATTTTTTTTTTGTCAAACTATTTACCTGCTTTCTTTTCAAAAACTCTTTCAGTTTAGAAGGTATTTATTAAAAAAGGGGCGTGAAAGTGGGTGGATTACAAAAATGTAATGTTTAATATAAAAATCAGTAGCTTGCTTACAAGAATGTAAATACATTTTTTTTTAATTGCCATTTAAAAAAAAAGGGTGGATTTTTTTGCGATCAATGTAATAAAGAAAGGTAATCTAGTTGATATAAGAAGAATATTTCATGTTCTCAGCTCTTTTTAGAAACGAAATAACTCAAATAATCCAAAAGTAAATTTGCTTTTAGGGCCGAAATGTTAGTACCGGCAACATGCTTTTTTTTAAACAAATTACATTATCTCAAAATATTGCAAAAAGTTGCAGCTGCAATTTTGCATATGGTTTAAGAAATAGTTAGGCTAAAATATGCTTGTAATTTTTCAGCGGGACTCAGCGGGTCTTTTTTTTGTAGCTCTATTCAAATGTCAAAAACTCATTAAAAAAAATGTTTTTTTTTGTTTTATTTTACTTACAAATAAAAACAACCACGTGACATTAAAAAGAATTAAGATTCTTCTTGGAATATTCAATAATTGCAAAAAATAAAATGAATAAATTCGTTTTTTGTCATTTTTTTTAGTCTAGAACAAAATTGCCCTACTTTGAAAAGCTCTACAAGTCAAATTATTTACCAAAAAATTATTTTATGTGCTGTTTTTGAAGCTCTGTTTATATTTCTATTAGAAATCAAAAACAAAAAAATTAAAAAAAAAACATCGAATTTTGTATTTTTGCCACGACTTTTGGCTTTTTGGACCACAGTGCGCCGCGACCAAAATGCACCAGACAAGAGGCAAAATTATAACAAAATCCATCGTTCTTAAACGCGTACGTATTTTTCTTAAAGAAAACATCCAAACCCTATACTAAATTAAGATGTGTCGGTAACCCGCATTTACTGAAATTTTGAGTCTTAGAAGGGTACAAAAGCATATAATTGATGAGCCCAACTGTTGTTTCTGGGCGAAACGCATTTGATTTAAAGTCTCAATTAAACTTATTTATTTAAGTTCCTAGATCTGAAATGTGAAATTTATTAAAGAAGGAAGATGGTGCGTATACGCACTTTTCTTATTTTATTTATACTTACAGAAAATTTTGCATGTTAAGTTGGTTTATGCTGATTGAATTATTATTGTTTTAGTGATTTTTAGCGACTGGTCTGACAAAACAATTTGCAGGTGATTATTGTTCCGCAGTTCATTTGTTTCGCAGCAGTGGTCGATTGGAGGTTCTATAAAATCTCGTGTCGATAAAATTCATCGGGAAATGTTGAAAAATGGAACGAAACTTATATTGCTTCAATATTCATCATTCTTCGAGGAATTTTTTTGACTGCCCAGTCAGTGGCCATGGCCAGTCTTCAATCCAATGGAATTTCGCATATGTCCCTAGTTTATAGATCGAAGCAAAGTGAAATTTTCAAACAAAAAAATAGTTTTTTTTTCCCAGACGTGAAAAATACAATAAAATTAAATGCAATTACTTAAGCGACAAGAGGGGAGAAATTTGTTTCGAAGTAAATATAATCCTACGGACTTATTTAAACCAAATATAAATCAAAGTTAATTTTATTTCGACGCGAGATTTATTGATGTTTCATTTCGATTTGGATTTCACTTCGCATTGATGTATAAACTAGGCTTAAGGTGTTAGCATACATATGTGAACCTTGTTTAATCTTAAATAAAATAATTTAAATTCGAAAATTCGAATCTTAAAAGAAAAGTAGATACAAAATTTATACATATTTATAGATGTGCATAAGTACCTACTAAAAGGAATATTTCCTCAATATGTACTTCCAATTTAATTCTATTAAATATGCTTATCTACCAAATTAGGTATCGAATTTTGGGTACTGTGCAAAAAACATAATTGCATTCACTTAACAGTATATCTACCTAATTAATTTAAAACTTGTATGTAATTGTAAAGGCAGGCAAAATCTCTATCCGCGCAGTAATTATTCACAAAATTCAAAACACTTATAGAAAAGAAGCTAATTAAAAAGCTGTTTCCATCAACAGATATTCACATAGCAAAATAAGCTAACTTCCTAGCTAATTTCTACAGGCTCTGCAGGCTATGTAGGTACCTTGCTAATTACTGAACCATCTGACCTTTTCAAATGATATTATCTCTCGCTCAACAAGGATTTTTAATTTGAATAAGAAAAATCTTCTCTGCCGATGTTGATGTCACAGCACTTGGAATTTTTCGAAAATATTCAAAAAATTCTGCAATGATTCGCCATATAGCCAGTATATCCCGCAATAAACACAACAGGCCTTTACTGGCCATTGCATCGGTTCGTCGTCGGTTGGTCGTGTGTTAACAGAACTCTATCGCATAACAATAAAGTACGCTATTTACCGCACCAGCACCATGATCCTCCGAACCTTTGGAGAGATATATGTATGTATAAACAGCCTCAGAAGATATCCTCATTTCTTGTGTACTTAAACGGGATAAAAATTATTTAACAGCACTTATACCACCACCTTCACCTTTACTCGATGTCCATATGGGCACACATCCATTTCAGGGGAATTATCTTGGCATCGAATCACATTTCTCGCCATTTTTGTGTTCCTGCTTCCAATTCACATTTCACATGCATTCCAAGTAGTAGTAGTTGCCATAGTTGCAACATATATGTAGGTATGTGGAAAACCTTCAAAGGCTGGTCAATTTTTATAAATTTTAATATCCCAGAAGATGTCGGAGTAGATGAATTTCACCATTTTATTTGTATGGTAGAGTGGCCTCCCTAAAAATTTTTTAGAATTTAGCATGATGAACTTAACATGGTCTTGAGTAGAACTAGCGCTATATGTGTTTATTAAAAAAAAAAACATATTATTGTTAATATAGTCCAGTCAATGAAAGAAAAATATGCCTTCACCTGGAAAAATATCCGACAGATTTGAAACTTGGCGCACAAAATCAGTTTAAACACAATTTTGAAATAAGTCCCCAATGAAATAACCCCCCAATCCAAAAATGAAATAACTCCCCAAAATGTTTTTTGTTTTAAGTCCCCAAATTCAAAGATGAAATAAATCTCCAAAAGCGCATGAAATAAGTCCCCAAATAAAAAAGGAAATAAGTCCTCAAAGAAATAAACAAACTACGACGTATAAACAGTGAAGTATGTATGGGGGGGATGCTGCCCCCCTGCAACCCCCCTGCTGGGCCGACTATAGGACTTGGGGTAGGTGCGAGGTTAAGTGCATGCAAATTTTCTTTAAATCCAGATTCTTTAAATGCAAAAGAAACTTTGCATACACCCAAACTCGCACCTACCCCAAATCCTATAGTGGGCCAAGCAGGGGGTTGCAGGGGCGCAGCATGCCCCCCCATACATACTTCACTGTTTATACGCCGTAATTTTGTTATTTCTTCAAAAAAATAAGTACCCAAAATTGGGGACTTATTTCATAGTTTAGTTTGGGGATTTATTTGATCATGAAATAACCCCCCAATTTACAACTGAAATAAGTCCCCAAAAATCGATGAAATAAATTCCCAATTTTGGGAGTTTTTTCATATAAAAAAACTTTCGATTTTCATATAAATTTTGGGGATTTATTTCATTTTTGTTTTGGGGAGTTATTTCATTGGGGAGTTATTTCACGGAGACTGACAGATATGAAAAAATTGCTTATAATCAATTTTGTAGAGAATTTTATAAGCTATTATTTTGTCTCAGATTATTTTTTGGAAGGACAAACAGTTTCTAAGTTAAACACGAAAAACCGAATAACACAACATGTTACACTTTTCTGCCACCAGAGCTCTGAGCTTGCCTAGGATTCATAGTCATGGAGACTTTTGTACTCAAAAATTGTATCGAATTAGGTGTATGAAATTGAATTTCATATATGTAAATTGAAAACAGTGTTGATAGTGCTTTTTAACAAACAGCAATATTATCTCTGTCTCGTTCATTTTTAAATGTCAAACTAAAATTCTTGGCACAATGACATTTTAGTGGCAGCCATTTGTTGGTTTTATTTTGGAGGCAAATAAATGTTTGGAATTGTTATTTCCTTTTTTTTAGAAAAGCTACAAGTAAAAATGTTTTTATAATTTATTTAAGATATTTTAATCTTTTTATGGCACAAAATAGCTAGATTTTTGTAATTAAAATAAGCCCGCCTTTTTTTTTCTTTCCAATTTCATCTGTCATTGTGCCAAGTTTTTGCTGTCATCTGAAACTGACAATTTGGTAGAGATCTCTATTGTACAGTATGTCTATTCATTTCAACACATATTAATGCGGTAAAGCTGTTGTGTGAATTTTCATTATTTTTGATTTTGGAATTTTCCGTGCACTTTTCTCCTGAAATTCACCTTAGTTGTCTACTTTGAAAGTGAAATATATGAGTTTTGTACAGTTTTAGCTCCCCGTTGCCACCACCCTCAATATTGTTGAATATTGTATTAACCCGAGTTTTATTTCCCAGAATCAATGACACAACACAACACTCCGAGCCTCGACGAAGACGATTATAAGACGAAGACACTCGTTGTGTGACAACAAGGAACTCTCAACTCTAAGGCTTACAGCTAGAGGAGATCTCTGTTGTGAAACCAATGCTGGCCGCTAGCTTTTTGGGCGAAACATGAGTAATCAGTTGTTTGGATAAGATTCGCGCGAGTCCAAAAGACCGGGATCATGAATAATTTAGTACATTTGTACTCGAAGTACCGTTTCGATGAGAATCAGATAAGGACCTCCACCACATGGATTATAAAACCCGTCCCGCGGGGTCGGCTGGCGTTGGTTGGTGGACGGTGGTGGTGTGGTCAATAGACAAGATTTGCATTGTGTAGGTGTAGTAGCGTTGTACCATGATTCGCTTCAATACTGCTCCGCATTATGTCGTCGACAACATGGTTTGGTTGGTCATACTCTCTCATGAAGGCGCGAGAATGAGGCCTTACCATACTCCTTCCTGGCTGTGGGGCTATCTTGATCGTTCCTCTAGGTTTTGTGAGGCATTCTGAAGCAAACGGTATCTGTACTATTATTTGGACAAGTAGCAATTGTATACTTACTCTGGGTATGCATTTTTGGTGACAAGACAATGTGTTTATGATAAGACAGAGTGGGCTTGTCTGGAACCTTTGTGCGTGGCTAGAACTAAACAGGTAGCTTCTGCATCATATACATTAAGTCACTATATGTATGTGGTTTGCGGTGGGATGAAGACCAACAATGGAACAAGCTAAGTCAACAAATTGTAATTTGATATACTTGCCAACTGAATTTTGTCCCACGTAATTCATTTGGTTATGCTTCTGTATTTTTGCTATATTATGCGGTTTGTATCTATATTTTTATCTTATCTTTTACTCGCATGCGATGTGTGTGATGGCTGGTCGGCAATCTACTTGGCTGGGGCGGGTGTGCCATAAATAGAATCAGTGTGTTGTGTTGTGACCGTAGAGATTAATAAATGTCGCAGACTCGCAGATAAAATATTTAATTTTATTGGCCCTATCAAGCATGAAAAATTATTGAATTTATGGATGAGAAGTGACCGTGGGCGCCGTGGCTTAGTTGGTTAAAGCGCCTGTCTAGTAAACAGGAGATCGTGAGTTCGAATCTCGCCGGGGCCTAGTATACACATTGTGTGTGTGTGCAATTATTTTTTATTACTTTATATACTTATATTAATTAATTAATTAATCCTCAATAATCAATATTTTATACATATAATCCAACAAATGATTTCGTTATTTTTTTTTTAAATCTTGGATACAACACAACATTTTCCTTATAATCTTGCTAGTAGGATTCTCAACTTTATGCGAAAGTGGTCGAAAGGGGTAGAAATTTTTCAAAATAAATAAACAAAAATGGAATGCGGATTGATTAAGCTTTATGTTTTTCTGTAGATATTAAAACAAAAAATAATAAGTTTTTTATTAAAAATAAATAAAATTGTTTTTTGCATGAATTATTAAAAAAATAAATAAAAAATAAGAAATTATAAAAATAAAGTATTTATAATATATAAAGTATTTAAAAAAAATGATTGTAGGTACTTTCGAATTACACAAACTTGCTCAACAATAATGTAGCTAATAATTAAATACATATTGTGAGTTTCTTGTCTCCAAGTTGTAGAATGAATTTATGTTAGATTTTAAGAAAAAAAAAACATATAAGAATAAATACAGTTTTATAAATATTTATTGATTCTTATTTTACTTTAATGTTACAACTTAAATTTGTTTATATTTAGGTATATGCGACGCGTTTCGGAGTTACTTCTCCATCATCGGGCGGAATACTTCTGTTGCTAGTGTTGTTGGTTGTTTGTTTCAACTTGACTTGAGCTTTGTTCTTCTATTGTTGTTGTTGGTTGTTTTTGTTATTCTTTTGTTTTGGCATTTTGATGATGTGTGGTTTTCTTTTTTCTTTTTCTATTTTTCTATTGTTGTTGTTGTTGTTGTTTATTGTTTATTTTATTTTACTTAGTTGGAGCTTTAATTTGTATTGTATTGTTTGTGTTCAAATTGTATTGCTGTCTCATATAATGCGTTAGGTTTAATAGTTAGTTTGTCATTTAATATTTTATCTTGTTCTTGTCTGTATGCTTTATAGATTTCGTATTCTTCCATTGCGTCAAGTAATCTGCTTTTTCTGCATATATGCAATGTCTGTAAATTTGTCTCGATGTCTGTGTAATTGTGATTGTTGTCTATTAAATGTAAAGCAAAAGTGGATTTGGTGTTTGGTTTGGGTTTGTGTTCTTTGAATCTCTCTTCGAAGGTTCTACCTGTTTGGCCGATGTAAAACTTGTTGCAATCATTGCATTTAAGTTTATAGACTCCGGAATTTAATTTAGTTTCTTGTTTTATTTTAGGTTTTAGTATATTTTGAATATTGTTGTTTGTTTTGAATGTTACGTTTATGTTAAGTTTCTTAAATTGGTTTGTTAATATTTGTGGTACTATGTTGGTGTATGTGACTGATGCATATTTTGGAGTTTCTATTATTGTCGGTATAATATTTTTGTTGTTGTTTATTTTATTTTTCTTTTTCTTTATTAACTTGTCTATTAATGTTGTTTTGTATCCATTATTGTATGCGATTAGTTTAATTATATTAATTTCGTTATCAAAATCTGCTTTGTCCATAGGGATGTTGAAAGATCTATTAATGAATGCATTGAAAGCTGCTAGTTTTTGAGAATTTGGGTGGTGGGAATCATTATGTATGACGGTGTCGGATGTAGTTTCTTTCCTGTATATTTTATATTTTAGTTTATTATTGTATTTTGTTATGGTTATGTCCAGAAAATTGATAGAGTTATTGTTTTCTATTTCTGTTGTGACTTTTATTTTTGTGTTGATATTGTTGATGTATTTTGTGAGCAAATCTATTTGTCTTTGGGTTCCGTCGAAGATTACAAAGGTGTCATCTACATATCTTGAATAAGTTATTATTTTGTTTTTTTGTGGGTTATGTGTTGATAGAATATATTTGTTCTCGAAGTGGTTCAAATAAATTTCTGCTAATAGTCCACTTAGTGGTGATCCCATAGCAAGTCCTTCTGTTTGTGTGTAGAATTGGTTGTTGAAAGTAAAGTAGTTTTGTTTTAATACTATTTCTAATATTTGTATCAATTCGTTGGTTTGTTGTATGTTGATTTTAGCTGTGTTTTCAAGGTTATCTTTGAGTATTTTAATTGTTTCGTTTATTGGAATGTTTGTATACATGTTAGTTATATCGAATGAAATTAGTTTGTAATTTGTGTTTATGTTTATGTTATTTATTTTTTCTATTAATTGTGTGGTGTTTTTGATACTGTTGTTATTTCTTAAATTTATATTGTTTTTTATTATTTGTTGTAGTTTTTTAGCTATTTTGTATCATACAAAATAGCTAAAAAACTACAACAAATAATAAAAAACAATATAAATTTAAGAAATAACAACAGTATCAAAAACACCACACAATTAATAGAAAAAATAAATAACATAAACATAAACACAAATTACAAACTAATTTCATTCGATATAACTAACATGTATACAAACATTCCAATAAACGAAACAATTAAAATACTCAAAGATAACCTTGAAAACACAGCTAAAATCAACATACAACAAACCAACGAATTGATACAAATATTAGAAATAGTATTAAAACAAAACTACTTTACTTTCAACAACCAATTCTACACACAAACAGAAGGACTTGCTATGGGATCACCACTAAGTGGACTATTAGCAGAAATTTATTTGAACCACTTCGAGAACAAATATATTCTATCAACACATAACCCACAAAAAAACAAAATAATAACTTATTCAAGATATGTAGATGACACCTTTGTAATCTTCGACGGAACCCAAAGACAAATAGATTTGCTCACAAAATACATCAACAATATCAACACAAAAATAAAAGTCACAACAGAAATAGAAAACAATAACTCTATCAATTTTCTGGACATAACCATAACAAAATACAATAATAAACTAAAATATAAAATATACAGGAAAGAAACTACATCCGACACCGTCATACATAATGATTCCCACCACCCAAATTCTCAAAAACTAGCAGCTTTCAATGCATTCATTAATAGATCTTTCAACATCCCTATGGACAAAGCAGATTTTGATAACGAAATTAATATAATTAAACTAATCGCATACAATAATGGATACAAAACAACATTAATAGACAAGTTAATAAAGAAAAAGAAAAATAAAATAAACAACAACAAAAATATTATACCGACAATAATAGAAACTCCAAAATATGCATCAGTCACATACACCAACATAGTACCACAAATATTAACAAACCAATTTAAGAAACTTAACATAAACGTAACATTCAAAACAAACAACAATATTCAAAATATACTAAAACCTAAAATAAAACAAGAAACTAAATTAAATTCCGGAGTCTATAAACTTAAATGCAATGATTGCAACAAGTTTTACATCGGCCAAACAGGTAGAACCTTCGAAGAGAGATTCAAAGAACACAAACCCAAACCAAACACCAAATCCACTTTTGCTTTACATTTAATAGACAACAATCACAATTACACAGACATCGAGACAAATTTACAGACATTGCATATATGCAGAAAAAGCAGATTACTTGACGCAATGGAAGAATACGAAATCTATAAAGCATACAGACAAGAACAAGATAAAATATTAAATGACAAACTAACTATTAAACCTAACGCATTATATGAGACAGCAATACAATTTGAACACAAACAATACAATACAAATTAAAGCTCCAACTAAGTAAAATAAAATAAACAATAAACAACAACAACAACAACAATAGAAAAATAGAAAAAGAAAAAAGAAAACCACACATCATCAAAATGCCAAAACAAAAGAATAACAAAAACAACCAACAACAACAATAGAATAACAAAGCTCAAGTCAAGTTGAAACAAACAACCAACAACACTAGCAACAGAAGTATTCCGCCCGATGATGGAGAAGTAACTCCGAAACGCGTCGCATATACCTAAATATAAACAAATTTAAGTTGTAACATTAAAGTAAAATAAGAATCAATAAATATTTATAAAACTGTATTTATTCTTATATGTTTTTTTTTTTTTTTTCTTAAAATCTAACATAATAATTAAAGTATTTAAATTGTTCTATAATGAAATGGTATCTTTAATAAAAAAATATTGCAGGGGGCAGCATGCCCCCCCCCCCAATATATACTTCACTATTTATGCGCCGTAATTTTGTTATTTCTTCAAAAAAATAAGTACCCAAATTTGGGGACTTATTTCATAGTTTAGTTTGGGGATTTATTTCATCATGAAATAACCCCCCAATTTACAACTAAAATAAGTCCCCAAAAATCGATGAAATAAATCCCCAATTTTGGGGAGTTTTTTTTATATGAAAAAACTTCCGATTTTCATATAAATTTTGGGGATTTATTTCTTTTTTGTTTTGGGGAGTTACTTCATTGGGGAGTTATTATATGTTCTATAATGAAATGGTATCTTTAATAAAAAAAATGTTACAAAATTATTTTCTATTTTTTTAGTTGACTGTTTTCTGGTTTAATTGTATACACTTTTTATTTCAAAAGTTAGAAATTAATATTTAAATAGAAATTAAAATTTAAACAATTTTATATGAAAAAAGGTCAAAATTTTAAGCAATATTTATTTTTAAATTGGTAAATGCAATATTATTTAAATTACTATAAGATAAGAATCACCATTTTTTATTTTTTGAATTATAATAAATGGTTTTATTAAAGAGCTATATGTCAACCATTCAAAAATAAGGCTTTTTTACCTCAATTAACGAAAACCCCCTATTTCCGTATTTCGAATTTTTTGGTAAAAACCTCTTCGAGCAATACAAATGCTCATTGTATGAAGTTAAAAAAAATATCTTTTGTGTGTTATTTTCATTTTTCATTTAAATTTGTTAAAAAAATTAAATTTAAAAAAAAAACGCATCAATTAAATATCGAATTTTAAGAAATTATTTTTAAAATAAAAAAAAAACATTTTGTATATCTTTTTTTAAAAATTAGTTTGCATAGTTTTTTAAAGATTCTTTTAAGAAAGCGGACATTAAAAAAGGCAAAAATAAAAACAATAGTTGAACATTTTTGAATGAACAACAACAATAACTTATGTATGTGTGCTACCACCAAGTGTAGGCTGGAGTTATAGCTATTGCACGAGTGCCATCTCGATCATTTCTTTTTTACTCTTTCTTTACTTTTTCTTTTAAACTCTCTTTGAAATATATTTGAAATATATTTCCTGTTTTCTTCAAATCTGTTTTGTTTTTAACATCCAGTCTTGAAATTATTAATTTTTTTTTATTTGGTCTGCATTAAGTTTAACACCCGTTTCGTTTTTTATTAATCAATGAATAATTCTAGAGCTTCAGCTTTAGCTCTTTTAATTGATGGTTGTTGAGATTTATTTAATAAAACAGAATGCGCACTTTTAATTTTTGCGCAAATACAAGGTGCAATTGGCTGATGGAAAAATTTGTATGCCTTTTAGTTGCCATTACTTTGCTTTTCACTCCAAGAAACGAATTAAGAATGATTTAAAAGCTCAAACCGTAAATTCTCAAAAACAGTTTGTAAGCAAACTAAAAAAAAAATTTGTATTTACTATGTTTTTCGATGAATTTTAAGTATTTACTTGAATGAATTCAGTATTTACTTAAAGTAAATGCAGTCAAGTAAAAACTTTTCTTTATGCATATGAAATGAAGTAAATACTAAAAATTCGACCTTTTACTTAAATATTAGTATTTACTTAAACTTTTTACTTTAAGTAAGTACTGCAATTTTATGCATACCACCCATTAACGTGCATTTTATAACACCGAAATGAGTTTATTTTTATGTACTTTTTTATTAATTACTGAATTTACCTCCCATCTAACATGAATTTCTTAAAAGTACTATCATCGAATAAACAGTTAATATTATATTATAATGATGAGCCTCGGGTAACTGACCACTTAAGCCCTCCCAAAAATAAGTCATTTTCCTCTTTGCAAACACCAAGATAATTATAATCTAATTGAACCCTCCTCGTTTCGTTTTATTTTTTTTTTTTATATATGGCTTCTGTTCAAGTTCAAAATGTCTAAAGACTTAAGTAGCGAAAATCTTTCTCATTGTAAGCAAAAAAAAAGCCTTCGTTAAGAAGTTCACTTCGAAAGGTCAAGTTCCATTGCCTCTTATTCAATCCCTTCCCTGGACAAAAAAAGACTTGATGATAAATATTTTGATCTTCCTGAGACCGTACATAATTAATGTATGGAATCTTATACCATAATTGAGTGATATCTCAAGACACGGTAGCTTATATAAGAAGCTTCTCTGCAAGACTAATGAGCCAAACCATTATTTGCGATTAGGTGTAGGCATTCTTAAGAGGCTATGTGCGAAAGCGGAGGAGTTGATAGATTAAATATTCGCATCACCACACCTTTACCAACACTGCCACCAACTATAACTGCCAACAGATTATGGAATGATGAAGACGTTTTTGTTTTTATTCTTAAATTAAGACCTCTCGAAATTCCAGAGCCAGCCAATGTGAATGTGAAGGCTTCTGATGGCCTTTAAACCCAAACTTCTTTGCAGAATTCATAAATTATATTTTTTATGAAAATAAAGAAAAAAAATAAGAATAGTAACTTGCTTGAAAACCTTTGTACTTCGAGGCTTTATGAAAAGATCGTGTGTATCTTGCGATCATACAGTGTCATTACAACGCTTGTAGCTTGTTATGTAACACTCTTGTATATGTGCTGAAAAGTTGTACCGTTCGGTCTTCTGCGCGCTGATGGATATCTGATGCAGATCTTAGTGGACTCGCAACAAAATCTATCTGATTATCATGCCTCACGAGCAATTAGCTGTAAAAGCAGTAGTTGGACTAGTCTGCTTTATTCATTATCTCCAGCTCGCTCTTAGACTATGGCTAAAGTGTCACGAACGTGATTTAAGGCATTCATTTCGTGTTTCATACGTATACGTCCGTCGTCATAATAGTGGGGACCAAGTGGAGGATTCTCCAGGCGTGATTTCCTTCTTGATTCCTTCTTTCTTAATGACATTGTCGCGTCGTCGTTGTCTGTCCCACTATAGCACTCTGTTGAAACTTGCATAATAATAGGTATCTATTCTATGCCAAACGGTACGCATCCTCCTGCTACTTAGGGATTGTCGCAGTCTTTCTGTTGCATTACATAAGATCAAAAATTCCCCAGAAGAAGCTAGAAAGGCGCTTACCTCACCAAGCTGATAGTATATCTCAGAGAGAGTTGCTGTTCAAGAGGATTCCTTAACGAACATACCACAGGATGGTGTCAGAGTTGGTGTTGTTCGTCGTGCACGAATTATGTAAAATGAACTAGATGAACCGTTACTCTAGACTAGATGACTTGCTCCAAAACCCATATATGCTATAATAGCTACCAGATCATTTCAAGGTTTTGTTGTTCCATAAATTTGTGTTCTTTTCTTGCATTATGTTGCAATGCCACTTGCTAACTAGGCATATGGTGACAATGTGGAGAGTTAAGGTAAATACAGGTTGATCAATAGATGTGGCGTGACAGAAGCGGTTCTTGTTCTACAAAACATAGTCTCCTTTATTGATGAATGTGAATAATTGTATTCCAAACAGATCCTTTGGCGAAGGAATTCGGGTTACGAATTTGAACGATATTGAAAAAAGTTCGCTGGTATTCGGATACCAGATTAAAGGTGTAAACAATTTTGGTGATTTTGCTTGAAGAACCTGGTGAGAATTTACGGTTATCGCGAGTTTTAAGGTGGAACTATAATGGTCGAAACGCTACGTACGTGGTCGTACGAAACTTAGCGATTACAAGCAGTTCAAAAGCCATGCCCTTGATTGCAATTTGCTACTTTTTGTGAAGTTTTGGTTAACTTTTGCTTTCGGAAGAAAAGAGCGCTCTTCGACCCTTCCTTCCTTCGTAAGTGAACTGGACAGCTGGCTTTGAAAAAAAAAATATGTTATGTTTTGCTTTGATACAAATGGGTATAATTATAAATTATTTAAGTTTATTATAGTAAAATTAATCTTCTAATAATATAATTTCATTCATCGTTTTCAGAAAACAAAACACATTTAATTAGGGATGAGCTAAACTGTGATTTTCCAATCACAGGTATAACCAAGGGCGTACGCAGGATTTCGATTAGGGGGGGGGGGGCAAACTCAAATTTCATTTTATTTTTTTAAATTTTAAATAAGATATCAGTCGGTACAAATAACCTTTAATAATTAGTGAAAAAAAACTAAAGGATATGTTTAGATATTTTCTAAGAAATCTTATTTGGCCTTAGCTTAGCGCCTTAGGTCTATTTTTATATTTTTTTTTTCATGTTCTCTCCATTTTATGGCTCTATCTGCTATCCAGCTTTGAAAGTAAATAAGGGCTTTTCTTATTGTGATTTAAAAAAACTTAAGCGACGATAACAAAAAAAATAAAAAACAACATTATTTCTATTAACAAATACATAATATTATTTTTAAAATTGTAAGACAAGATTTTACATAATTCTACAAATAAAAACAAAAAAATTTAATTTTTTTTTTTTTTAATTTTTCAAAACTTTTTTTTTTTATTATTTGCAGAATTTTGTTAAAAATATTGAAAATAAGCAGAATTTTTAAAGCAAAATTTTGAAAAGCAGAATTTTGACAACCCTCGTAAGGTAGATAATACAATATTTAGTGTTTATAAAAAACTCCGTTTTATTATTCTGACTGAAAAGGTAAATTCTTATATCTTGTGCATGCATATTAGGATGTCCGTTATTTCCTAAACTCATTATTTGCTTTGATCAGAGACACCCTCTATAAAAAGTGTATGCCCTGCAATAAATTTATGGACCAAAATCAAAAACTTGGCCGAGCTCATTAATTCGTATGGTGCCTCTAAAGTCATAATCTTCCCATACACATTTTTACGGAATTTATGAAGTTTTACGTATTATTCCTCCTGAACAATATTGCAGATATCGCTAATTTTCATCTTTTTGAAAAAACATTATTCAAATTTTATGGATGAAAAAATATCTATAGAAAATATTTTTAAAATTATTTCTTTTTTTTTATGTAAGATGCACAGGTTAATGACAGAGTTTGTTTGTAAATAAATTTTTTGTAGGATATAAACTTTTAATTTAGGTGGTGTCTGATGAAAAAAAATTGGTCCCGTAGTGTATATAATAGTAGCTAGTTAATACAGAAAACTACAAAAAATTTGAATTTTTTGTTAGTTTTGAAGAAAGTATTGAAACGTTTTGTTTGTAATGACGAACGACATGTTTAAAGAAAAATTTTAACATCAAAGATAGTTTTTAAAATTAATATTACTCATTACTCAACAAAAAAATGTAGGAAAGTAAAATTTATTAGGGGGGAAACAACGCCCCCCCCCCCCCCCCTGCCTCCCCCTGCGTACGCCCTTGGGTATAACTGTTACTGATATTTATGAATCACCGAGGTTTCATTTAAAAAAAAAAAATATGCGTTCTGGATGAGTTCTTAGGACGGCCGATACGATCTTTTTAAATTGGGAGACTTGGTCTTCGTTCGGACTCTTGATATATATTTTTTGATAGATTTAGAAATTCTATTTTTATATTTTTGCTCATGAAAAATCTTTTTGCTCAGGAATCAGGATTCTTCGGGTGAGATTTGAAACAAAGTATTCATAGCATTTTAGTTTGGTAATGCGGAATAAATCTTCGGAAGTTTCCCATCTGGAATCCAGAATGAAAAAGTAGTAACAATCCTTTTTTTAATCTGAAGTGTGTTTTTCGTTGTATTTATGATACGCCAAATGCAGATGTTGAATTAAATTTATTTTAGTTTTCCAATATTTTTAAATAATTATACTCTGTTCAGCAAAAATTGTCAGTAAAAAAAGGTAAGATTTGATGGTTACATTGGCTTGCATAAAACGGTCCCTATTTAAAGCCACTCTGTAGACTTGAAATCATAAATTGCTGCAAATCCTATCAAAATTATCAGAAGCTTTAAAAAGCACCAAAACTCGAAAGCTCTGTAGTAAAAAACTATTAAAAAAGCGATAATTACTTGCTTTCAATGGGAGCGGTAACTTTGTTTCAATGCGTAGCCAAGGCAGAAGGGCAAAAATTCCTGAGTGTGAGTAACTGTGTTGGTATGTTTGTCAGTGGCCACTATTTTGAAAAAAAGCTCGGCTATACTGACAATTTTTGCTGAACAAAGTATATTATTAAAGTTCGTGCAACCCAACTTTAATTTAATATCGTATGCCTGTTCTTAATGTCTTATGAAACATCAACCAGTTCATCAAATTATTAATCTAAATCAACGAGAAAATTTTTGCTGTTAATTAGGTACATTTTACATTGTACAAAATTACCCCATTCTTCAGCCGTATAAAGTTAGCATGACAACTTTCGAAAAAGTTACTTTTGACTGTGTCAGAAATTGCCGTAAATATGCCGTGAAGAGAAAAAAGTTTGGTCCAAACTAAGTTCTGAATATGCCATGTCGTCCAAATTAATTGCCGTCTAGATATGCCGCGAAGAGAAAAAAATTGCAGCGACAGTGGTTCTCCAAAAATGGCCAAAAATGGTTTTCATACAAAATCTTCATATAAAGTAAGCATGACACTTTTCAAAATTTGGTCAAATATAACTTCTGAGTATGCCATATCCTTCAAATTAATTGCCGTAAATATGCTAACGACTTTGAAAAATGATTTCAAATGAATAATATCAAATAAAAGGTAGTTTTCTTGTTTCAAAATAATACTGAAAACATTTTGAGATATTCATGAGAAACAACTATTTTTACGCGGGCTTTTTCACACCGATATATCAAATAATTCAGTGAAGATTTTTTTTTAGCACTAGTAAAAAGCTTATTTGCCTACCCTTTAATCTTCGGCTAACCATTATACGATTTGGTTGGGAATTTTTTTATTGGATTTGTATTCAACCAGATAAACGCACTACAAACACAAAAACTGAAAAATTAGGCCGAACAAAACGGAAAGTCGTGGTAACAATAAATTGCATACTTTCTGAATTGTTTTTTTTTCGAACGGTCTTTCTAAATTGGCGATTGATACAAATTAGTAAAGTATCGATACAGAAAATTATTGTGAAAGTCTATTTAAAAAAACAATGTTGTTATTTTGACAATCTTATGTTACTATTTTTCGACTTGATTATTTCAAATTTGTACTGATTGTTTTATTCTGAATAGACTCTCGAAATAAGGCCGATAGTGCTGAATTTATTGTTGTTTTCAATTTTAACGCGACAAACAGTAAAGCTGTGATGTCCAGATTTTTAAATTTAAATTATATAATGCTGATAAAAAAAGTAATTATACGCCACAGTGTCAAAATCATGATTGAGGTGGTATGAATGTTGAGATTTATTGAAAAATAATTAAAACCAACTTTAAACACAGAAAGAAATATTTAGAATGAATAAAACTATAAAAACATTAATAGATAACAACGTTGTTATTACATGAAAAATGATTGTGAAAATAAAAGTAATTCACGTGAAAGTATTTTTTGTTCGCCAAAACTGTCGTGGCAATTTTTTTCTTTTCACGGCATATTTACGGCAATTAATTTGGACGACATGGAATATTCAGAACTTAGTTTGGACCAAAATTCAAAAAGTGTCATGCTAACTTTATATGAAAATTTTGTATGAAAACCATTTTTGGCCATTTTTGGGAGAACCACTGTCGCGGCAATTTTTTTCTCTTCGCGGCATATCTACGGCAATTAATTTGGACGACATGGCATATTCAGAACTTAGTTTGGACCAATATTCAAAAAGTGTCATGCTAACTTTATATGAAGATTTTGTATGAACACCATTTTTGGGAGAACCACTGTCGCGGCAATTTTTTTCTCTTCATGGCATATTTACGGCAATTATACGGCAATTTCTGACACAGACAAAAGTAACTTTTTCAAAAGTTGTCATGCTAACTTTATACGGCTCCATTCTTCTTTGTAATACATTTAGTTAGAAATTTCAAGTTGTAACTTTACAAGATATTAAATATCGAACTGTACTCATCTTTTTAAAACTACATCATAAATTCTTTTCGCCCTACAGAATCAATTATCAATTATTGTATAATCTTATGATGGTTTACATCTTCCGACTGCATTATTTTATTTGCATACAATTTGTGGCTTGATTTTACCAATATGCGAACACAAAAGCGCACTTCATATTTATAGGTATTAGGTATGCTCCCCAAAGTGACGTTTGTGTGCCCTGCCCGGTGCCCATGATCCCACTCACGTACACAAATTCCCGTGTTGAGAAAAGATTCATATCTGCGCAAACCATGTCGATTGATTTCTGTGCATAAGTCTGCCATGTTTCGCACACCATTTACCACACGCACGCGTGTTGTTCGATTAAGGAACTTTCTAAAGCCTCTATACATAACTGTTAAATCCATAATAATGCATCAACTTGTAAATATTTATGCAAAATGTATAAACGCATCCATTAGCCGTACGTACGTCTCACAAAAATTGCCTACACCGCGCTTGTTACACTATGTGCAACACACATCAATAGAATTATACAAAAATGCGCGCAAACTGATACCGTAACACTTTGTGCATGGATTTGATGCTGAACGAAAGGGTGGTGAACTGGACGGGATGGGACGGTTGGTTTTGATCGTCGTCGTCGGTTGCCGGACTAACAATCATCTCGGATGCGGACGTCCAAACCTGTGGGGGATCATTGCAATATTCAAAACAACTTTTCAACACCTACAGGCATTCACACGTATAAAAATTCGCTCTGCCGCATTGCAACTTGGAACCCATGTTACACGAGCTCGCTGGCTTTACACACATCATACGCAGTGTTACGGTCATAAATTTTAATAATTTAATTACGACAAATGCGAGGCAGTGTTGCGCGCACTGTGAATTATTTTATTGCACACGCCACACCATAAACGCGGGCGCTGGAATTAAGTGCGAAAACTGTGATTACCCTGACTTTGAACTCAGAGTGTGGCTAATATACTAATAATATCTGCATCTGCTTTACTGCTGGACTTAAGGAGAACTTTTCGTCTTCAAAGATGCGCGCAAGACAACACTGTGAAAAGGGTTTTCAAATTATAATCTGCGAGTTAATGTATTTTGAATTGGAATGACAAATAATCTTCTTTAACGAATAAGAAAATCAATATTCTGCGGAGTTTCTTTTAACATAAAGTATGTAAATATGTAAAAGTACCTACAAGATGTGTCAGATTAATAAGGCTTGTGCAATACTGTGACTCAGTGTGACAAATTATACCTATACATTAGGTGCAAAGTCATATTTAATATTTACATTGATCTGTATTGATTACGAAAGAAACGTAATTGTATTGCTCCTTAAATTACAACTGCTTTTTTTACCATGCGTTATACACCGAATTTAATTTGACTTATGTTATGCATGTATTGATTTGACTTATGACTGATTGCATTTAAGTCTGCAACGAATTCGATTTATACACGAATTATAAAACAGTTTTCTTAATTTTTGTCAAAGATTTTCGTTGGAATTTATTCCGCAACGAGATTGAATTTTGTACGGATTCAAAAAAAAAAGTAACGGTTCCTGCCACATTATTTTTTCTAGCATTTTTATAAAATCTTATTTTTTTCAAAAATGTATCTACAGATTTTTCTAAAACACAATTCAAAAAAATTTATTAGGTATAGGCTACCCTGTAGAAAAAAAAAGTTTCCAAAAAATGGTTTTAAATGGTACCTCCCCATAGAACAATTTTTTTTATTTTATTTATTTTTTTTATTTAATAGGCTGATTTTGATAACTTTTTTTTATAAAGAATTTTCTAAAAAAAAATTCAAATAGTATTGTATACTAAAATTTTGCAATTTTTTTTTTTGGATTTTAAAAAAAACTTTCAAAATTATTTTATGAAAACCAAATATTTCGAAAACTATACTTGTTTTATTTTTACGAAACTTAAAAAACCGTTACAGAAAATCTAAATTTTCTCGAAAATGATCAAAAGTAAATATATGGGCGTAGGCACCATGAATATAGCACCGCTGTTTTTGGTTTGGAAGGATATCATACTTCTATATTATCAACTTCGCAAGTTAGTAGAGTTTGCGAGCGAACCAGTTTTATTTTCACTTTCAAAAAAAAAAAAAAAAATAATTTGTGCCGTTTGGTCTGGTGTTATACTTTTACTTTAATGTAGATACCGACAAAATTTTTACCGAACATGTTTAATTTCTTCAAAATGGTAATTTCGGAAAAAAAATCATCCGCAAAATTTGCTAATTTTCAATTTTGCAAAATGTTAAAACATTTGTACACCCACATGGCTTGTTGAGAACGAACGATACAGCACAATTTTTTTTTTTTAAGTTTAAAATGCGATGCATACACGTTAAAAATTGATATCCCGTAGAAGTTACAAGTTTATGCAACTTACATTTTTTGCGTTGCATATGGTTGTACTTTAAACAGCGCAGCGTCATCAGCCAAATTTGCGAATTATGTTCAGTTTCAGCAGAATGCAGCAGAATTTTATTTTAAATCGAAATGAAGGCACTAACCTCATGCGATTTGCTAAATCGATTTTTAATCGTAATTTTGGCAAAAAAAAACATCTCTGAAATTAGCGAATTTCCTTAATTTTAAAAAAATATAAAATTTTAATTTACGAGATTTCAGTTGATATTTGCGAAATTTTACGAAATTTGAAAAAATGCGAGATTACGTTAGTTCGAGATTTTAATTTGCTGGACATCGTTGTGCTCCTAGCACATAGACATCTAAAACGATTGGTTCTGATTCTACAACAGACCTTCTTAAGTGAAAATTTGTCAAAATTTTCGATTGTTCAAATTAGAATGATTTCAATAACTTTCAGTGCGAAACCGTACCGATTAATTACGTATTAACTTTTCTCCTGAACCAGAATCTGCCGAGAAGTATCGCGAGCGTGGAGTACCTTATTAAGTGCAGAAATGCATCTTAAAAAAAAATCTCATTCTCCTCTTGAGTCTTTTAAATTCACTTTAGGAATTATTTATCTTACAACCAGACAATACGAGCACATAGAATAAGAGAAGGCTTTGTCCCCGAGGTGACCCCTGACTGTGTACAAAAAAAGGTGTTGTCTGCCACCTTCATTCAAGTACGTTTTGACGGAAAAAGTGTTATAGTCCATCGAAATGTTACATTGCATTTCATACAGGACAACATTTTTTTTGATGGATCTGTAGGAGGGAGTGTGAGTGTAAAAACGAGTTTTCGGGATTGAACTCTCCCCCATTTGGCCTCCATTTTGGAAAAGGGGGCGTAAAAAGTTCTACGCGATATCTTGAGAAATATACATCACACAAACAAAATTTTAACATAATTGTATAGAGAATTAAATTTTCTATAATTTATGTTAATACACTTTTTATCGTAAAATTGAGCACAAAAAAGTTATAATCAAAAAAAGATTACCATTGTCAAGAAAAATATCATTATCTTCTTCTTTTATTTATTTTATCCTGCTTAAGATAAATTTCTTAGAGTGGTCATCTTTTTTTGGTTATAACTTTTTTGTTTTCAATTTTACGATAAAAAGTGTGTTAACATAAATTGTAGAGAATTTAATTTTCTACACAAATGTGGTAAAATTTTGTTTGTGCGATGTACATTTCTCAAGATATCGCGAAGAACTTTTTACGCCCCCTTTTCCAAAATGGAGGTCAAATGGAGCTCGAATTCCTTAAAACATGGTTAACAGAAATTAATGGTTTGTCCACTTAAATGTCATTCTAAAGTAAAGCTGTAATAAGAGTCCCCCAAATACAATACATGCAGCGAGCTGCTGCTTTATTTTCTACCCACTTCAATAACTATCACCTACCGCTACCACCTTTTCAATCTTTTATAGAGCTTAAAAAAAAAAACATCATGGATTCTTGAGAATTATCATATTTAACAAAATTATTTCCACTTAGTGCCAGAACAGTATCAACATTCCAACCAAGCAATATCCACTAATAATCCAGTTTCCGCATCATCATACAATATTTATTAACCAACTTAAGAGCTAACTTTGTTTTTGCATCTGAGCATTTAAAGCCTGTATGCGGACGAGGACCAGAGAACCTGCAGAGTCTATATTATAGACACCATTCAAATCAACTACCGCATCCTCTCAGTCTCAATGGAAGATCTAATTTCGAATCTAATTCAACTTCAGCATATAAATTGGAGTGTGCATGCAAAATTCAGCGTTTTTCCACAATAACAACAAAATAGACTAAATGTGCAGAGATTAAAAAAAAGGTCCATCTTGATGGAAACGTCTGGCGATCGTAGGTTAGGTATATACGTGTGCAGAATCTTTGGTCATAAAGCTAACTACTATTAAGTGTCGGCTTTGCGAGAGGAGCTACCAGTTACCCATGTGGGCACTCACCACCACCACCGCCACCTGTAATCTATCCAGAGAATCAATCTTTTTATCTTGCCCATAAATTCTTATTATCTTCTTGGTTTTAGCTGCCTGCCGCTACTGCTGTTGCTGCTGGTCGCTGGTGCCAACCGATAGCCATGTCAGTTGCACAATGTGTTCCACAAGTAAAACACTGTCGAACAAGTTAATGTCCGTGCTGCTCAGGGAAGCCTCAGAGCCTGGTGGAGTAAGCTCTCCATCGTCGTGGACCGTGGTAAGCGTCGTCCTAGCTGATTGCTGCTATTCAAAGTAATACAATTTAATTAGAGGCGAATTTGTTACAACGACCGTTTGCATACCGAAAGAGCATCAGTGTCGGGCTGGGGCAGAAGCGTAGTAAGCAGAATGACATGCACCTCCATGCACAATTGGGATGAATCCCATGTTATGCTGGCTTCAAAGTCAACTTCTGCAACATATAAGCCGCAGATCCATAAAAACCCCAGCGATACACATGTTCGGTTCGGGGCTCATTATCGATTTGCCAATAAGCTGCTGTGGCACAGTGCCAATTATTGACACAACATTTCCACTGGCATGGGCACTGCATGCTGCTGTGCCACTCTGTTGCTGGCTGATCGATCGACTCTGGAACTCACGCCGCCAGATCCCCCGGTAATGAGGTTGATGTGTTTCCAGTATCCATTGCTTTTTGGGACTGGGATGCGGTGCGGCGCTGCTGTGATCCTCCAACTCAAAGTGCCTTTGTAGTTGTTTCCCTCTAAATGCAAATTACCTTGTAATCTTGGTTTCGTGGAATGACAGTGCATAGAGTCGGGTCGGGATGCTTATGAGCTTCAATCGAGCAAGACGCGACTGAATCGCGTCAACCGCAGTTTTGGTTGCGTTCATCCTTTCGGTGATGCCAGTCTCGCCAAAAGGTCTTGATGATGTTGCTGTTATACTGCTATATACTGACTCACTGATGGCGGTGACACGCGGCTGGGGCATAAAAATACAAGACTCCTGCGAACCAATTTGCTCCTGTCACACTTTTTGTCAGCCAAGTTGTCGCACGGAATGGGTGCGCTCTCAGCACTCACTTTGGCTAACACGGTCGTAACTTTTCCCTCAATTTAGCTTGGTTTGGGTTGTTGTTTGCGGGTGACTTTTTAGATTGTGTGTGCTGTCAGACGGTCAATTGGGGAATTTGTTTTCCGTGACAAATGAAGAGCTCAAAAGTTGTTGTTGAAACTTCCTCATTTCGAAAGTTGTTAGTTTCAAAGAAAAGTTTTATCGATTTTGACCAGATTTCAATAGCTCTAATAATGATTCAACAAAAAATTAAGCAATAGAAAATAAGAGTATGATAGGTGGTAGGGTGTCCATCGGTAGATTTCAAAGTTTAATAGTTTGAAAATTCTACCTGCTAATTAGTCACCACGCCACTACCACTCCACTTCGTCACCACTTCAGTGAGCGTCTTTCCTAAGATAACTGAGCAATCGAATAAAAATTTTTGTCCTCAGTATTTTTACTGCAAAACTGGAACATTTTGCTGAGGAATTCTGTTCATGTATGGCAAGGCGATCACTGAAATGGTGACGAAGTGGAGTGGTAGTGACGTGATGATAAAGACACGCTCATCAAAGTGGGGTGGGGCGGTGGTGGCATTATATTTTGCAGGTGGTGTGGTGCCAGTCTACTGCCACATATCTCGAACATGTTTAGTTTTACAAGTGGCAAGTGAGTGGTGACGAAGTGGATTTTTGTACTACATACGAGAATGCTTGTGATTATTGACTTATAGACCCAGAGCTGGTGAACGTATTTTCCCACCACAGTGCGCGTTAAATCACCTTCATATCACTTCGCCGCCACTCCATCGCCATGCCACTTGTTCACCACTCAACTGCTGCTCGCTACTCCTTTACCACTGTACTTCGTCAACACTTCAATGAGCGCCTTACCTAACTGAGATATCCAAGATCCATTTTCCTGATCAGACCTTATGCTTCTACTTAAAAAAAAAAAAATATTTTAAAAGAACAGAGGAGATTTTATTAGACCATCAAATTTTTAATTTTTGAAATATGTATATTTTTGTTAGAACTCAAAAAATCTCTCTATGGAACATTATGAATTTATTTCGAAAACTGACAAAAAGAGCCTATTCAATCAAATTAAGTTCTTGGTAGATTGCGGCCAAGAATCTTATCGAAATGATCTTGCCATTCGAAAGAAACATCTTCGAGAACTTCTTGAGAATGAGGAAAAAATCTACGAAAATGAATTTATAGAAAAAATCAAATCCCGAGTTGATGAAAATATTCGAGAACGACAAAAATCTCTTCTGACAATGAAAGAAGAGCGAATGAAAGAGAAAGAAAGGTTTGTTGCTTCGAAGAAGCTTCATCAGAATATGCTGAATTGTCTTGACATTCGAGATGAATTGAGACGAAAAGACTACCATGAAACACAGATTTGTCAATTAGAGCAAATGGATGATAAACTCAGGGCGATAGAACGAGAGAAGAAAGATGATGAATTTTGGTTGAAAGTTCAGCAGAAAATGGAAGATAACGTCGATCGAAGACAAAAATTAGAAGACGATTTAAAAAAATCGTTGCAGGCAAATCAGTGTAGGATTTTAGGCAAACAACTTGAAGAACATCGCAAAGTAAGAGAAATGGATTTGGCACGTATAAAGGAGGAGAAGAACGAAATTGACCTCAAAATGAAGACCAGCCAAGGTGATGAACAGCAAAAAGCCCTAGAAGCCCGAAAGGCAAGAAGCGCGGACGTGAAGAAATCTTTAAATACAATTTGTAACCAGCAAAAACTCCTAAGGGATGAAGCTGAAAGGTTTGAGAATCTTTTTCACCAAGAAACAATGCGACAGGTGAATATGGAGATTGAAGACTCTCTTCGTAAGAATGTCAAGCTCAAACAGGATACATTAGACTATTTGAATTACATCAAGAAATTCAAGGCTTTTGTTGCTGATCAAGATAAAAAACGAAATGAAATCTGTGACGAATTGGACAAGCGTTTCATCTGTTTCAAAAATCATCAAAAGAAGAGTTTGACAGCTAGCAAGCAACAATTAGCCAAGTCCACTCACAAAACTTTGCTTAAGCAAATATGCGAAGAACAAGCTCGAAGACTAAAACTAGACGCTGCCGAAAGAGAAAATAAAATGCTTGAAAATCGGTTTGCAAAGATCGATGTACGTGATTGGCTTAAAGAGCGTTTTCAGGTAAAAAGTGACCTTGACGAGCAGTTGAAAGAAATTAATCGTTTAAAAAATGAAAAACAAAAACAATTTGAAAGCGAACTAAATCGCGCTGAAGAAGATCAACTTTATTGCGACAAACTACTAGAGAAGCACAAAATTGAAGGTTGCGACTATTTGCCGCCGCATCCGAATTGGAAGCTGTTGGCTTGTTTTAAGGAACACGATGCATCGCGATGTCCAGAACGAGATGTAAATAGTATCATATAACTGAATAGTATATTTTTGGTTGTAAATTTTATATTTTTGTCGGTTGTTTTAATTTAAAAAAAACAATACCTACTAGTACATTGTTTTTTTTTTATAATATTAGCAGACTATGGACTTTTCTAAGGCAGTCCATTCTTTTTCGAAACATAAAACTTAAAAATCAGCTGATCTCGCAATGGGCCTAAATGCATTCTAAAGCTGCACGCACAGTAGAGCGAGTGCGAGAAGCGATGCGCGAACGTTTCAATGCGAGACAAAATTGTCCTTAAAATAAATCAAAATAAACAACAAATAAACAAAAACACTTGTCGCACCAAATATACGTAGCTTCACTGTGCGCAGCTACACAAGAATACATGTGAACATTTTTCTCGCACTCGCATAGCTTCTCGCATCGCATAACATCTCGCACTACTGTGGGCGCAGCCTAAGGCTTTCGTGTAAAATGTGAAATCTGGGGTGCGAATTGCATTTTGTGAAGTACATCAGAGTGCTGATTGTGGAGACTTGAGTGCGAAGTGTGGAGAGTGAAGTGCAATAGGCCGAGCCGATTGTGGAATATGATGTAAAAAGTGCGAAGTGTAGATTAAGGTGTGAGGAGTGCAAAAGTCGAAGTGTAAAGTACGGATTTTGAAATTTCGGAGATTGATGTGTGCAGAATGCAAAGTAGAAGGCGTGAAGTTTAGCTTGCGAACTGCAGCAAAGTTTCTGGTGCGAAGTTTGTGCGAAGTGAGGAGTTTAAAATACAGTGTGGAGTGCGCAGTTTAAAGTAGAAAGTGCGGTATGGGAAGTGTGGACTGCTAGGTCTCATGTACGATGTGTGAAATGCGAAGTGTGTAGTAAGGAGTGTGGGAATTGGGAAGTGTGGACTATGAAGTGCGGTGTGCAAAATGCAGAATGCGGAGTGTTAAGTTCGGAATGTGAAGTGTAGAGCGTAAAGTCTAGAAAAGAAAGTGAAAAGTATGTGGTGAAAAGTTTGGAGTGCTAAGTTAGAAGTGTGAAGTGCGAATAGCGGTATGCGAAATGTGGAGCACGAAGTACCATGATCAGAGTTTGAAGTGGTAAGTGCCTAGTGAGGATTTAAGTATGAAGTGCGGAATACGAAATGTGGAAAACATATACGGAGTGCGAAGAGTAGATCCTGAAGTGCGATGTGCAAAGTGCAGAACACGGAGTGTTGAGATCGGAATGTGAAGTGCAGGGTTTAAAGTGTAGAATGCAAAGAGCAAGGTTTGTGGTGCAAAGTGCGGAATGCAAAGTGAAGAGTGTGAAGTGCGAAGTGAAGTTTGCAAGGCGGGAGTCCGAAGTCCCATGTGCAGAGTTGGAAGTACGGAGTGTGATGTGCGTAGTTAAAATAAAAATAAATTTGGTGGCACAACAGCTCATGAAGAACTAGGGCCTAGTGACTTAAGACTCTCAACCATTCCTGTGTGCGTGTCTGCACGGTTAAGGTAAGCGGCACTTTTCTATGACAGGAGATACTCTTAGAGGCAGTAGCCCTGAAAAAATTAGTTTTTGGTGGCAGCGGCTGTGAATCGAACCCAGACCTCTGGCGTGACAGTCCAACGCAATAACCATTACGCTACGTGTAGTGCGTAGTTAGGAGTGTGAATTGGGAAGTTTGGAATGCGAAATGTGGAGTACGGAACGCGAAGTGTGGACTATGAAGTGTGAAATGCGGTGTGCAAATTGCAGAGTACAAAGAGCAGAATGTGATGTATGCTGAGTAAGAAATGTAGAATGCGAGATTAAAAGCTCTCCCTTCTCCCAAACCAACGCGATTATTCGGCGCGACAAACGAAAACAATACCAACAACGTGTTGTTTTGTTTGTGTTGTTATTGTTGTTTTCGTTCGTCGCGACGAATAATCGTGTTCGTTTGGGAGAGCCTTAAACGAAGATAAAATTAGTTGTACGGGTTTTTGTTTTCTTATTATATTGCTAGCTACATTATTTAACACACTAGTAAGTATACCAATTAAATGTTTGTATTTCAAAATTTTTTGTATATATTTCAAGATGAAAAATATTATGGCAACCAAATTATTGCATTCAGCGTACAAAAACAAAATATGATAAGAAATAATGGGAGAAGAAAAAATACAAAGAATCAGAAAAGTATGCGTAAATTAAAAAAAAAATAGATAACATTGTATTTGGCATCAAACATAATTTTTCCGTTACAATCCATTATGACTATGTTAATAACTAATAGGGTTATCCATATTTTGATCACCTAAGTCCATCTCCACAGGGAAAAATATCAAAATTTTAATGTCAAGTCCCATTTATCTTCTGTGACTGGCTTTAAACATAGAGAAGGTCAAATGGGCACTATGACATTGCAATAAACCTAGAATAGGTGTGTTCATCTCTTCGGACTCCCTTCTACCCCAGCGACCACTCTGACGGATGTCCACCACCATTATCATCGTATACAAATATATCGCGTAACATTTTAATCTTGCGCTTATTGCGGAAGTCACCTTATGCCACAGTGTACGTATACAGGTACCTTATTCCCCACCGAAATTCGACCTCAAAGTGCACCAGAAAACACGAAAGGCTACTTTGCCCAACTTGAAAAATCGTCGTGTTAAGCATCTTTTTAACTGCAGTTATACGTCTTGGCATGTTCCATGCCATTTTTCCGCTACTCCAGCTCTTGATACTCTAATGGTATTGTTTTGTTCACATTAAAAACCCCCAAGAGAGAAAGAAAGAAAGACCTCCGAAATGACTAATGGTTCCATCTTGAATATGTATCATCGGAAGTATTCCTTTGAACTGTTATATGCATCTGTATCTTATGGTTCCAGCACAATAAATGTTAAGTTTTCTTTCCGATAAAAGGACATCTAGCTTGGCTTGGAATTGGGAGTAGATATATTAACCTGGTTGCTCTGGCGAGCTGCGCAACACAGCGGTGGCATGACGAGCGGTTGCGGACAAAGTCAACTCTGTCGTGGTAGTCCCAAAATGAAATGAATTGAGTGAGTTTGAGAGCGGGACAGAAAGTTCTGTTTCTTAAAAAAAAAAAAAAAAAAACAAGATGATATATGAAGCTCTGATCTAAGAGAGATCATGATCACTTCTCCTTCCTCTAGTTTGTTTTTTTTTTTGCTGTTGTTGTTGTCTATGCAGGCAGGCATCACGGCACACATCTTAACTTTCTTGACTAATAAAATCGAAAAGTGAATTGAGCTCGTGAATAATTTATGAATAGAGCCCCTTTTGCGGTCTTGGTTCCGTCTCTATATACATACCTAGTTACAAGTTGTTGTACAATTGTCTTGCTGCGCCATTGCCTTATTTGTTCGTGAACTGCATGTCATATCTAATAAGGATGTGCCTTAGAGCCTATGGAAAAGATAAGGAATATAGGTACGTTGGAGGTAAACCAAACTTATTTTAAACAAGAAACCTTGTTCTACGCCACTGCCATGCTAGTCCGCAGCCGCCACATTGGCCGGCCTTACCGTATGCAAATGTGATTTCTTATAATACCTTTGGTCTTATCTTGCTACCGTTTAAGGAACGAGTGAGATGATGCAAAACAGCAATATCATAGCAATTATGATATGCCGCCCGCGTTCAAATAAATTCTCAGGAGAATTTTCCCATAAAGTTGATTAATGAAAACCAAAAAGATGCACACAGAGGCTCTGGGATCTTAGCACTTAATAAGTGGGATATTCGCAAAACACTATACCTACTTTCATGAAGGTTCATTTACTCATAATGCAAAATTAACTTGTTTGAGTAATATACTTGATTTTAGGATTTCTTTAATTTTTTTAAGGTCGTATATGGTTGTAAGATATTGTGGGATATTCGAAAGAAATTACCATCGGAAAGTTCAGTCAATCCACGTAAAAGGTCAAGTCAACTACTTTCAGCAATTTATGAGCCTTTAATTTATTTTACGCGTTTTTAAAGGCTTTTCAAGGGCGTATCGATTGTTAGTACCTCATTTCTGAGATATTCGAAAAAAAAAATATATAAAAGGTCAACTAGTTTGAGTAATAGAACAGCAACAAATTTTTTTAAAGATTTTTAAAAATTTATCAGTATTGTAAATTTTTAGCACGTCATTTGTGGGATACTCGCAAAAAATGTATGCCATCTTTAAGGCCAGTAACTTGGTCAAAAAGATAACTATTTCCAGAATTTTTTCAGCCATACCAAATTTTTTTTATCAATGGGCTAAGTTGTTCAAGTTCATTTAAAATTTTTAGAAACATTATTTTTGGGATATTCGGAAAAAACCATATGAAAGGTCATTAAATCGTGATGAAAGGTCAAATAGCTGTAATAATAAGTGATCATTTCTTTTAATTTTTTTTAATGTTTTTTTTTTAAGGTCGTATGGATTGTTATTACATCATTTATGGGATATTCCAAGAAAAATAAACCATCGAAAAGTCTAGTTGATTAGTAAATAGTACACAAGTTTCGACATTTGGAAAGACATTTTCTTTACGAATTTTTATTTTTTTATTTAAAGTTGTATACTCAGATTGTAAGGACCTCATTTGTGGGATATTTAAAAACAAATAATACATAGGAGCATTCCATGAAAAATGAGAACTCTCAAATTTTCGATTTTTTAATGTTAATGCACGTTTAAATCAAGATGGCGGCATATAAACAATAATTTTAATTAAACATAAAATTAATGTGATGTGTTTGAGTTTTAGTCATTTTTATTTTGGGAGTAATAACATCAGATGACTTTTAATTATGATTTTTCTTTCAGCCTCATGAATATCTGACAAAAAAAGACACTAAAAAGGACATTTTTTCAATCGAAAAATGCCAAACCGATACCCGGAATTTTGACTTTCCAATACATTAAAATTGACAAAAAAAGGGAAGAGTACCGAATTCATAAGCTATCAGAAGACAAAACGGTTGTTAACTATTGAACAACTACTCTTAAGAACCGTTAATTTCAACTCTGTCAGACACGTGACGCAATTTGTCTGTACGTGACAACCCATTAAAAAATTCCTAAAAATATAAGGATGAGCCTTTTAAATATTTTTTTTTAATAAATACTAACTTTGATTCTTTCTTATTATTCGGTTCTTACAAATTTTCGATCGATGTCTAATATAGTCTTGCTGATATCTGAATATTAAGATAACAATTTAGAACATTGGCTGACTCGGCCCGTCTGTACGTGACACCTTTTCTTATTTTTTTTTTTCTAAGAAATTTAAAAGAATACCTTTAAAGTTTTTGCAAAGAATCGAAGACTAATGTAAAAACTTTTGAAAAAAACTAATACATGACCTTTCTAATCAATATTTTGAAAATAACAGCCTTATAATAACTGAAAATTAGTTGAATTTGTCTGTACGTGACCATGGAATGCTCCCATACCATTCGAAAGTTAAGTTAATCCTCGTAAAAGGTTAAGTTATTTAGATTTTTTTTTTTTTTTAATTAAGTTTTTAGGTTATTTTCAAGGTCATAAAAATATCAACATCTAATTTGTTGGATATTCGTTCAGTTAATTCTCGTTAAAGGATAATTACTTTCAGTAAATGGTCAGCCGTAGATTTTTTTTACTGATTTTTAAAGTTTCTAAAACTTGACTTTTTATATAAGTAATGTTTTAGATGGTATATTTGTTCGAATATCCCCAAATTGAAGTCATTACGACACGACAATTAAAATAAACCTTAAAATTTTATTTTAAAAAAAACCTTTGGCTGACCACTGGCAACTTTCTTGTTTTTTTTCAAATCGTATACTTTTATCGAATATCCCACAAATAATGTGCTGAAAATCCCTTATGGGAGTAATATTATACAAATCAATTTTTGCGCAAGGGATGTCATCACATCACTAACTTAAACATTTAAATTGAAGTTCCACAAGCATATTTTTGTATGAGCAGAAGCCTAATATATAAGTTTTATTAAGCTCGTGAGCTGCTCGCGAGTTGATCAATTCCCAATGAGGAATGAGCACATATAAAATGCTTTCGCTCATGAGTTACTAGCTGTGAGCAGTGCTGTCGAAAGTACTGCAAAAGCAATACATGTATTGCTTTCGGATGGTGCGTACTGCTGTACTGCTCATTTCTGTTTTGTACTCTGCATTTTGCTCTCTGTATTGCTTTTTCTATTGCGTTCTGTAATTCGTTGTTTACAAATAAATCTTCATAAATAAATCTAACGAAAAAAAAAAAACTGGACCAATTAAATGAAATTATATTTTAATTTTTTATAATAGGTACACTTATACATATTTTAAAATTAACAAATTAAATCAACATTGAGTATTAATCAGAAGAATCCCATATTTACATCTTGCTTTCAACGCAACGGTAAAAATGTATTTTAAAACTTTATTGTCGAACTTTGTTGACACCTAAATTCGATTGATTTTTGCAATGCAAATTACTTTTTAGACTCAAAATAAATCTACCTTAGGGCACAAGCTAACATTTTTCTAAGTAGTGGGGGATTATCATGTGACGTTATAGAAAACGTAAAAGCAAAGTGTTGATATTACTACATTCAATTATGTACGCAAATCAGAAAAAAGGAGTAAGTTTTTAGATAAAGCCTTAGAAGCCATACGAATTATAGAGTTCAGCAAAATAAATCGCCAAGCCTTACACCAACCATAAATCTGTTCCCAAATTTAATTGATGAAGAACTTGTTGATGAGCTAGATGACGAATGGAGAGCTCTCGCACATCAAAATCTTATAAGTATGAATTTGAAATTTGAAGATTTTTGGAGCGCCACATTTAATTTAAAACGCTTTTAATGCTTCAATGTGTCCCCACTTGAAAACATTTGTAAGTTCTATTTTATGCTTTTCACATAGCAGTGCGATTGCCGAGTGCGTATTTTCACAAGTAGCTGTAGTAAAAGACAAGAAAAGAAACTCTTTACTGACATCCACAATTAATTCAATTTTAGTGGCAAAATAAATAATAAGGCAAAGCAGTGCTATTGAATATGGATTCAAAATATACAAATATGTACTTAATATAAAAAGGCAATAAATATTCTGATCATTCAAAATTTGTGTTGTTAACCTTAATGTAAAAAATACCTTTAGCTTTCATCCACTAAAACTATTCATATTGAATATATTCATAATAAATATCTGCGTTTAAATAATCAATATTGTATTCATTGTGATATTTTTATTACAAAAAAAGTTGGCTAATTCATAAAATTGTACTCTCAATGAATATTTTCTGAATACTTAAATGAAAAGGCTTATTTATAACCTAAGTTATTTTCTTGCTATAATTAAACGTTTTTTTTTAATGAAAAAAATATTAAAACTAAATTTTTCTGCGTATTGCTTTTGCTCTAAAATTATGCAAAACATTTTTGAAAGTACTGGGGCCTAACTATCTAATTCGATTCTAAAGTTAAATTGTTCGAATTCGGAAAATATGTACTGTGTTATTTGAAAATCGGAAATTGAAATCCGAATTTCATTTATCTAGTCACCTTTGCTCGAAAATGGGAAATGTTGTACTTAGCAACTCTATTTTCGTTGCTAAATACATTCGAATTTCTTAAATTTCATTCGATATCTATTCACCAACCGGAAAAGTTTTGATGAAAGCCAAAATATAAGTATTTATTAAAAAAAAATACATAAATAATATTTTTTGATTAAATGTTATTAACTAATTAAAGAAAATAAAATAAATATAAATTTGAAGATATTTTTATTTTAAAGGGAAACCACAAATAAAAATATTAACACAAAACAAAATCAATTTGAAATTATGGTTGATTTTATGTGTTCTCATCCGGATTTATCAAAGGGCTATTTAAAAACTGCGGACGCATGGAGAACTTCAAGTAATCTGTGGAAGCGTTTATCAACTGATTTAAACGCAGCTGGTCCACCAATGCGTGAAGGTAATAGCGTTGCTGCAGATAGATGAGGCTGTCAATGGAATGGTATGAACAAAGGATTTTGGATCAAGAAATGAAAACGAAAAAGAAACAACAACTGATGACGAAATTGAACCACCATTGCATTTATGCTTGCTGTGCTTCAGTTTCCGATTGAAAAACAAATGTTCATTGTTTCTCGGTCTAACCATTTGAATGTGTGTCCCATCCACGACTGCAACAATTCCCGGTATGCCAGATTTCAAATGCATCTTTTGAAAGACGATAATTTTGAACAAAACTATAGAAAAAATATTTTGTATAAATAAATCATCTCGCCATTAAATTTTGTATTCTATCACATTGCCTTTTATTTGACAATCTCATTAATTTAGAATTATCTCTGATTATCTTCCTTTGAATCCTTTCTTCAGCACACATTTCTTCATCAAACCACAATGCAACTGAATCCATATCCATTTTGAAATTTATTTATCAACGAATAAAAATTTAAATAATCAAAAACGAATATAATTTGACTTTTGTTGAATTTAAAATGTCATTTTTGACAAAAATCCGCTCGAGTCTAGGAACATTTATTCGAAAGTTGCAAATGGCTTTTGGAAACATTTCCTTTCGATTCGAAAGTTATACAGAGTAACATTTGAAATTAGAATCGGAAACAACTTTCGAACAGTTTTTACTTTCGAATCGAATTACAGAGTTAGGCCCCTGGCTCGGGCATTTCGAAAACGACAGCACTCTGTGAGCATTTTCAATTTTGTTTATGCTCACGAGTGATCAATTAATAAAAGCTTACACCGTGAGCATTCCATTCTACTCACTGATGGAACTGCTATCGGCTCGTGAGCGTTAGACGAGAGCGAGCCAATTTACTACTCGCGAACAATTAACCTAGAATGATAACACATTGAAATATTTTTGTTTTATTTTTTTTTATTATTAATTTTTTACATCTTCGTTTGAATTAAGTTAAAATTATATTTTCCTATCTAATCGAATATTAAAAATAAAAACTCACTAAACAATCATATAATTAGTAATACATATTTACAAATACAGCATAGCCTGCTTTTAAGATAGGTACATGGAAATACCAGAATTTAATTTTCTGAAAACCGATTTTATTTTATAATGAGGGTCTTCTATATAACATCAATCTACTGTAGTCTGTAGTACTCATGCATACAAACGGCCCTTGGTGGATTTTTCAATCTCGTTAAAAAAGGAAACCAATTAATGAATGGTGTTTCATTGGAATCATCCGAGTCCTTTATGCTCACCATCACCATTGCTCACGATGACGAATTGCTCAAAACTGCTCATGAGTGATTCGTATGTTATAAGGTCTTTCTAAATTTGCTCATGAGCGAGCATTTCCTTATTCAACGATTTGCTCATGCTCTCGAGGTTTTGAAAACTGCTCACGATTCGTGACCAAAATATGAGCAGAGAGCTTAAAATGACCTCTGGTGAGCGATCATTTCCCTACCCTGGCTATAAGAGAAGCATTCTTAGATTGTAAGTTGGTCTAATTCTACATACTTAGTACGAATTTATGAAGTTTGGGTGAGAAGATTAAACGATAAGCTCTACAACGATTACGACACACTTCCAGTTTCCATCTTAAACAAAAAAGAAAAGATTAAGAATAAGAAGGAGCCCTAAAAAATTGTAATAATTTCATAAATATTTGCATCCTTGCAAAATTCACCTATTATCCCTAACCGATCTAAGGATATGCGCCCACAATGGCACTGTCATATTTCCATTTTTATTAGTTTGAAGGGCCAGCCAGTGTGCCGGCTATCAGGTATTATGACAGGTGTATGCGTTTATCGTTCATAAAGAAGGCCGACGAAAGGCAGATATTAAGCGTATTTGCCCGGTAAAAAATAACAAAAAAAAGAAAATCTATTTGCATGAAGAGGCAGAATAAAAATATTCAATTTCAACTTTTTCATATTATAGGTTGGTATAGGGTTCTAGTATTTTTTTTTTTTTTGGAAAAATATGTTTTTCTGACACGCATCTCTTGTTTGAGGATAAATTTAATTTCCAGTGAAACTTCCCTTTGAAATGTGGCCTCGGGCTCTTTTCTTCAGCCCATCCATGCCATCATGTAAAATGCGTTTTAGGATTTGGAATACCTATAGGGAATCGCGCGCGCGCGCGCGCGCACACCAACCAGATAGATACCTTGTGTCATATTTAATTCTGAAGAATGTCATGTGGGGTGTCAAAAGTGTTTCTCCATTAGAAACTAAAGAATAGTAATTACTTGGCCTGAAGGCTACCAGGAAATATAATACCTCATCGCATCATCAGGATCGTGGATCATGATGATGATGATGATGATGGTCGGACTGAGCATCATCATCATAACATCAAATTTGGTTTAAGGCTGATTCTTATGTAATTAAATTTCACCGATGCAGGCACTTTTTTATATGATATCAGCTTAATTGAGTTAGATGAATTTGAATGAATGATGGACCTATGTGTAATTTTAGTTTTATAGTCAGTCTCTAAACACGTTTGTTTGGAGAAAAATTCCAGAGAAAATATTTTAATTTGAAATCGAAATTGGAAAACTGTAATTTGTTGTCGAGCTCCATAATTTGAATGCATCATGAATGTTGTTAAATAAAAATCAAAGTCATTAGATACACACATAGTTCTGAATACACAAATTAGTACCTTTTTATGGAAAATGATAATCGCAATGAAAAAATGTGCTTCGACCTTAAAGGAAAAAAAATTAGATACTACATTCTTTTATTAGCACAATATTTTTTTGAATATTTGTTATAAAATCATTGAAATTAATCAAAGAAGTTTTTTCGAAGTCGAATTGTAGTCGATGCAGATCCTTAGCATTTTCCTTTCGAAAACTTGAAGTTCTTTCCAGTGTTGTCTTGGAGATATTGTGCCAAACTATTATAAAGCTGTTTTACCTGATCACTAGTCTCAGGATTTGCACGTAGGCCAAGATGTTTGTATGTAGGCTAAGTCTCTCATCAATGGCAGTCAAGTTCCAGCTGGATTTTTTTTAGCGCATTTTATGAGTGCAGATGCTTTTGGGGGTTGTTAAATCAGGTTTCTGCAACTTGCTGCTCTGCGACTGCCTCTATAATATTTCTGTTACAGTTTTCTGAAGCAGACAAGTTCCGATGTGGAGGTGTTAATTTTATGCAGAATTGGAAGTGTCCGTGCCGATAACCACCCATAAACGAGGTGCAGAGAATTTACTTACTTACTTTAGATGGCGCTCACAGCCCAGGATGGACTACGGCCTCAACCAACCAGCTCCTCCGGCCAGCTCGGTCTCTAGCTAGCTGCCTCCAGTTACGCACTCCAAGTTGGTTGAGGTCGTTCTCCACTTGTGTGCGCCACCTAAGGTGGGGTCTTTCTCTGCTGCGCAGACCGTCAGGGGTAGATTCGAAGACTCGTCGGGCTCGTGCATGCGTCGGTGTCCATACGCTCCACGTTTCTCAACCTTCTCAGCCGCTGAACTTTCAGCTTCTTGACCAGGTCGATGTCGCTGTAAAGCCCGTAAAGCTCCTTCATCCTCCATCGATACAGATTGGACCAAAAATCGCCCGAAGAGTCTTCCTTTTAAAGCACCCAAGCAGGTTTCCATTTGTTTTTGACAGGGTCCATGCTTGTGCCCCACAAATCAAGGCCGGGATCTTTAGGGCCGTATATAAGGTCTCCTTGGTTCTTTGAGAGAGGGCTTTACTAATAAAATGCCATCTTAGCCCGAGGAAACAGCGATTGGCAAGAGTAATTCTTCGTTTGATCTCTGAACTGATGTCCATTTTGCGATGTTATAGTGGAGCCCAGGTAGACAAAGTACTTGACGACTTGTACCTATCCATCGTGACGTTTTGCCCGAGTCGACGATGTTGAGATTCCTTTCTCGATGATAGCATATACTTCGTCTTGTCTTCATTAACAGCCAAACCCTTTTTCGCCGCCTCCGATTCAATACTTGCAAACGCGCCGGTAACAGCTCGCTTCGTTCTCCCAATGATGTCAATATCATCTGCATAAGCAAGTAAGTACCTAGTTGAACAGACTTTTGAAAAATTGTACCTCTTAATTGTACCTTCTTATGAACGATGTTAAACAGGTTGCATGATAACGCATCGCCTTGCCTCAAACCTTTCTCGACATCAAAGGGTTCGGTGGTGTTCTTGCCGACTTTGGACGGAGCAGCGAGATTTCTCCATTGACATCCTGCACAAGCGGACGAGTTTGATAGGAATGCCGAGATGCGACATGCCTCTGTATAGCTCGTCTCTGTCTACGCTATCATATAAATAAATAAAAAAAATTAATTTGATGGCACAACAGCTCATGAAGAACTAGGGCCTAGTATGACTTACAACTCTCAACCATTTCTGTGTGCCTGTCTGCAGGAATGGAGGGGACCTACAGTTTATAGCCGAATCCGAACGGCTAACGAGCGGCACTTTTCTGTGACAGGAGAAACTCTTGGAGAATTTGTCAATTCCTCACAAGAGGCAGTAGCCGTTTTTTCTTTTTTTAAATAAATAGGTGGCGAGGCTGGGGATCGAACGTTAGACCTCTGGCATGACAGTCTATCGCACTAACCATCACGCCACGGCTACTACCTACGCTATCATATGCGACTTTAAAATGGATAAAGAGGTGGTGTGTATCGATTTCCAAATTCTGTCGGAGTGTGAACATTTGATCGACGGTTGATTTGCCGTGCCTAAAACCCACACTGATAGGGGCCGATCAGATCATTGACAAACTGTTTTAGGCAATCTATGCTTTGAATAGCAGGCCATCCACACCAGTAGCTTTGTACGCTTTAAGCTTGGCTATCGCTAACAGCACTTCATTTAGGTTGGGTGGAAGGAAATTTTGACCATCATCGTCCAGGTTGAATGGAGTGTTATTCCACGGAAATTTGCTCCACATGGGAAGTTATTCCAAATTTAACTGTAATCTGTTACTTTTTGACTTTTCAAAATGGAATTAATTTCTTACACCTGAATACGTTATGTTCGTGAAGTGAGCACCGCCCATTTTTGATTTTCAAAAAAAAAAAATTTGATCATTTTGTGGCGTAACCCCCAGTTTAGACAAGCGAGTAGAACTAGTAGGATTGGTATCGTAGTGTTAGTTTTGTAAATGTATGTGTAACTAGTAGTTCATTGCGCATTCGATCAACTAGTATGATATTTATTTAAATAAAATTTCAAACGGGAAGATATTCCAAAAAAAATATTACAAGAATGAGAAGAAATTCAAAATGCTTGAAAAGAAAATACAAAAATAAAAAGAAGGAAATCAATGTGTATAAATTGAAAGTTATAAATTTCTACGCACGAAAAATTTAAACCTGTGAAAAATATATTTCAAACGAAAAACATTCCTACGATTGAAACAAAACAAACAATTAATAGTGTAAAGGGAAAAATAATATACAAACGTCAAATCACTATCAGGCTAACTAGCAACCAACTCGCAGGCAAAAATATTATGCTATTAAAGCTACTAGTTGGCTCTCTCGTGTAACGATACACTAATACACATAAAGGCTACTAGTTCTACTCGCTTGTCTAAATTGGGGGTAATTTTTGTTTGTTTAATTCACAAATTTGTAAATTTTACGGATGGGATTTCCGGAATTGCGGTTTAAAAAAAAATTAAACTTGTGCTGTTTTGTGGTCAGCCTGTGCTTCTAAGAGCCGAAGAGATAGACAAAATATTCGCATATTTGCAGCTTTTACAACGGTTCACTTGAAAAAAAAAATGAAAATGGCGGTTTTAACTGAATGCTTCAATGGCTACAAAAGCTGCTCAGGCTCGACAGTTGGGTTCATCAGTTAGATGCTGTCGTACCCTTCCAAGAAGCAATATTTTAGTCGATGACTGCCGACTCTTAATAAAATCTACAGCATATAGCTATGCACTACAAGTTATATAAAAATGATATAATGCATAGTTCAACTTCAACCAATCTTGAATTTATTCATCCAAAAATTTGACTGAATGACTTTAAACTGTTATCTTCTCCAAATGCAGTGGCCGCGTTCATCAGCACATTTGACAGTTCTGAACTGTCATTTTTAGAGCTTCTGATTGGCCAGCAGTCATAAAAATTCAGTTGACGTCGATTGACATTTAGTTACGTTTCTTACGTTTTTTTCTGAATTTTCAGATGAAAAATTCTATCTGAAAATTCAGATGACAGCTAAAAGCAACAAAAAAAAAAAACAGTTCTTGATCGTTTTTTTTTTGGTGTGTGGTCTGATCGTCTGGGTCTCGTATCGCTTTTCGGATTTTGATTTTAAAGTGCAAAAAATAATAAAAACAGAATAAATAATTTCAGACTTTTTTGTGCGTTCAGTGTTACGTTTTTCAGAACTGAATTTTTAGACGTGGTGATGAACGCGGCCAGTGACTTCAGAAAAGACTTGTTTAAAGTTTTGCGTAGCCACACAATACTTCTTCAATTGTTGAGTAGCATCATCACATCTACTAAAACACCACGTGATGTAACGCTGGTCAGTTCAATTTGAACTGTCATTCCGCTGGTCTGGGTATCAAAAACTAGCTAGGGCAGCGAGACTCTCGGCGAATTTCGGTACCAAAAATACGTTCTCGTCTCGGGTGCTTTTAAAGAAGTTGGTCTCGTTGCCAGCCCTAGGTACTGCCCCTTGTGAGAACTGACAAGCACTTCAAGAGTAGTAGGGTGTTTTGGGGGATTCCAAATCCTCCCAACCTCCCAAGGTTACCGTTCGTAGTTTAGACTCATTTGTATGAAAAATATAGACAATCTAGTGACTTTTAGGGTGACCATTACCAACTTTTTGGGAGGTTTAATTTCTTGTGAGTTTCAAAGCAGCCTGCATGAAGCATGAGTGAATGAACAAGTGTTTTTTTCTGGAATAAATGGGTTGAAAGATCGGAGATCTATTTTTAGATCTTATATATTGGAAGAAATATTCGATGTTTATAAATAGTACGTTAAGAAGAAGAAGGGATCATGATGATGATATGTATATATGTGGGTACAACGCAAGCAAGCCTAGTTCTGTATGTTTATCAATGGATTGTCTTGGTAGTCTGCCTTTTAGTATAGTAGGTAGTTATGTGATGATAACGAATTCGTGCTATATATAGTTTTTTGTTATTTATGTATGTGCGCTCTTGAGTATAAAGTCTACTCTCAGTAAAACATGTTTGAACTTGCTTATTTGAACCTCTTCATCAGTTTAGTCACTACTTAATAAAATATAAAGTGAGTGGAGCGGATTGTTTGATAATAACAATATGAAGGTATGACCTATGGTTACAGTCTTATGATTTTAGATTTAAATAGTGTGTGTTTCAAAAATATTGTGTAGGGGTTTTATAAGATAATAGGGAACAATGGTTTGGATGATTATGAACTTGTTCGTGTGTTTGGTGTATGGATATTACATAAGTGTAGGTAGATACAAATGCATTAATTGGTTATCGCTAAGAGCTGCCGTTTTTGGTATTTTGTGGATGTTAAACATACATAAGTATGTAAGTGTTTCGGGTTCAATACAATTTAGAACGTTATTTCCTCAATGTTTATTTATGTGTTCTGTGATTTGCTACATTACCTACTACATTCAAATACATTTTGATGCTACTTTATAGTTTCCCTTACTAATTTTGTTAACACTGGCAGTCAATTTCTGGATAAAAACTCTAGATAATGTGTTTTCTTAATGAGTTCATTACGGAAAGCATAAGGATTCACTTCAGTCTTGCAGTATATTCTCGTTTTAAAACTCATTAAATATCTATAGATTAACTTTATATAATTTGACTGCTTTAATAAAAAAGTGAATATAAGAATAATAAAATCAAATCTTTTTTCAAACATTGTTTTGTTACATTAGTGTCATATCTCAACACAAAATATGTATACTTGCAAGCAATGCCAGAAAATATTCACCAGACGGGACAATTTAATTCGTCATATTCAGATGAACCATGAGAATAATGTTTCAATTCTCTGTTATATATGTGGTGTATTCTTTGAAAATTCCAGAAATTATAATTACCATATGAACAAAAATCATCCAGAAGCATCACATAATATGATATCGAAAAAAAGAAAAAAGTCTCAATTTAACATGCAAACAAAACGTATTAAAAATGAAAATGATTCGGAATATGAAGTCAAACATTGTGATATTTGTAAGCTAGATATCATGAAAACAATGTTTCAAGGACATCTAAAGAGTAATCTCCATAAAACCAACTCATGTAATAAACAGGGCGAGAACATAGAAGTTATAAACACAGCATTTAAGAACCGCATTAGAAGTTACAGAATTCGTGATTGTGATCGTCATATAAGTTATAAAGACTTTATGATTAAACAAAAACCTCATGCATTCGAACTCATAAAGAATATTCTAGAATCGAAAAGTGCTTTTAAAATCGGATTTGAGATGTTTGGGCTATATATAAAGGGTAATGGTAGTGAAGAAGTGTCTGACGTTAAGTCTTTTAACTCTAAATATAAAATAATAAACAAATCAAGTGATTTAGAAGACATTTATAATAAATTCACTTTAGAGATAATAAATAAAAGTGAAGAATTTCAAGAACGTGATAGTGGATGGGCCCTTCAAGAGGTCTTATACCTGGAAGTAAATATAAATAAGTACAACCCAATGCGTGGATCATCATATATCGAGTTACCGATAAATATACGATTGAAAAACGCAATAATTAATGTGAAAAACAGCGATAATGCTTGCTTTGCATGGGCAATTGTATCTGCTCTACATCCTTCTCAACACAACGCAGATCGAGTTTCATCATATCCGCATTACTCTGAAGTTCTTAATATAAACGATATGAAATTTCCGATGGATATGAAGAAAATTTCTCAATTTGAAAAATTAAATAATTTAAGTATTAATGTGTATGGACTAGAAAATAATATTATTGTAGGACCTCTATTTTATACTAATCAAAAAAAAGAAAAGCATATAAACTTAATATATATAGAAAATGGCGAAAATGGTCATTATTGTTGGATAAAGAACTTGAACAGATTAGTAAGCAGTCAAATTTCCAAACATAAGTGCACAAAGTGGTTATGTGATGGATGTTTAAGGTACTTTCGTTGTGAAGCTCATCTGAAAGAACATCTTAAACATGATTGCAATAAGGTGCATACAGTATTACCAACTGAGATTGACAACGAAGTAAGATTTAAAAACATTAATAAGAAAATGAGAGTTCCATTTGTAATATATGCTGATTTTGAATCAATTTTAAAACCAATTGCTACATGTTCACCTAATCCTCTAGCATCATTTTCAAATGATATCCATGTTCATGAACCATATAGCTTTGCATACTATATTAAATGTAATTTTAACGATTCATTAAGTAAATTCGTTATATACCGGGGTGATAACTGTTCCAAAGTTTTTATGAACAACTTAATAGATGACGCTCAGCGTATTCAATTAATTTTAAAACAAGTTATTCCAGTTAAAAAATTAAATAACAAAGAACAAAGCATTTTTGAAAATTCTACAAATTGCTTTATATGTGGTGATGTCTTGAATGAAAATCGAGTAAGAGATCATGATCACCTCACAGGAGACTTTCGAGGTGCTGCACATTCCGAATGTAATATTAAATACCAAGTACCTAATTTCATTCCAGTTGTTTTACATAATCTGAGTGGTTATGATTCTCACTTCATTGTAAAAGAATTCGGTGATAATGATGAAAAAATCGATGTAATACCCACAAATAAAGAACGTTATATCTCATTTAGTAAATACATTAAAGGGGATACGTACAACAGTAGTATTCAACTTAGATTTATAGATTCTTTAAGGTTTATGGCTTCTAGTATTGAAAAATTGTCCAATAATTTAAATCCAGACCAATTTATTGAAACAAAAAAAGTTTATCCAGAAGAAGAGAAGTTTAATTTAGTTATTAAAAAAGGCATTTTTCCATATGAGTACGTTACATCTGCTCAGAAACTTCAAGATGTTAAACTTCCGCCAAAGTCAGCTTTTTATAGCACTTTGAATTCATCAGATGTAACTGATACTGATTATTTACATGCTCAGAGAGTATGGGATACTTTCAATATTAAAACATTAGGAGAATACAGTGATATTTATTTGAAAACCGATGTTTTGCTCCTAGCGGACATTTTCGAAAATTTCCGTAATATTTGTATTAAAACTTATGACCTTGATCCATGTCAGTATTATACAGCACCTGGACTAAGCTGGGATGCAATGCTGAAATACACAAAAGTGGAATTAGAACTTTTCACAGATATTGATATGATCCATTTTATACAAAAAGGTATTAGAGGAGGGTTAAGTCAATGTAGTGTTAGATACGCCAAGGCTAATAATAAATATATGACGAACTTTGATGAAACAAAAAAATCAACGTTTTTAGGGTATTTCGATGCAAATAATTTGTATGGGTGGGCAATGAGTCAATATCTTCCAATAAATAAATTCCGATGGTTAAGTGATGAGGAATTAAACAATTTAAATGTAGAATCAATAGCTGATGATTCTAGTAAGGGGTACATATTATCTGTAGATTTAAATTATCCTGATTATTTACATGACTTACATTGTGATCTACCATTTTGCCCTGAAAACTTGAAACCTCCATATACAAATTCAAAGAATACAAAATTAATTGCAAATGAATTTAATAAAACCCGATATGTTATTCATTATCGAAATTTAAAACAATGTTTATCAAGCGGTTTAATATTGAAAAAAGTTCATAAAGTTTTAGAATTTAACCAAAGTGCCTGGTTAAAATCGTACGTCGATCTAAATACACATTTAAGAACCATAGCCACTAATGACTTCGAAAAAGATTTTTATAAATTGATGAATAACAGTGTTTTTGGGAAAACAATGGAGAATGTGGATAAAAGAGTTGATGTAAAACTAATCACAAAATGGGATAATATTGGTAAACGTATTGGAGCAAATTCCTTAATAAGTAAACCAAATTTCCATAGTATATCAGTAATACATGAGAACTTAGTAATAATTCAAATGAATCGATTAAAAGTTAAGTATGATAAACCCATTTACGTTGGGTTTTCTATCCTTGATTTATCAAAAACCTTAATGTACGATTTTCACTATAATTTTATGAAGTCAAAGTATGGTGATAAATTACAACTTTTGTATACTGATACCGATTCACTCATTTATGAATTTGAAACAAGCGACTTATATGACGATATAAACCAAAATATCAATTTTTTTGATACCAGTAATTATCCACAGGATAATCAATACAGTATACCAAGAGTCAACAAAAAAGTATTAGGAAAATTTAAAGATGAGTGTTCAGGTAAATTATTACTGGAGTTTGTAGGTACCAAAGCAAAATCTTATTGTATTGTTACCGAAGATGATATAGTTAAAAAAATTAAAGGAGTGAAAAAAAATATTGTAGCAAATGAAATAACTTTAAATAATTTTAGAGACTGTATAAATAACCCGTCTTCATCTATATTAAAAAAGATGCATTGTTTTAGAAGTAAAAAACACTTTATATATACGCAATTGGTAAATAAGATAAGTCTTACTGCAGATGATGACAAAAGATTTGTTATTCCAAATTCATCAAAAACTTTAGCTTGGGGTAATAAACGTGTAGATGACTATTATTTTATTTAATAATATAATGATAATATTGAACTTCCCATTTTCTTTAAAGAAATGTTAGAAAAATTATTTTTCGCTTTATTTATACTTAAAATTATACTTTAATTCAAGCTTATGTATGTATATGTACAAAAACACCTATTTACATAATTAGAAAATGTTTTCTAATGCAAACAAATGGATTTCTTAAATATTTATAACTTAATTTCATAATGTTTTAAGGATTATGTTTTATTATGTTTTATTTTTATATTTTGATTTATATATGACAGTAAAATGTGAACGAATTTTAAAGTTATAAATCATTGCTATTTTTCCAAATTTTAAAGATAGAGAACAAACACTCTTGACAAAAAAATCATTTAAAGAATAAGAATATTTTAAATACATACAAAATATCATAATTATAAATAGAAATAAGTTTCTTAGTTTTTATCTTCTCTTAAATTTGTATTTATTAGTTAAAAAAGAAAGATACAATAAAATCAATCAAAAACAAAAAAAAAATTGTCTTTTTTAATATTTCTAGAGTTGAATATTACAGCAGTACTTCAAGTATTTTTATTTTTTCAAATTGATTACCTTACACAGTAAGATATAAGAATATCTTAAAAAATAGTAAGTATTGGTTATGGAAATGCACAGTACAGATATTGAAGGTAATATATTGCGCATCTTCGAAAACTACTAAGACTTAAATGAAGTTTCTAAGACAAGAGAAAACCATTTTGTGACGATATTTAATCTTAATGGTATAGATAGGATTTCAAAGGGTTCAATTCATAAGAAGTGCTACTTGGCTTGTTTCCAGCATTGTTTTTTCATTGTTATAGCATCATTAGCCATGTAAGAAGCTACAAATCCATAAACATATCTGTACAGACCTACATTTTGAAAACGAAGAGCATCGGGTTAGAGCTTATTTGTTTTGGTAATTCTTTTTACATTTTCAGCATTTCTTTTGAATGGTTTCACTTTTGTTTAAGATGGATCGTCGAAATTCATACCTTAGTAATATTTTTAATTTATGAAGTTATAATATACCCAACGTTTGTTTTAAGTATAAGTATACGTTTGTAAGCTCTGTCGTTAAATAGATCGTCATGTCTAATTTCTATTGCTTTCCCTTTTATTACAAGCAGCTGTATGTGAAAACAATATAAGTGTTTCCTCCTCATAAAAGTGGCGGAAAAAAAATCTATTTATAAACATTGGGTCGTATTCATAACAATTTTTTAAATATTTCTAAGTTAAAAGTGGGTTTAAATGAATTTTACGACATTTATTCTAATTTTTCTGACAAAATATTCAAATATTTGAAGTCGAATATGTTTATAAACCTAAATTTTTATAATTATATAGGACCGATAGTCATTGATCCAATAGGTCTTAAACTATACAGTTTAGAAAAACACGAATTAAACAAATGACTATATGAATACGCGCCATTATATAAACAGGTACTAACTAATAAAAATTAGTGAAATTGTAAGGTAAACCTTCCTAAAACATGTCTGAACTTGTTTATTGCAACCTTTTTGTAATAATGATATCTATGTAGGTACGCAAGTGAACTGAATATAATGGCTTTGTACAGTAAACGATGATTTATGTTGATAGTGAATAGAAAAGGTCGGTCTTAAATCGAACAGATCGGTTTTAAATAGAACAGGTCAGTTTTAAATAGAACAGGTCGGTTTTAAATATAACAGGTCAGTTTTAAAAAGAACAGATCAGTTTGAAATAGAACAGGTCAGTTTTTAACTCTGTTTCAAAGAGAACGGGTCAGTTTTCAACGAACAGGTCAGTTTTAAACAAAACGGTTCGGGTTTCAAATAAACGTAATTTTAGGTTATGTGTTTTGGGTTCTTAACGTAGTTTTTGGGTTCCAAACGTAATTTTCGGGTTCCCCAAAGTCGGGTTTTTTAGAAATCGGTATCCGCCCACTTTCACCGATTTAGAGTTATCGTAAGTCTACTTTCCTACCGATATTAATATTCATTGATCTCAGTTGCTATAAGTGGGCGGATACCGATTTCTAAAAAACCCGACTTTGGGGAACCCGAAAATTACGTTTGGAACCCAAAAACTACGTTAAGAACCCAAAACACATAACCTAAAATTACGTTTATTTGAAACCCGAACCGTTTTGTTTAAAACTGACCTGTTCGTTGAAAACTGACCCGTTCTCTTTGAAACAGAGTTAAAAACTGACCTGTTCTATTTCAAACTGATCTGTTCTTTTTAAAACTGACCTGTTATATTTAAAACCGACCTGTTCTATTTAAAACTGACCTGTTCTATTTAAAACCGATCTGTTCGATTTAAGACCGACCTTTTCTATTCACTATCAACATAAATCATCGTTTACTGTACAAAGCCATTATATTCAGTTCACTTGCGTACCTACATAGATATCATTATTACAAAAAGGTTGCAATAAACAAGTTCAGACATGTTTTAGGAAGGTTTACCTTACAATTTCACTAATTTTTATTAGTTAGTACCTGTTTATATAATGGCGCGTATTCATATAGTCATTTGTTTAATTCGTGTTTTTCTAAACTGTATAGTTTAAGACCTATTGGATCAATGACTATCGGTCCTATATAATTATAAAAATTTAGGTTTATAAACATATTCGACTTCAAATATTTGAATATTTTGTCAGAAAAATTAGAATAAATGTCGTAAAATTCATTTAAACCCACTTTTAACTTAGAAATATTTAAAAAATTGTTATGAATACGACCCAATGTTTATAAATAGATTTTTTTTCCGCCACTTTTATGAGGAGGAAACACTTATATTGTTTTCACATACAGCTGCTTGTAATAAAAGGGAAAGCAATAGAAATTAGACATGACGATCTATTTAACGACAGAGCTTACAAACGTATACTTATACTTAAAACAAACGTTGGGTATATTATAACTTCATAAATTAAAAATATTACTAAGGTATGAATTTCGACGATCCATCTTAAACAAAAGTGAAACCATTCAAAAGAAATGCTGAAAATGTAAAAAGAATTACCAAAACAAATAAGCTCTAACCCGATGCTCTTCGTTTTCAAAATGTAGGTCTGTACAGATATGTTTATGGATTTGTAGCTTCTTACATGGCTAATGATGCTATAACAATGAAAAAACAATGCTGGAAACAAGCCAAGTAGCACTTCTTATGAATTGAACCCTTTGAAATCCTATCTATACCACCATGGATATTAAGATTAAATATCGTCACAAAATGGTTTTCTCTTGTCTTAGAAACTTCATTTAAGTCTTAGTAGTTTTCGAAGATGCGCAATATATTACCTTCAATATCTGTACTGTGCATTTCCATAACCAATACTTACTATTTTTTAAGATATTCTTATATCTTACTGTGTAAGGTAATCAATTTGAAAAAATAAAAATACTTGAAGTACTGCTGTAATATTCAACTCTAGAAATATTAAAAAAGACAATTTTTTTTTTGTTTTTGATTGATTTTATTGTATCTTTCTTTTTTAACTAATAAATACAAATTTAAGAGAAGATAAAAACTAAGAAACTTATTTCTATTTATAATTATGATATTTTGTATGTATTTAAAATATTCTTATTCTTTAAATGATTTTTTTGTCAAGAGTGTTTGTTCTCTATCTTTAAAATTTGGAAAAATAGCAATGATTTATAACTTTAAAATTCGTTCACATTTTACTGTCATATATAAATCAAAATATAAAAATAAAACATAATAAAACATAATCCTTAAAACATTATGAAATTAAGTTATAAATATTTAAGAAATCCATTTGTTTGCATTAGAAAACATTTTCTAATTATGTAAATAGGTGTTTTTGTACATATACATACATAAGCTTGAATTAAAGTATAATTTTAAGTATAAATAAAGCGAAAAATAATTTTTCTAACATTTCTTTAAAGAAAATGGGAAGTTCAATATTATCATTATATTATTAAATAAAATAATAGTCATCTACACGTTTATTACCCCAAGCTAAAGTTTTTGATGAATTTGGAATAACAAATCTTTTGTCATCATCTGCAGTAAGACTTATCTTATTTACCAATTGCGTATATATAAAGTGTTTTTTACTTCTAAAACAATGCATCTTTTTTAATATAGATGAAGACGGGTTATTTATACAGTCTCTAAAATTATTTAAAGTTATTTCATTTGCTACAATATTTTTTTTCACTCCTTTAATTTTTTTAACTATATCATCTTCGGTAACAATACAATAAGATTTTGCTTTGGTACCTACAAACTCCAGTAATAATTTACCTGAACACTCATCTTTAAATTTTCCTAATACTTTTTTGTTGACTCTTGGTATACTGTATTGATTATCCTGTGGATAATTACTGGTATCAAAAAAATTGATATTTTGGTTTATATCGTCATATAAGTCGCTTGTTTCAAATTCATAAATGAGTGAATCGGTATCAGTATACAAAAGTTGTAATTTATCACCATACTTTGACTTCATAAAATTATAGTGAAAATCGTACATTAAGGTTTTTGATAAATCAAGGATAGAAAACCCAACGTAAATGGGTTTATCATACTTAACTTTTAATCGATTCATTTGAATTATTACTAAGTTCTCATGTATTACTGATATACTATGGAAATTTGGTTTACTTATTAAGGAATTTGCTCCAATACGTTTACCAATATTATCCCATTTTGTGATTAGTTTTACATCAACTCTTTTATCCACATTCTCCATTGTTTTCCCAAAAACACTGTTATTCATCAATTTATAAAAATCTTTTTCGAAGTCATTAGTGGCTATGGTTCTTAAATGTGTATTTAGATCGACGTACGATTTTAACCAGGCACTTTGGTTAAATTCTAAAACTTTATGAACTTTTTTCAATATTAAACCGCTTGATAAACATTGTTTTAAATTTCGATAATGAATAACATATCGGGTTTTATTAAATTCATTTGCAATTAATTTTGTATTCTTTGAATTTGTATATGGAGGTTTCAAGTTTTCAGGGCAAAATGGTAGATCACAATGTAAGTCATGTAAATAATCAGGATAATTTAAATCTACAGATAATATGTACCCCTTACTAGAATCATCAGCTATTGATTCTACATTTAAATTGTTTAATTCCTCATCACTTAACCATCGGAATTTATTTATTGGAAGATATTGACTCATTGCCCACCCATACAAATTATTTGCATCGAAATACCCTAAAAACGTTGATTTTTTTGTTTCATCAAAGTTCGTCATATATTTATTATTAGCCTTGGCGTATCTAACACTACATTGACTTAACCCTCCTCTAATACCTTTTTGTATAAAATGGATCATATCAATATCTGTGAAAAGTTCTAATTCCACTTTTGTGTATTTCAGCATTGCATCCCAGCTTAGTCCAGGTGCTGTATAATACTGACATGGATCAAGGTCATAAGTTTTAATACAAATATTACGGAAATTTTCGAAAATGTCCGCTAGGAGCAAAACATCGGTTTTCAAATAAATATCACTGTATTCTCCTAATGTTTTAATATTGAAAGTATCCCATACTCTCTGAGCATGTAAATAATCAGTATCAGTTACATCTGATGAATTCAAAGTGCTATAAAAAGCTGACTTTGGCGGAAGTTTAACATCTTGAAGTTTCTGAGCAGATGTAACGTACTCATATGGAAAAATGCCTTTTTTAATAACTAAATTAAACTTCTCTTCTTCTGGATAAACTTTTTTTGTTTCAATAAATTGGTCTGGATTTAAATTATTGGACAATTTTTCAATACTAGAAGCCATAAACCTTAAAGAATCTATAAATCTAAGTTGAATACTACTGTTGTACGTATCCCCTTTAATGTATTTACTAAATGAGATATAACGTTCTTTATTTGTGGGTATTACATCGATTTTTTCATCATTATCACCGAATTCTTTTACAATGAAGTGAGAATCATAACCACTCAGATTATGTAAAACAACTGGAATGAAATTAGGTACTTGGTATTTAATATTACATTCGGAATGTGCAGCACCTCGAAAGTCTCCTGTGAGGTGATCATGATCTCTTACTCGATTTTCATTCAAGACATCACCACATATAAAGCAATTTGTAGAATTTTCAAAAATGCTTTGTTCTTTGTTATTTAATTTTTTAACTGGAATAACTTGTTTTAAAATTAATTGAATACGCTGAGCGTCATCTATTAAGTTGTTCATAAAAACTTTGGAACAGTTATCACCCCGGTATATAACGAATTTACTTAATGAATCGTTAAAATTACATTTAATATAGTATGCAAAGCTATATGGTTCATGAACATGGATATCATTTGAAAATGATGCTAGAGGATTAGGTGAACATGTAGCAATTGGTTTTAAAATTATATTTATTTGAAAACCGATGTTTTGCTCCTAGCGGACATTTTCGAAAATTTCCGTAATATTTGTATTAAAACTTATGACCTTGATCCATGTCAGTATTATACAGCACCTGGACTAAGCTGGGATGCAATGCTGAAATACACAAAAGTGGAATTAGAACTTTTCACAGATATTGATATGATCCATTTTATACAAAAAGGTATTAGAGGAGGGTTAAGTCAATGTAGTGTTAGATACGCCAAGGCTAATAATAAATATATGACGAACTTTGATGAAACAAAAAAATCAACGTTTTTAGGGTATTTCGATGCAAATAATTTGTATGGGTGGGCAATGAGTCAATATCTTCCAATAAATAAATTCCGATGGTTAAGTGATGAGGAATTAAACAATTTAAATGTAGAATCAATAGCTGATGATTCTAGTAAGGGGTACATATTATCTGTAGATTTAAATTATCCTGATTATTTACATGACTTACATTGTGATCTACCATTTTGCCCTGAAAACTTGAAACCTCCATATACAAATTCAAAGAATACAAAATTAATTGCAAATGAATTTAATAAAACCCGATATGTTATTCATTATCGAAATTTAAAACAATGTTTATCAAGCGGTTTAATATTGAAAAAAGTTCATAAAGTTTTAGAATTTAACCAAAGTGCCTGGTTAAAATCGTACGTCGATCTAAATACACATTTAAGAACCATAGCCACTAATGACTTCGAAAAAGATTTTTATAAATTGATGAATAACAGTGTTTTTGGGAAAACAATGGAGAATGTGGATAAAAGAGTTGATGTAAAACTAATCACAAAATGGGATAATATTGGTAAACGTATTGGAGCAAATTCCTTAATAAGTAAACCAAATTTCCATAGTATATCAGTAATACATGAGAACTTAGTAATAATTCAAATGAATCGATTAAAAGTTAAGTATGATAAACCCATTTACGTTGGGTTTTCTATCCTTGATTTATCAAAAACCTTAATGTACGATTTTCACTATAATTTTATGAAGTCAAAGTATGGTGATAAATTACAACTTTTGTATACTGATACCGATTCACTCATTTATGAATTTGAAACAAGCGACTTATATGACGATATAAACCAAAATATCAATTTTTTTGATACCAGTAATTATCCACAGGATAATCAATACAGTATACCAAGAGTCAACAAAAAAGTATTAGGAAAATTTAAAGATGAGTGTTCAGGTAAATTATTACTGGAGTTTGTAGGTACCAAAGCAAAATCTTATTGTATTGTTACCGAAGATGATATAGTTAAAAAAATTAAAGGAGTGAAAAAAAATATTGTAGCAAATGAAATAACTTTAAATAATTTTAGAGACTGTATAAATAACCCGTCTTCATCTATATTAAAAAAGATGCATTGTTTTAGAAGTAAAAAACACTTTATATATACGCAATTGGTAAATAAGATAAGTCTTACTGCAGATGATGACAAAAGATTTGTTATTCCAAATTCATCAAAAACTTTAGCTTGGGGTAATAAACGTGTAGATGACTATTATTTTATTTAATAATATAATGATAATATTGAACTTCCCATTTTCTTTAAAGAAATGTTAGAAAAATTATTTTTCGCTTTATTTATACTTAAAATTATACTTTAATTCAAGCTTATGTATGTATATGTACAAAAACACCTATTTACATAATTAGAAAATGTTTTCTAATGCAAACAAATGGATTTCTTAAATATTTATAACTTAATTTCATAATGTTTTAAGGATTATGTTTTATTATGTTTTATTTTTATATTTTGATTTATATATGACAGTAAAATGTGAACGAATTTTAAAGTTATAAATCATTGCTATTTTTCCAAATTTTAAAGATAGAGAACAAACACTCTTGACAAAAAAATCATTTAAAGAATAAGAATATTTTAAATACATACAAAATATCATAATTATAAATAGAAATAAGTTTCTTAGTTTTTATCTTCTCTTAAATTTGTATTTATTAGTTAAAAAAGAAAGATACAATAAAATCAATCAAAAACAAAAAAAAAATTGTCTTTTTTAATATTTCTAGAGTTGAATATTACAGCAGTACTTCAAGTATTTTTATTTTTTCAAATTGATTACCTTACACAGTAAGATATAAGAATATCTTAAAAAATAGTAAGTATTGGTTATGGAAATGCACAGTACAGATATTGAAGGTAATATATTGCGCATCTTCGAAAACTACTAAGACTTAAATGAAGTTTCTAAGACAAGAGAAAACCATTTTGTGACGATATTTAATCTTAATGGTATAGATAGGATTTCAAAGGGTTCAATTCATAAGAAGTGCTACTTGGCTTGTTTCCAGCATTGTTTTTTCATTGTTATAGCATCATTAGCCATGTAAGAAGCTACAAATCCATAAACATATCTGTACAGACCTACATTTTGAAAACGAAGAGCATCGGGTTAGAGCTTATTTGTTTTGGTAATTCTTTTTACATTTTCAGCATTTCTTTTGAATGGTTTCACTTTTGTTTAAGATGGATCGTCGAAATTCATACCTTAGTAATATTTTTAATTTATGAAGTTATAATATACCCAACGTTTGTTTTAAGTATAAGTATACGTTTGTAAGCTCTGTCGTTAAATAGATCGTCATGTCTAATTTCTATTGCTTTCCCTTTTATTACAAGCAGCTGTATGTGAAAACAATATAAGTGTTTCCTCCTCATAAAAGTGGCGGAAAAAAAATCTATTTATAAACATTGGGTCGTATTCATAACAATTTTTTAAATATTTCTAAGTTAAAAGTGGGTTTAAATGAATTTTACGACATTTATTCTAATTTTTCTGACAAAATATTCAAATATTTGAAGTCGAATATGTTTATAAACCTAAATTTTTATAATTATATAGGACCGATAGTCATTGATCCAATAGGTCTTAAACTATACAGTTTAGAAAAACACGAATTAAACAAATGACTATATGAATACGCGCCATTATATAAACAGGTACTAACTAATAAAAATTAGTGAAATTGTAAGGTAAACCTTCCTAAAACATGTCTGAACTTGTTTATTGCAACCTTTTTGTAATAATGATATCTATGTAGGTACGCAAGTGAACTGAATATAATGGCTTTGTACAGTAAACGATGATTTATGTTGATAGTGAATAGAAAAGGTCGGTCTTAAATCGAACAGATCGGTTTTAAATAGAACAGGTCAGTTTTAAATAGAACAGGTCGGTTTTAAATATAACAGGTCAGTTTTAAAAAGAACAGATCAGTTTGAAATAGAACAGGTCAGTTTTTAACTCTGTTTCAAAGAGAACGGGTCAGTTTTCAACGAACAGGTCAGTTTTAAACAAAACGGTTCGGGTTTCAAATAAACGTAATTTTAGGTTATGTGTTTTGGGTTCTTAACGTAGTTTTTGGGTTCCAAACGTAATTTTCGGGTTCCCCAAAGTCGGGTTTTTTAGAAATCGGTATCCGCCCACTTTCACCGATTTAGAGTTATCGTAAGTCTACTTTCCTACCGATATTAATATTCATTGATCTCAGTTGCTATAAGTGGGCGGATACCGATTTCTAAAAAACCCGACTTTGGGGAACCCGAAAATTACGTTTGGAACCCAAAAACTACGTTAAGAACCCAAAACACATAACCTAAAATTACGTTTATTTGAAACCCGAACCGTTTTGTTTAAAACTGACCTGTTCGTTGAAAACTGACCCGTTCTCTTTGAAACAGAGTTAAAAACTGACCTGTTCTATTTCAAACTGATCTGTTCTTTTTAAAACTGACCTGTTATATTTAAAACCGACCTGTTCTATTTAAAACTGACCTGTTCTATTTAAAACCGATCTGTTCGATTTAAGACCGACCTTTTCTATTCACTATCAACATAAATCATCGTTTACTGTACAAAGCCATTATATTCAGTTCACTTGCGTACCTACATAGATATCATTATTACAAAAAGGTTGCAATAAACAAGTTCAGACATGTTTTAGGAAGGTTTACCTTACAATTTCACTAATTTTTATTAGTTAGTACCTGTTTATATAATGGCGCGTATTCATATAGTCATTTGTTTAATTCGTGTTTTTCTAAACTGTATAGTTTAAGACCTATTGGATCAATGACTATCGGTCCTATATAATTATAAAAATTTAGGTTTATAAACATATTCGACTTCAAATATTTGAATATTTTGTCAGAAAAATTAGAATAAATGTCGTAAAATTCATTTAAACCCACTTTTAACTTAGAAATATTTAAAAAATTGTTATGAATACGACCCAATGTTTATAAATAGATTTTTTTTCCGCCACTTTTATGAGGAGGAAACACTTATATTGTTTTCACATACAGCTGCTTGTAATAAAAGGGAAAGCAATAGAAATTAGACATGACGATCTATTTAACGACAGAGCTTACAAACGTATACTTATACTTAAAACAAACGTTGGGTATATTATAACTTCATAAATTAAAAATATTACTAAGGTATGAATTTCGACGATCCATCTTAAACAAAAGTGAAACCATTCAAAAGAAATGCTGAAAATGTAAAAAGAATTACCAAAACAAATAAGCTCTAACCCGATGCTCTTCGTTTTCAAAATGTAGGTCTGTACAGATATGTTTATGGATTTGTAGCTTCTTACATGGCTAATGATGCTATAACAATGAAAAAACAATGCTGGAAACAAGCCAAGTAGCACTTCTTATGAATTGAACCCTTTGAAATCCTATCTATACCACCATGGATATTAAGATTAAATATCGTCACAAAATGGTTTTCTCTTGTCTTAGAAACTTCATTTAAGTCTTAGTAGTTTTCGAAGATGCGCAATATATTACCTTCAATATCTGTACTGTGCATTTCCATAACCAATACTTACTATTTTTTAAGATATTCTTATATCTTACTGTGTAAGGTAATCAATTTGAAAAAATAAAAATACTTGAAGTACTGCTGTAATATTCAACTCTAGAAATATTAAAAAAGACAATTTTTTTTTTGTTTTTGATTGATTTTATTGTATCTTTCTTTTTTAACTAATAAATACAAATTTAAGAGAAGATAAAAACTAAGAAACTTATTTCTATTTATAATTATGATATTTTGTATGTATTTAAAATATTCTTATTCTTTAAATGATTTTTTTGTCAAGAGTGTTTGTTCTCTATCTTTAAAATTTGGAAAAATAGCAATGATTTATAACTTTAAAATTCGTTCACATTTTACTGTCATATATAAATCAAAATATAAAAATAAAACATAATAAAACATAATCCTTAAAACATTATGAAATTAAGTTATAAATATTTAAGAAATCCATTTGTTTGCATTAGAAAACATTTTCTAATTATGTAAATAGGTGTTTTTGTACATATACATACATAAGCTTGAATTAAAGTATAATTTTAAGTATAAATAAAGCGAAAAATAATTTTTCTAACATTTCTTTAAAGAAAATGGGAAGTTCAATATTATCATTATATTATTAAATAAAATAATAGTCATCTACACGTTTATTACCCCAAGCTAAAGTTTTTGATGAATTTGGAATAACAAATCTTTTGTCATCATCTGCAGTAAGACTTATCTTATTTACCAATTGCGTATATATAAAGTGTTTTTTACTTCTAAAACAATGCATCTTTTTTAATATAGATGAAGACGGGTTATTTATACAGTCTCTAAAATTATTTAAAGTTATTTCATTTGCTACAATATTTTTTTTCACTCCTTTAATTTTTTTAACTATATCATCTTCGGTAACAATACAATAAGATTTTGCTTTGGTACCTACAAACTCCAGTAATAATTTACCTGAACACTCATCTTTAAATTTTCCTAATACTTTTTTGTTGACTCTTGGTATACTGTATTGATTATCCTGTGGATAATTACTGGTATCAAAAAAATTGATATTTTGGTTTATATCGTCATATAAGTCGCTTGTTTCAAATTCATAAATGAGTGAATCGGTATCAGTATACAAAAGTTGTAATTTATCACCATACTTTGACTTCATAAAATTATAGTGAAAATCGTACATTAAGGTTTTTGATAAATCAAGGATAGAAAACCCAACGTAAATGGGTTTATCATACTTAACTTTTAATCGATTCATTTGAATTATTACTAAGTTCTCATGTATTACTGATATACTATGGAAATTTGGTTTACTTATTAAGGAATTTGCTCCAATACGTTTACCAATATTATCCCATTTTGTGATTAGTTTTACATCAACTCTTTTATCCACATTCTCCATTGTTTTCCCAAAAACACTGTTATTCATCAATTTATAAAAATCTTTTTCGAAGTCATTAGTGGCTATGGTTCTTAAATGTGTATTTAGATCGACGTACGATTTTAACCAGGCACTTTGGTTAAATTCTAAAACTTTATGAACTTTTTTCAATATTAAACCGCTTGATAAACATTGTTTTAAATTTCGATAATGAATAACATATCGGGTTTTATTAAATTCATTTGCAATTAATTTTGTATTCTTTGAATTTGTATATGGAGGTTTCAAGTTTTCAGGGCAAAATGGTAGATCACAATGTAAGTCATGTAAATAATCAGGATAATTTAAATCTACAGATAATATGTACCCCTTACTAGAATCATCAGCTATTGATTCTACATTTAAATTGTTTAATTCCTCATCACTTAACCATCGGAATTTATTTATTGGAAGATATTGACTCATTGCCCACCCATACAAATTATTTGCATCGAAATACCCTAAAAACGTTGATTTTTTTGTTTCATCAAAGTTCGTCATATATTTATTATTAGCCTTGGCGTATCTAACACTACATTGACTTAACCCTCCTCTAATACCTTTTTGTATAAAATGGATCATATCAATATCTGTGAAAAGTTCTAATTCCACTTTTGTGTATTTCAGCATTGCATCCCAGCTTAGTCCAGGTGCTGTATAATACTGACATGGATCAAGGTCATAAGTTTTAATACAAATATTACGGAAATTTTCGAAAATGTCCGCTAGGAGCAAAACATCG